>OX439132.1:23936429-24006429 GCA_949318235.1 Ecdyonurus torrentis | reverse complement strand
ACTAGGGTGTTACGCCCCCTTTGTGGCCCCTAAAGAGGATGTTACACCCCTTTTGCGGACACCCCTTGATTGCCAGTCCGACCCTGCGAAAAGATAACGATATTTCTTTCAGAAAATTAATTTTAAAATTGGTAGCTATATTTACCGGCTCATTACAGTTAAATTTCAGTAAAACAACTAATGAAGGCTAATCGATGTTATACTTCAACTTAAAATTACGCAGATATATTACGCAGATTTTTTTTTTTTTTTTTTTTTTTTTTTACATTTATAATAAACATTTACATTTTTAATTAGCATTTGTTGGTTTAAGAATTGATTTAAAAAATTATTATACACTATTGTATCGCAATAGACGATAAGAAAAAAGTGTTTTTGTAATAGTTTCTATATATTAAAAAAAAAAAAAATATTTTTAAATATTAAAATATATTTAAATATTTGTAAATTTTATCGTCAACAGTTCGCAAAAGTGTATAGTGTTAAACTACCCATATATAGTTTCTTTTGCACTTATATTGAAAATGTTTTTTTGTTTTTTTCTCACATAATCAAAATTTCGTATGAAATTCATAATCCCGAAATATAACTTATCCATAGTTGCGCAACCTGAGTAAATATATGCAGTGCTTGAATTAAATTTATTATTTTCTTTAATTGCAAGTTGCAAGTCAACATAATATGAATTATGAATTCTTTGACTCTATTATAGATTTTAATTTGACATTTTTACTGTCTGCAGTTGCAGTTGACCTAATTTTGTTTGTGATATAACTTTTTTAAACTACTCCAATATATTTTCTGATGTATTAATTTGTATGATCATTTTTAAAATTATTACTAAGTGAACTTAAAAATGAAATTAAGGGAATTTTTAATTTTTACAATATTAGATCTTCTATACGGCGATCATCCCTTTTTTTTTTTTTTTTTTTTTTTTAATTTACTTAAGTCAACCTTGAAGCAAGTAATACTTTTTTTACGCATATTTTTGGTGAGTTGCGTCATATATCGCGCTGTTTTGCTATTATGTAACGTGCAATACAAAAACTAAAGCATCATTTATAGACAATATACTGAAAATTCAGAATATTGTTTTATTTTGTTAATACAACGCTTCGTTCATGAGTTATGATTTTTTAAAGTTTGAGTTTGCGATCTTTTTTACTCAACTGAAAGGGTAATTATTCTATTTCTAATTAAATATAACATATTTATAATAAAATTTTTATGCCTTGTTTGGCAATATTTATGATTGTAATAACTGTCAAATGCCTCATTAATACTGCAAATATTAAAGGAGATAATTAGTTTTTTGTGTCTCCTGAAAAGTGGTCAAAAGTGGACATCGGACATTAGTAAACTTTGAACCAAGTGGACATCGGACAATATAGCGGAACCACGACGATATATATATATATATATATATATATATATATATATATATATATATATATATATATATTACCCCTTTCGGGGTAAGCCAACAACACAGATGTTTTATCCTGACCAAGTGATAGACCTCCACAACTTCCTATCCTGACATACTTCACTTGCTTCCGCCAGTCTCATACCTTGTTTCATACATTTCCTTTTGCATTTCATACTGCGTACATTCTTATATATATATATATTTATATGTATATATATAGGCCTATACCGTACTATGTATAAAATATATTTTTATTATTATTATTATTTTTTGTAATTATAAAAGTATGTGCATAAAACTAAACCACTATAGTTCATAGTTTTAAAATATTTTGTATTTTATTTTGTTGCAGGTGATTAATGGTGCAGGTCACCATGTTTATGCTGATAGACATGATTTATTCAATCGGTTTGTGATTGAAGCAATTGAGTCACTTAACTCCTCGGACAGCTCTGCAACAGAGTCACAAGAGAACCTGAGTTTACCTACTCCACCCTCTTCTTCATAGAACTATATGATAGAGTCTATAATACAACAAGTCATATACTTTGTTTTATTTTTTAACCATTTTTACAAAGGTTTATATCATTGCGTAATTTAATAAATCTAATTTATATAAAAATATAAGGGTGCATGTTGCCTTTTTTTTTTTTTTTTTAATGTTTATTTAGTATAATAATATTGTATGTGTAATTGATCACCTTTACTCTTTTATCCCAGTTATTTGAAATATTAAGACATGTATATAAATATTTTGTTTTTCAATGCTTCTTACCGGCGGTGGCTTGTAGGCATCAATCAGAGGCGCACTAGAAAGTGCGCGCGGGTCCCCTAATTTAACATTTTGCTTATTTAACTTTTTTTTTTCCATTTTTTGAGAAAACTACTGCATCAATTCCTGAAAATTTTAAATGAGGGTTACTAAGATATAAAATACTTAAATATGTTTTAATTAATTAAGCCAATATATTAAAAAGAATGAAAAAACAATAAGAAGAAGCATTTCTTCATTACAAATTGATTGGTATATTTTTATGTGTATAATAAACCATGTTATTTTCAACTCTTACAAATTAAATATATCTTGGAATTATTGTTGATTGTGGTATATATTTATACCACCCATTTTTTATTTCAGATTTACGAATAAAAAAATTAACACTTTTATCAATGTTCAATTCTTTAACCACAATAATACATATAATAATATATAAATACATCTTTAGCAATGGCTCATCAAATCAATTGATATATGAATTATTATTGTTTTTTTATTTGTTTATATTTAAAATAATATACTAAATGGTGGGATGGTGTTTTAAGGTTTTTGAATGGTTTGAATAATAGACAGCTGAATAAGGGAGAATAATTGAGGAGGGACTTGAGGGGACCTGTCGCCGCAATTGAATTTTGAATTACCATTGGGCTTATGGAACTTCCCCTCTTTTTCCCCTTTAAGTCCCTGCATAAGAGTCAAAGCCAGTTCTATAACTTATAGATAGAGATCAGCAACTTATGGTACTTTTATTAAAAATCGTATGATTGCTTTTATTTAAAAAGGGAATATACTGCCATTTCATCAATATCATTCTCGTCTAGTTATATGTTTTAGTAGTGTACTACTGCACTATGCAAATAATAAATTAAAAGTGGCTCGTGGGATTGTCCAAACTCCAAAGGGTCCAAAGCAAGTTTTGAAATTTACATGAACTCCCGCTAAAATGTTGGAAGGTCCCATTTTTCGACGATCGAATTGCGTCATCAATATGGCAGTGGAGGCGTGCGAATTTCGCGTAAAGTGTTCCTCTAAAATCGTGTTTTTATGAGGTTTATTTAGTACCTGGACTTTTATAAGGAGGTTTAATTATAATCTTAGTTGTGCGTAATGTAATCAGATGGTGATGCAAAACAGCAGCAACGCTCAAAAGCCAAAATCCTCCAAACAAACTCGGACCGAGGACTTGGAGGACTCAAAAGAGCAGCTAGATGAATCGTTGGACAACTTTGGTGGCGCGAGCAGCTTAAATGAAATCCCGACTATTGTAATTTGTCAACGTGAAAATCGTCAGCGTGGACGTTCAAGCCGGGGTAGAGAGGATGGAAGACCACCGTTCAGAGGTACCGACCGTCGAGGAGGAGGCCGTGGAATACGAGGAGGACCTTTCCGTGGTCGCGGTGACAGAGACAGCGAGTCCTCCTATTCGTCCCGCAGCAAATTTCAAGAATCGATGACACGTAGCTCCTATAAACACTCCAATGATTCTGACGTTTTTAAAAATAGAGGTATGTGTTTATATTGTTAGGCGCGTACAAATATGTACGTATGTACAAATATTTAATGATCGCCTTATACATATGTTCTAATTTTCTTTCTGTGGCAGACGGAGTTTCACTTTTACCAGAAGACTGTCGCATATCTAAACTGTTGAGACGTCTTGGCCAAGAGGATGATCTTGAAAAATTCTTTACCATTACTAAGCAGCTGAAGGTAAATTCACAACCTATTTAGCTTCTTCAGCTTAGTATATGAACCAATGGCTACAAATACATTTATATGCTGCATTTTCGCTACTGTCTAAAAGGTCGTTCCTTCATATACGCATATAGTGTCAATAAATTGCCCCAGATTTTTTCCTTTGATTCGAAGAACTACATAATATTATTTAAAGGAGTTTTATGTTTTTATTATGACATCTCTGATGTACATATAATATCTTTCTATTTACACACATTTGTACAAGTAATACATAAATATGCTACACATTGGCTCCTAGCTTTTAATAATGTGTTTTGTATCTTAGGAGGCATTGGTGTTACCTGACAATGGTCGCTATATTCGTCGTTCTCTTGAGTATATTCTGGACTCTTTGCTTGAAGTTCTTCACTCTGCACCTAGCAGTGATGCTCGGACTGAGGGAGCAAAATGTTTGGGTGTTGTGGGCATTGCACTGGACCAAGATGCTAAGAGGTATAAATGATTACAAATGTTATCTTATAGCTCAACATATCGTGTACCAATTTCCCATTGAACAGAGTGTCATATTTTTATAAGTAAAACTGTAGCTTAAATTTGTCTGTGTATATATTTCAGATTGATTGACTGGATATTCACAACATATCATAGAGAACGAAATGATGTCCGAGTTCTCCTCATGAAATCTCTTCAACATGTAAGTTTATAATTAATTTTGATTGCCGTATTAAGTACATTTCATTTTTATTCTTATCATGATACAATCAAGATATGCAGGGCCGGGCTGGGACGCAAAGGCCCGCAGGGCGATCTCTTAAGAAAGGGCCCGCATACAATGGGGGGTTTAAGAGTGGCGCCAGCCCCCCTTTACGGGGGGTCCAGGGGTCCAAAATTTGAAAATAAAAGAGAAAAAATAACACAATTTATATAGCTATAATTTTACAATTTTTAGTGATACGTGTAGTGTGGCATTTATTGTGTTTCATGTATTTTTTAATATTTGTAATCATCAATGTTCATAAATTTGCATACAATAAAATTAGCATTTCTTGAAATGTAATTTTGCAAATTTGAAGATAAATTTAACATTTTTTTTTCTACTGGAGCAATGTCATATCTGTAATCAAGTTTTTAGCTACGCTAATTAAAAGTTAACTATCTTTCATCCTAAAAAGTGAACTTTAATTTTCTTGGCCTATAGAGATGGTCTTACAATTTTTAGTCTGAAAATACTAATACTGTAATTCAATGCAAAGTTTGTGGTTTGAAACTTAAGGAAGAGCGAGCTTTATTTTTTTCTTATTATTTTTTTTTTCAGTAAAAAATTGCACCTACGCTGGGCTATTTATAATATTTTTTTTTAAACTTTTTGAATCGGGGCAGTAGTCATTTGATTTACAACAGGTAAAATAAACAACTAATACAAGAATTATATTACGAGAAATTGAATTTTATCTCTGCTTTAAATTGTTTGGTGTAATTGAAAGTTATGTTTATACATGAATTAATTTGATCATAAATTTGTTTTATCTTAATTTTTTTTCTTCCTTATCCTACTTTTTTTTTTTTTTTTTTTTTTTTTGTAAATGTGTATATTCTTTTCTTTCCAAGTTTTGATTTTTTTTTTTTTTTTTTTTTTTTTGCCCTTTTATACCAAGGCTTCATCCCGGGGCCCCAAATCTAGCGGGCCCAGGGATTTACACACCTCAATCGCCTCTGTTTATAATTTTTTCTATTTTTTATACGTGTCACAGTATAATGCAATGTGTTTTAATTCTTGTGCTAAATCATTTCTTTTTATAAAAAAATATTAATTGCTTGAAAATCAATTAATGCTGATTAATGATATGCCTCAATCTAATTCACCAAAATTTCTAGGATAAAAGTCATGAGATGGAGCAACTGATTGAAATTTGAAAACTACACGTATATAATTTTGTGCTCTTTCTTTCTTTCATTTTTTTCTCTCTCTCTTTTTCCCCCTCTTTATGTTTTTATACTAAATATTTTTATATCTCGAGCCCCAAGGGGCCCGGGAAACACGTGATTAGCAGGGGCCCACCGGGCGATCGCCCGGTAAGTCTTATATGGCCAGCCCGGCCCTGAAGATATGCTAATATATCTTATTTTGTTTTCCCAGATGTTATCAATGGATTCTGAAGAGCTGCAACTTGAAGACATTGCGCATGTAAGGCTTATTTATTGTCACGATGGAGCAAAGTAACAATAGTTTGAATCAGAATAATATTTAAAGTAATTGTGCAAGAGAAATTAGAGCACTATGTATTGAAAATCAATGCAAAGCAAAATTAGTACTCAAATTTCTCTTGCATTATTTCTATGCTTTTATTTTAGTATCATTAACCGCATTTTTTTTTTTTTTTTTTTTTTTTTTTCCCCAAATATTTTACAATAAATAAAGTAAACTAAAAAATATCTACAAATATACACTAAAAAATTGAAGCTCTATTTTTAATGATCTTACTACTTATTGTTGACAATTAATTATTTTTTTTCCTTCAGGGTCTAATGACACAAATGCAACATGCACTTGAGGGCACTGATAAACCTGAACTACTTCAAGCTACCTGTAATGTCATCTTGGCTCTCCATAAATCCTACCCTGCAATTTTTAGCAAGTTTTTCAGGGTAAGTAACTAACTTGCTGTTCACTTAAATAATGTTGTAATTTTATCAATTTGCAGTATCATTCTGCTACAGCAACCAATCTTAAATAATAATAAAACATTTTGACAATCTGTTCTATAGAATAAATTATCAAAGAAAAGGATAGGAGAAACCGACAAGCGCCTTATCACGATGAGGTCCGTATCTTGGTGAAAATCTTGATGGCACAGGTTACACAAATATTTACAAGTTTTAAGATGTTTCAAGGGCAACAGCCCACTTCTTCAGTTGCTTAGAGTGTAGAAGAGAGCTGTTGCCCTCGAAACGCATTAAAACTTGTAAATACATATTTGAGTAACCTGTGCCATCAAGATTTTCACCAAGCTACGGACCGCATGGTGGTAAGGCACTTGTTGGTTTCTTCTATCCTTTTCTTTGATTATTAATTAATCAAAATGGTTTTAACCTTTCTTTATTAATTACATGTTCTATAGAATATGTTTATTGAGACATAAGCAGTAAGCATAAAGTTATTATAATGCATTTTTTTCTTATTTTAATAGGACATAGTTGATATTCTGATAGGGTGGCACATTGATAAGAGCCAGCCTGAACATGTGACTCAATATGCATCTTATGCACTGCAACAACTGAGATCATGTTGGGTGTCTGACTTGAGCTTCTCACTAAATCTCCTGAGTCAATTTTTAGAGGATATGGAAGCATACAGTGAGGTAAGGTTAACTAAACATATTCTGGTTACTGTTAAAGGCGTATAACACCTTGAACCAATAACTTGTCTAATATCCCAACATACCTAAATATGATTAGGCCAGAGTCATTGATTTCTAATTTATTTTCCATTCATAAAATGGCAGATGCGATTTTATGGCGTCACAGCTTGCTGGTCCACGCGCGTGTAAAACAAGCAAGCTGTGATGTCTTAAAACCTCATTTGCCATTTTGTGAATGGAAAATAAATTATAAATCAGCGACTCTAGCCAAATCAACGTTGATATTTAGGTATGTTAGGATATTAGACCAGTTTTTTGTTCAAGGTGGTCTATGCCTTTAAAGGCTATATTTCAATTGAACATGTTATTCCGCACATTATATATGAAGGTATATACTGTACAGTAGTGGGAAGAAAAACAAGAAGTAATTATTACTATTATTATTTATTCATTATTATCATCATTATTATTAATTATTATAATTAACTTTTACTTCTCAAAATTGAAGCAGCAGTTGCAGTTTAGTTGCAATAACTTAAGCATGTTAAATATAATTTAGTAAAAGCTGACAGCGGTCTTTACAAGTGCATAACTTTAAATGAAAATATATGATTTGATAAATCCTTTAGGTAGATTGGTTAACTAACATTTATGTATTTACAGGACTTGGTTCAACCATTGTCAGGGAGATCTTCCCCCGAGGAAGAGCCAGCACCTAGCGCTCATGATTGTCTAATGAGAATCACATCCATAATTCAGTATGTAGTTCCTTTATTTTTATCCTAGCCAAAAAATTAATGAAAGAAAGTTGTTACGAAAGTATTACATTTAACGATAAACATATTTTGTGCTTCTCACAACCAAATTGATAAAAATATTTTTGTATTGCTTCTAAATAAATTTTAAAAGTGATGCACTTAAATGTGGAAAATAGCATCCAGTCAATTCAACATCACCACTCTCTCCTATTATTTTCTATTTAACTTGTGTTTTTGTTTTTTGTTTTTTTAACATATATTATTCATAAATAAATTTTTTTGCATATTTATGGCCTTCGTCCCCCCCCCCTCCCCCCATTAATTAAAGTGGTAGAACCAAAAAAAAAAAAAAAGTCTTATATCCTAACATACCTTAATATCAATGTTGATTTGGACATAATCATTTATTTCTAATTTATTTTCACTTCACAAAATGGTAGCTGCGGTTTTATGACATCACAGCACGCCTGTTTCCGTGCTCGTGGACTAGTGAGCTGTGACGTCATAAACACGCATCTACCATTTTGTGAAGTAAAAATTAATTATAAATAAATGATTCTGTCCAAATCAATGTTGATATTTAGGTATGTTAGGATATTAGACATGTTTTTTGTTCAAGGTGTTCTAAACCTTTAATTATAATATAAGTTATCCTATATCACATTAACAGAACTTTATTTATTTATTTGTTTTTATTATTATTTTACAGAGTGTTTACAACTGTGACCCGTAGTCTTGGTTCTGACTTGACACCATGTGAGGGTTCACCTGTTACTACAACCTTCTTAGTGGAGAGTCTGAACAGAGTGCTCTGCACAGCTCTTATTGCAATGGACCACGATGAATTGCAGGAGAGTGTACTAGTAGCAGGTAATTTACGATACATTCCTGTCAAATTATTAAACAAGTTATCAAGCAGTTGTGCTAAATATTAATAAAATAAAAATTTAGAATCTCGTGATTATTTACATGTAAGTAAAGAAAAACATCAGAAGGTTCAATGTATTGCCTTGAAAAGTAATAATACAAGTTAAAAATTGCAAAATTCAGGAAAATAAATCATCGCTGTTAGGTTGTCAATATACTCTAAAAGAAAAAGATAGAGTCCCATCCCATAGTTCAACAAAAATCTTGATTGCGTATAGATAAAAAAGAAAGAAAAGAAAAAAAAAACTACAAGCACATTTTAAGGTGCACAGGTGGCAGGTGCACACACATACAGTTCGTTTTCTCTTGGAGTTTATCCAGTATGTGTTTGGTTTTTATCTCTGTGCTAGCAAGATTTTCATCAAACATTGCACTAGTGAGGTCCTTGCTGATTCCCCCCCCCCCCCCCCCCCCTTTTTTTTTTTTTTTTTTTTTTTTTTTTTTTTTTTTTTTTTTTTTTTTTTTAAGAAGCTTCTTGTTTCAATGTACTGTATTTGCTATTGTCATATTAATGACATTGATAAGTTGCTAATGTGAGTGATGAATTTTTCTGTTTACAGCCAATGAATGTGTATGCTTGTTGCTTGGAGTTCTTGGAGTCAGAGGTTCATCTGAGAGTCTCTATAAGCTTATCAAGAAATTGTTGAAGAAATGTACAGAATTTACCTGTGTCACAATTGTGTCTACCCTTGAGCTTATTTCTAAGGTTTGTGTGTGTATTATTGTGACATAACGTCAGAACAAAGCTAATGACATTGTGTTACAGAGTGTTCGTGAATGTAGTGCCAACTTACCTGAGTGGTTGATACATGAATTGCTGGGAGCTGATTCATCTCTCTTGGAACTAAGGTTCAATTCTCTACCTAATGTACAGAGATCTGCATTAGATGTGTATCACAGTCTTCTGTCTCTCAAGAACATTCCTCTTCTACAAGAAGCATATAGGTAAACATTTAATCATTATTTACTGCATGGTTAGGCTGACCAGATGTCCCGATTTTCCCGGGACAATCCCCATTTTGACACCTTGTCCCGGCTAAAAATTGAAATGTCCCGATTTCTCATGACGGGAAAAAATACAATGCAAGAGAAAAAATAAAAATATAATTAAAAAAATCTATAAAGCACACACATATGATTTATTTTAATATAAAAATATTGTGATTTATCAATAACTATCAATTAATAGCAGAGATTAAAATCTTTTGCAAGATAAATTAAAATTAAAGTGTCATTCTGAAATCGTTTTTCTTTTTATTTCATTTTTTTTCTTCTTCTTTCTTTTTCTTTGCTAAACCTTATTTGCTGGGTAGATAGTTGGTAATACAATCACACAAAAAAAAAAATAATAATAATAAAAGGTCTATAAGGGGGGGGGTCTATATAGGGTCTTTATAGCTCTATAATTTTTTTTCTAATTCTCTTCTAGTTTTTTTTTTTTTCAATAATGGCTATTTGAAAAACAATCAAAATACACTTAAAAGTAGGGGACCACACCCCCTTTTAAGAAAAAATTTCGTCTCCGGCGGGGCCCCCTCCTCCTCCTCCTCCACGTCCCAAGTTGCCACTCTCCTAGGGTCAAAGTGTCCCGATTTTGCACCTAAATAATATGGTCAGCCTATGCATGGTGTTACTTTATCATAGAAACCAGTATTTGTTATGTAGGAAGTTTGATAATTTTCTACAAGAAAGTGCTGGTAAATAGACTTGGTCTCAAGATCCCCTGCTTGTGGTTTTCACTTGCCAGGCTATATTTTGAGAACTACATAGGATTATTTAATTACAGTTTTATTTTTTATCCTTTTTGTGTGCATTATTTTAAACCTAACAGAAACAATTTTATAGATCAGTAGGTATTGATTTTTTTTCCTTTTCTTATTATTAATTATTTTTATTGTTGCATTGGGTATTTCCTATTGTAAACTGCAAGTGTTAGTATATGATGAAAACATCATTCTACCGTTCTTTTAGTGTTTGTGTGTTATTTCTTTAAATAAAATAGTATAGAAGTAAACTATTGCACAGTTCATGAAGTAGTAGGTATAGTAGTAGTATAGAACCAAAGAAAAGTAAATGGATCGAAGAGACAAGTTTAATTGAAATAATATGATAATTCTATCTTAATTTTGATTTATAATTTGAGTCTATGAGTTTAAAAAATGTGTTGCAGATATGTGCTTCAAGATCTTGGTAGAGCTTACACTATGATTGTACCAGAAGTTGAAGGTCTAAGCACAGCTGCAGATGCCCAGTTTGAGCCCTACAAGATGGAGCAGGCAGAAATTGTGGTGCTCTTTTTATTGAATGCATTGTCAGACTTAGGTAAGCTTTTTTTTTTTTTTTTCTTTTTTTTTTCTTCAGTGACATGCTGATGGTGATTTTGCCTTTAGCTCGTGCTAGCAGTTCCATAATAGGCATGTGGGCTTTGAAACCTACCATCATGGAGTTATTAGCAGTCACTCTACTTCCTGAGGAGGCTACTTTGGCATGCTTGAGTCCCACTCTACAGTACTCCATCACCTACCTTCTCTACATACACTGTTCAAGGTTAGAGTGTTGGTAAAAGTACATTAGAAACTGAATATATAAATATGATAAGTAGGGGGGGGGGGAATTTACTTTGTGATACAGTAGTTGATAGATAAAAAGATTTGATTGAAAAACACCTAGATTTGTAAAATTGGAGAATGAGCTGTTACTGACAGTGATGTCATAATGTGTTGCATGTTAGAGAGAAAATATTCTAACCTGGTCCAAAATTATAGAGTTACGAATTGTAAATACTGTATTTAAATTTATCTTTCAGTAATGTATTTGTTGATCTTTATTTGCAATTTTGTATCTACAGATATTTATATTTATTTGATACATGCTTACTTTGAGTTGCTAAGAAGTTTTTTTATTTACAGGTACAACAATTTTGTATCCAGTACTGGACTTGTGATCAGTGCTCGCTCCTCAAGACCCCAACTACCTGGCATGCCTGTGTCTCTAGATAACAGTAGTCCCACCAGTGGTCATCTCACCACCATCCTCAAACTTGTGGCTAATATTCTCACCAAGTCTGGCATGTGGCTGGAGATTCAAGTGTTGGGTCTTCGCTGGGCTACTGAACTCATAGTTCAGGCTAAGACTTGTCTTGCAAGCATTGCCTCGGCACCCAGCTTTACTGCTCTCGTCAACTCTGTCATCAAGGCTGGCAATACAGTTGACCTGCAAATTGTACGAGGTGTTGCTACATGTCTCACTACTTTGTTCTCATCTCTCAATAATTTCACATACCAGGTAAAGTATAAAATAATGTAGTTCTTAGGATTAGGTGTATGAGTGAATCTAAGCTCTAAGCATTAAACAAATTTGCCCGAGAGAGATAAAGAATAAATACTGATGAATGATGAATTTGCATAACAGCAATAAATATTTTAACCATATGACATTTACTGAGTTTGATACTTTAGAACTTATTTCATATCCTATACAAAAAAACAAATTATGGTATTAATAATTATTTATTTAAATATGTAGAAAGTTAATACAGTAAAATCTTTCACCCAGAAGCTAAGGAATTGAAAATAAAATTAAAAGTAAAGAAGAAACTCTGCAAGTTAATGTGTACATTTTGTGATATGTTTTTTTTAAATGTTCTTGATGTTTATACTTTCAGGACGAGTTAGTACATGAGGTGGTACAACTGTGCTTGCTACACATACACTCACCTGATCCTAGTTTAAGAGACATGTACCACCATGTGTTGATGCTCTTACCTTGGCACCAGACTATGCATCACATGACAGCGATCTTGGCGACCAAGAATTTACTTGCAAATCTTGACAGGTCACCACTCCATAGACCAGCTATCGCAGTAAGTCTTTAAATTAAAAACTTATAATGTCCGTATTTAATTACTAGACGAATATTGTAAATTATTAAATGTTATGATTTCAAATGGATTTTTTTTTTTTTTTTTTTTTTTTTTTTTTTTTAAGAATTTAATTGAATATTTTTTTATATTTTAGTTCAACTTGGAATTAGTGCACAAAGTAAACAAGATACATTGTGTAAGATCAGACTGTGGGGAAATGGGAATTCAACATTTCCGTACTTTTATGGCGTTCTTGTTGCAAGGAGCACAGCAACAGTGAGTACTTATTACTTTTATGCATGAGATATACGTAATCTGTATGATAACTGATGTATTTGAATGTAATTTTTAAGTGGTGTGGATTGGATCACTGAGATGGTTTGCTCTTGCATTCCTGCACCATTTGCTGACATGGAAGATGATACCACATGGCTTCGTATTGCAACTGCAGGGTCTCAAGCAGCACAGTTGGTGTGGGGGGCGTGGCAAGCAGCACAATTTTGTGTTACCTTCAAATTAAGAACACCTTTGGGCAAGCCGCTCGAAACTTTTACATCTATAGAAGGTATGTTTGTTTTTCTTCTTCTTAACATTTGTACAATTATTATGACAGCTTCTAAAATTTTACAAAGCATTATTTATGTCATAGTATCAAAGGAAAAATTTGGAAGACAACTGCTTTAAATTTATTATTTTAGATGATGTAGTGTGAGAACGTGAGATGTTAGGTATATCGTATTTTACATTGACACTATACCCCTCATCCCTTTTAACGTCTATTTTTATTTAGCGCAAGCTATAATGATTTGCATCCCTAGTCCCAATTTACTATTTAAATTAGAGAATTTTCGCGTTTCATTAATTTTCAAATCAACGTGCTCTAATCTCTACCAACTATTTTCTAATTAATTTTTTTAAACGTAATTAATACCAACCGCGATGGTTTTTTCCTATATATTTTATTTTAGATAACATAATATATTATGCACACTGAAATGGTTTTAAATTTTCATTTAATCAAATAATTTAAAACTGGCTATTCACTTTGTAAGTATTGAAAATATAGAAAATAACAAGCATACCTAATTACAGGAGCAATAAAGAATCTTGCACGAACCCTTAACAATGAAAATGTTAGTACATCAGACAACATTGCATCTCCGCCTACACCCACGTCAGAGCTGCATAGAGCACGAATGTTGCTGCTCTTCCTGGAGTATTTGGAGAAAGCAATCTACAGTGCAGCAGAGGGATGTGCCATTGCCATGCCAACTCAAAACAAGGTAAACTCTAACTTGTTTATTTACTTTTTCTATAATTAAAAATAATAATAATAATAATAAACATGCTATTGAATTGCTAATTCATAGGATTAATGTATGAAAATTTTCAGCTTGTGAGAGCATTCTTTCACACCAACAAAGCTGTATGTGGTGAATGGATGTTTCGTATTCGCTGGGCTACTATGTTAGTAGCTACATATTGCATCATGCCTTGTGTAGTTGTTCGACATGGTTATTGCTTGCTACAGGATCAATTGGACCAGAATAATACACAGGTATATTATGTATAGTATTATATGTATTTTTGTAACATCATTTGTCATACTGGTTCACAAATTCAATATCTGTATTTAGTTATAATACTGTATAAAGAAATGTTAATATCTAGAGTATCTTAACTATGGCAATATAAATTAACTTTTTAAAGCTACCTTGTATTGTTTTTTTAATAATAAAATATTGTGATCAGGGTGGAGAGCTAGAGAAGGCTGTGGTTCTAGTGTGTAATGCACTCGTGGTGTTGAGAGAACCTGAGGCTCTTATTGGAGTGTATACTTGGTGCAAGGAGAAGATAGGACGTAGACTGTCGTGGGTGAAAGCAGCAGCACTGCATGCAGCAGCAAAGTAAGTACTGTATTTTACATTCATTTTTATCTTCATCTTTAAGTTATGTGTCCACATTAACCAAAAGGTAATAGAACTATACTTTTTTATTTTTTTATTATTTTTTTGTTTATTTATTATTATTATTATTTAATAGTGTCAACCTAGAGATTGAATATCGATGCCTCCGAGTCAAAAGCAAAGATCTACACTTTCCAGATTTCCGACAAAACGACTATCTACACTTTCCGCTGACGAGCATCTGCAATGTTAAGCTTATGGCCGCTAGTCGAGTTACAGCGCTGCTCGGAAAGTGTAGATAGTCATTTTGTCGGAAATCTGGAAAGTGTAAATGCTCAATTTTGACGCGGAGGCATCGGTATGTAACGTTAGAATTTTGATTGTTTCAAATATAGCGATGATAACAATTTTCTTATAAGATCACTGTAACATGAAGAAACAAAAAAAATGAAAGCATTGATTTTAAAAGTAGTGAATGGCTGTGAATGTCACATACACTTTTGTTTTATTGTATCTCTTATTAATGTTTCTCGTAAGTTAATAAAGTTAATTTTTATTCTAGGTATGAAGAGGCTACAGTAGAGTACAGTAGATTACTCTCTGCTGAAAATTGTGAAAACCAAGATCCTCTTGTAGTGTCCTTCCTCTTTGACCAGGTATGCAATAGCAATGTTACAATTTTAGTCATTTTGTTGATATTATGTTGTGTGCTTAGATGTCCGAGTGTTTACGTCTGCTGGGAGATTGGACCAAGCTTGTGGAGTTGAAGGAAGGACATGTTGATCTCTGCAATGTTTCCACTCTTACTACTGTAAGTATTATAATATTTTTGTAGCTTTATTTTAGTACCAGCAAGCAGTCATAAACTTACTGTGGCACATAGTAAGATCTTACCAGAATTTTCATGGACAAATAGGCAAAGTTGCATAAAATAATAATAATAATAATAATAAATAATAATAATAAAAAAAATCAGTTTTTATAGTAAGGTATTATAATCTGTAATATATTCTGTAGATAGTTTTGAAAATTTGGGACTGAAAATTTGAGCATAGAGCATAATTTCTAAATGCCTCGTGTGATTAATTTTGGACTGGGTTAGAATATTTTCTATGTCATGCAAGACATCCCTGTCAATTATCATTAATAATTAATTTAAATTTAATACGCTGATGTAATTGCCTGATTATGCCCAATTATTATTGCCTGTTTTATGTTACTGTAAAACTAAAATTAAAGAAAATTTTTACTTTTCAATACTTGATTGATAAAAAAAGATACTAAAAAAAACTTGAAAAACTTGAAAAATACAATGTAGAGCAAATGTTAAAGTACTTTCTACCTACAGTTGTCCAGTGCACTATCTATGCAACATGTGAAGAGCTTATCGGACTTTAGCCAGGTGACTAAGACAGAGACAAAGACAGAGTCAAGTTGTGGCTCTGCATGGCGACCTAGCAAATTGCTTGCATCAGCTCAAGAACAACTTTACTTCACAGCTCTTACTATCAGCAAGAAGCAAACGTCATCAGATCTCAGGTTAGACAGTTTCATCCACACTATCCTCATTATTATTTTATTATTATTATTTTAATAAAAATATGTAATTGATTTATATTTATAGCGTTGAGCTGCTTGAGTCATGCAATGCCACTCTAAGAACTCTGCAGAAGTTGATGGAAGAAGGTGTGCGAGGTGGCCCTCAGTCTCTGTGTCCAGAGGTGCTCATCTTCCAGCGAGTTGCCACTGCACTTTTAGACAGACTCTCCGAAAAGGATTCAACTGAAACAGCTCGAAAAGACCAATTTGTTATGGTAAGCGCCAGCTTTATACTCAATGTAGGTTTTCTTAGTATCCATATGATTAGTTGAGGAAAAAAAAACATTGTGGTAAGAATCAATAATAAAGAAGAAGGATAGTTACCAGCAAGGACCTTACCACAGTAGAAGTTCATGGAGAGGTCGAGGTCTCACGTGGCACATCATAACAAAAAACTGTGCCACATGAGACTTCAACCTCTCCATAGAACTTCTACCTACTGTGGTAAGGCCCTTGCTGGTAACACTATCCTTTTTCTTTATTATTATTATACAGTGCATATAATCACGTATTAGGAAAAAACCATCGCGGTTAGTATTAATAAGTTTAAAAAAATATTTAGAAAATAGTTGGTAGAGATTAGAGCACGTTGAATTGAAAATTAATAAAACGCGAAAATTCTCTAATTTAAACAGTAAATTGGGACTAGGGATCAAATATTCTAGCTTGAGCTAGTTAAAAAGTAGACGTTAAAGGGATGGAGGTATAGTGTCAAAATAAAATACGATGTGCCTAGCATCTCACGTTACTGTTTAAATTAGAGAATTTTCGCGTTTTATTAATTTTCAATTCAACGTGCTCTAATCTCTACCAACTATTTTCTAAATATTTTTTTAAACTTATTAGTGCATATAATTATAAAGATAATGTAGCAAAAAAAAAATATATATATATATATTATATATATACATGTTGATTGTTTAAAGTTAATTTTTATAAACTTATTTCAATTCTTTTTACTTATTGTCGACACATGATTTGCATTGCATTTACTTAAGTTGCCTAATTAAGAGGCACTCAAACTGCAGTCCCTTGATATTATTGTTTTGTTATCAGGATGGCGAGGAGTGTACTGTGGGCTCAGGATCCATGACTCAGGTTCTCTTGTGGAGCAACGTCTTGCATAAGGCTGACCAATCCCTCAGGGAAGCAGACAAGTAAGAACACAAGCATTTTTATTATTGTTATAATTATTAAAATTGTTTAGATGAAATTATTCATTCATTTTATTAATTAAACACACTTGGTGTACAACATAACATATTATTTTACAAATTACAATAATAAACTATAATTAGCTACCTAAATTATTCTCTTGGGCATATGCCGTTAGACTAATGCTGCGATTAGTACATTTTAGCAAATGATATTGCTCACATTGTTCACCACACAGCTTACATTTACATTGTGTACCACACTCGTGGAACTCTTTAATTATACAAATCTTATGGTGAAACCCGTGCACTGCAAATCTAGTAAAAATGTGTCTATTTTTAAAGTTTGGGTTTTTCCAGTTAACATTACTAAAGGCTGGGGTATTGTAAAAAGATAGGTTGATGTCCTCAGACTTATCAACTCTTCTTTTGATAAATGTTTTAAACACAGGGGTTATAGGCAGATTGAACTGTGTTTGAAGTTCTTGAACAAAGAAGTTCTCCCCTGTCAGTTCATAGACCAATCTACTTTTGGTGAATTTAGATAGACAAAGTGCTCTTTTGAGAAAGTTGGCTTTTACTGACTCCAGATTTGCAAAGTCAGTTAGTGATAAATATGGCCAAGCAATTTGGATTCCATATGAAGCAACAGGAGATACTTTTAGATTAAATAATTTTACTGCGGTTTTGATTGATAATAAATGAAGATTTGAAATTGTGTAACAAGCAGAGATCGCTTTTTGACAACGGTCTTTGATATGCTTAGCAAAAGATTTAGCTGATTGTTGAAAAATAACACCTAAATATTTATAATATAATTTAGATGAAATTATTACATACATACATACATATCATGACGCTATTAATCCCTTTCGGGGTAAGCCAACAACACAGATGTTTTATCCTGACCCAGTGATAGACCTCCACAACTTCCTATCCTGACATACTTCACTTGCTTCCGCCAGTCTCATACCTTGTTTCATACATTTCCTTTTGCATTTCATACTGCGTACATTCTTATTTTTCAAACATCTTCCAACCACCTCAGACCATGATGTTTTAGGCCTGCCTCTATCTCTCCTTCCATCCACTCTACTATAATTACTATAAATTATTCATTATAATTAATTGTTTATTATTTATAGGCTACTGTATTTAGTAGAACAATTATTATTTCTTTTCTTTTTATAAAGAGTTAACTTATTATTTACTGTACTTTCTTATAAACAATACAAGTTACAGTACTTATATATACGGGCAAAATTTAAAAATAAATTGAAAAATAAATTTATAAGTACGGTATGTAGGCCTATTTTTATAATGCTTTGTAATGAGTGCTAAATACTGCATGCCACTTATAATATTTTAAAACTAATTTGTTTAAGATTATGTATGCCATGCAATGATAAAACCAATTTATTTTACTTATTTATTTTAAAGTTGCTTTGATTTGTGATGTTTGAAATGCAAATGTGCTATATTTGTTTTAGACTGCAGCTGTTAGCTTGCCACAGCGCACGTAAAGAAGGAAACTTAAAGTTAGCAAAGCGCCACCTTACTAATTATTGGCATGAAAAACTGGGCTGTCTCCATGACTTTGATGCGGACACCACTTTATCAGGATTGGACCCTGTGCTGTGGGTGCAGAGAGGAGAGGGACTTGCTCTCAAGGAAACTGCAAAACTATTCTACTGGTAAGGAATCATTTCTATGTCTTTATTTTGAAATATTGCAATTAAAAATGTCTTACTTATGTTGCCAATTCATGTTGTTTAGCTTGGATCAAGTGAGCTCTGGGACAAACTTACTTGCACAGAGTGCCCTTGTAAGTGCCCAGGAGGCGGAAAAGGGCATAGGACAAGATGTGGCATCCAGTTTGCTGCTAAGTTTAGCCAAGAAATTGTCAGCGTCACCACAGCATGAGCTTTCATCACTTCTACAAAGCCTCACGTTATCCTCAGACAATACACCTCTGAGACGTCTCCTACACTGGTGTATCAATGTGGCCGACACCAGGAAATTAGCAGAGTGGGAAATCAACATTCCAGGTCTGTTCTCTTTCACGTGTTGTGTGTTTCCACATAAAATTTGAGGCGCGTAAATATAGAACAAGTTTTAATTGTAACCTTTTATTTGCCTTCGACTGTACAGTACTTAACTCGCTGTTATAAAATCACATACAATATCAGTAACCATAGATAGATTTGAAATTTTATTAAATGGGAAATTGAGCTGTTAATTTATAAGTGAAAATATTCTAACCTGGTCTGAAATTAAATGCAAAAAATTAAAATCAATTACATATCAAATTAATTTAAATTAAAATCAAAGTCGATTTCTTTCATTAATTATTGTTCAATATGAGTAATGTATATTATCCCAGTTTAAATGCACAGTGCATGTAGTACATATAAAATCCTAAATGAAGTCAATATTTTAATGTAATATAATTTTGCAGTAATTTTATTTGATGGTATATTTAAAATTCATGCTCTGCTGCCATGTTTTACAAAACATAAGTTTGAAGTGACAGCAGCAAAAACTGAAAATGAGACTGTCCTCTGTAATACTTGTTGAAAACCATGCATATTCATGCTTTTTTTTGTAGATGCAGTTGATGATACTTGTCAACAACAACTCCTGCAACTCTCATTAATATCTTGCCCACGTAATGCAAAAGCATGGAGTCACTTTGCATCTTGGAGTTATCGGCGAGGTAGACATGCTTCCGAGTGGGAGGAAGAAATGGTTGGCACTGCTCCAGTCTCTGATACAGACCGAGAGAAAATTGCAACCATCCTCGGAGATGACCACAGTACTGAGCTGTGTGAAGCCATCATGAGCCTGATGCAGAAACCACACCAGTCTGATGACAATATGGACTTAGAAACCTTACTACCAACTGATATCATAGACTTTGACAAGAAAATGAAGCAGATCAACTCGTTATGGAGTCAGAGAAGTCAAAGTCATCGTTACTATCATGCCAGTGCAATAGCATACTTCAAGTTCTTACAATTGTGTGAAGGACAAGAAAACAAGGAAGAATCTTCAATAGCAGAATCAATCCTTACAGCAACTCTTCGCCTATTGAGACTCATAGTCAAACATGCTCATACTTTACAAGATGTTTTAGATGAAGGTCTTGCTTATACTCCAACTACACCATGGAAAGGAATTATTCCACAATTATTTGCAAGATTGAGTCATCCTGAGAACTACGTAAGACTTCGATTATCTGAATTGCTATGTCGTCTTGCTAAGGATGCACCTCATTTAATTTTATTCCCTGCAGTTGTGGGCTGTTCTTCTCATAAAGATCCTCAAAAAAGTGATAATCTATTTGATACTTGTATTCAAGATGCTGAGGAATTTGAAGATGAAGACATAGATGAAGAAGAAGATTCTGCTGCAGATGAGAGTCAGACGTTGGTTTTGAGAAGTTGTTTCCTTGCAATGGTAGACGAGTTATCACGCCAAGCACCTGCCAGTACTTCACAAGTTCGTCTCTTAGTCTCTGAGTTAAGACGTATCACTATCTTGTGGGATGAACTATGGCTTGGATGTTTAATTCAACATCATCCTGATATTATTCGTCGTCTGTCACAGTTAGAATCAGAATTATCCAGATTAGAAGATAATGAATCACTCTCTGAAACTTTACGCCAAGAATTAGCTAGAGAGAAATATAGAATTATTATGAAACCAATCATATTAATTTTTGAACAACTTCAATCTATGACTTCTAAACCCCCTGAAACACCACATGAGAAATTATTCCAAGAAAAATTTGCAGATAATATTAATGATGCTTTAAATACATTGAAGAATCCACCTCATGATAAACCTATCAAACCTCAAGCATGTTGGTTACCCCTGAGACAATTGCAGACCAAGTTACAAACAAGAGCACAACGTCGCACGGCACACACCCTTAAGTTGTCTGATATCAGTCCTGCCCTTGCTAATCTCAAGGACTCTGCTATCGCTATGCCAGGGCTGAGTCAGAGTCAACCGCTCGTGACAATCGCGGCACTCGACAATTGTGTATCCGTGCTACCCACCAAGACAAGACCCAAGAAAATCGTACTCGCAGGTTCAGATGGCAAGTCCTACACTTATCTCTTCAAGGGTAAGTACTATTATTATTAATATTACTATTGTTATCATTTTAAACCAATTACAATTATTTAAAAGCATAATGTGGAGATCGTGTAGGACTTAAAGGGAAAAACACACAACATAAAACAGATTTTAATTTTAAGATTTCTGTAATTAGGCAATCAAAAACCTTCTAAATACAACCCTAATGTTAATGTGTAGTAATGTACTCTTTTAGGTATTTTCCATTCTAATATTATACAGTGTTGTGATTTTTTTTTTTCCTATCAATTTGTTGTTGTGAAACAGAATTTTATAATTAAGAGCATATTGTATATTTATTTGACTGTTAATAATATATAAAAGATTTGATAGAAACACATAGATAGATTAGGAAAAATTGGGGAATGGGAGATAGTGTGAGCTTATACACTTATACAGTGAAGCGAGATAGAGAAAATATTCTAACCCAGGCCGAAATAAAATGCGTTGTATGTAAAGTGGCCCAAATTGCTCTGTAGAAAGCGAGCTTCATTAAATAAATAAGGGAATTTTGGCTTGCATATTGGTTTAGACGGTGTGAGCATTGCGCATAGCACACTGTCATTTTCAACACCTCATATCTCTAGCCATGGACAGCTGTTTCGTCCTTACTGGGACTCATCCGCATGGCGAGGAGAGAGAAGCCTCATGCCCTACCTCCAGCCTCCTTGAAGGCTGGAAGAGAACTGAGTGCCTGACTGACTGGGCTGCGGCAATTTATACCCGCGGCCGTGCGTCGTCAGTGAGGCGCGGAAAATTCCAGACGCGAACAGCTGTCCATGGCTAGAGATATGAGGTGCTGAAAATGACAGTGTGCTATGCGCAATGCTCACACCGTCTAAACCAATATGCAAGCCAAAATTCCCTTATTTATTTAATGAAGCTCGCTTTCTACAGAGCAATTTGGGCCACTTTACATACGACGCATTTTATTTCGGCCTGGGTTAGAATATTTTCTCTATCTCGCGTCACTGTATAAGTGTATAAGCTCACACTATCTCCCATTCCCCAATTTTTCCTAATCTATCTATGTGTTTCTATCAAATCTTTTATATATTATCAACTATCGCACAGACGATTTTTTCCTAATATTTATTATTTGAATGTTAATTATTTTATTTTTCCCCCTTTAATAAAACACATATTGATTTGTGCAACTTTTTTCCTTATAGGTCTTGAAGACTTGCATTTAGATGAGCGTATCATGCAATTTTTAAGTATTGCAAATACAATGATGGCTCGTGTCAAAGGCGTTAAATTCCAAGCTCGCCACTACTCTGTAGTACCTTTAGGAGCACGAAGTGGTCTCATAAGCTGGGTAGATGGTGTGCAACCAATGTTTGGTCTATACAAACGATGGCAACTCCGTGATGCCAATGTTAATCAACTTCGTAACCAGCAAGTGCACACCGCTCCGAGTACCGTGCCTCGTCCATCAGAGTTGTTTTACAACAAGCTGGCACCACTGCTTGCTGAGCGAGGGATCGCAGTGGAAAACCGCAAGGAGTGGCCCGCTCAAGTGCTGAAGCAAGTTTTAACTGCACTTATCAGTGAGACTCCACGAGACTTGCTAGCCAAGGAGCTGTGGTGCATGAGTGCCAATGCCGAGGACTGGTGGCACGTCACCAGGACTTACTCAAGATCTGTTGCTGTCATGTCTGTCATTGGGTACATCATTGGACTTGGGGACAGACATTTAGATAATCTGCTCATCAATCTCTCAACAGGAGAAGTAAGTTACTGTTTCTTTGCAAGGCAATAAGATAGTTCACTATGGGTATCAAATCCTTTTTTTTTTTTTTTTTTTTTTTTTTCTTGCTCAATTAAATTTACGTTGCATAAGTTCATATTAAAATGTATGTTTCAGTATTTATGTTGGTAATCATATAATTTTGTATCACTATCATCAGGTGGTACATATTGACTACAATGTATGCTTTGAGAAGGGACAGACCCTTCGTGTACCAGAGAAAGTTCCCTTCCGCATGACATCCAACCTTCAAACTGCACTCGGGGTCTCTGGATGTGAGGTAAGAGTTGCATCTTTTTATTTTTTATGTATTTATATTATAGAAAAAGAATATTATTTTAATGCTAATAAAATCCCACTTAATAGTTGCTTATATAGATTTAATGAAGTAATTTGAAGAAAGAGTGGAATCTGTAGAATGCGCCAATGTCTATTTCTATATTTGATATTTTCAAAGTCATTACTTAAGCTGTCTTTGAAAAATATATTCAAAAACTTCATTAGATTTTTCTTTTGCTTATTTTGTTACTTTGATGTAGAAATTCTTCAACAAACGCAATAATTTTTTTAGTAAAATAAAACTTATAATAGAATTAATGGAACGAAAGAGTAATTATACAAATGTTTTTTTACACATTTATTAAATAAATTTAAAATTACATTACATAGTATTTGAACATGAAAGAATCTGACATCTTATAATTCCTGCTATTATAACCAAGAAATGCATCAATATTATTAATTAACCATGATGTAATGCCTATTTTGTACATAATTGTTAAAAACATACTGTCAGTTATTCTTGAAATATATAGGTATTAAATTCCATTATTTTTCCGTTAAAATACATATACATGAAGTGTAGTATCTTCGAATTTTAAAAAGTTGACAAATATTATATATTATGAATATTATTCGTAGAAATTAATGCCAACTTTTAGCGAAAACTGGTCTTTAAATCATAAAACTTGCTTTATAAAATGTGTTAGACACATTAAAAAAAAAATAAAAAAAAAAGCACACACCTCAATCTTTAACCATTGAATACTACTCTTGTAGTTCTATCCTAATATGATACAGTACATGAATTTGTACACAAAATAAACCTTCATGAATACATAATTGGTGTGTCACTGTAGCGTAGTGATATTAGTCGAAGTTACCTCCTCTGGTAAATTAATACTAAATACAGGAGAAGTATTCGAGTCTGTAGATATACTATGACGGAATAAACTATTTGGTCTTGCAAAAGCTTCAGTCTCTTCTCGCTTTCTTCGACCACAGCTTAAAGTTTCACGGAATGCATATTTAAAGTCTTTATTTTTCCATGCATAAATGAATGGATTCATGCATGAATTTGCCATTGCAAAACTGAATGCTAGTTTATATGCCAGTAGTAAAGGATCGCTCTCCATTCCATGTACAAGCATGGTCACAATTACGAGATATGGCAGCCAGGATATACAGAAGCACCCCAAGACCAGAGATACAACCTGAGGAAAAAAAAAATTAAAATAATAAAATTTCATTTAATGTTTTTTTTTTTTAAAGTGCTATTATTTATATTGTAAAAACAAGATAAGTTTTACTTGTATTGAAAATCTCATTAAGTTTGTGTTGAATTGACACGTAAGCCCATAATAATAATTGGAGCTTATCGGTTTAGCGCGCGGGGTAGCACGGGGAAAGTTAAGGGTCCCCTAATTTAACATTACGCTTATGAGGAAAAACACGTTTTTTTTTTTTTTTTTTTTTTTTTTTTGCGATTTTTTACTCCACCGATTCCGGAGAAATTTAAATGAGAAATACTAGACTTTTACGATGTTTTAAGGTACAGAATTTTTTTTAAAAAAATTTAAAACCAATAGCCTCAATTAATGGCTTTTTATTGGGCAAAATCAGGCGTACAACCTCTCAATTTAATTAACCCAACTGTTTAACAGTACATTCAGTTACAATTTTTGTTAGTAAAAACATCAACATATAGCGTGAAAATTATATTAATATTTTTTTGTACATAGGTTTCACAGTTTACACTTAAACGTTATTGTTAATTAAATTAATTTAAAAAATTGGTAGTATGCTATACCTAGCACTTCCCATTTATTTAACATAAAATCAACTGAGAACCAACGAATTTTGACATTAACGACGTGACACGTGTATGGTTGCGTACCTGTAATGATTTCCTGCCCGCGTGCCAGTGACTTGACGTGGCGGCGAGGTGCACGTGAGGACTGGAGAGACGTCGTGCTTGCTTCGCCGCTACACGCTGAATCTTAGCGTAGGTCACGAGCAGTATCAGAAGCAATAGTGTAAATAAGGGTAACACCACAAGCATGATATAACCTTTAGGGACGATGTGTGCCAGCTAAATTTCATATTACATCATTATTAGTCAGGATATATATGTTTATATTAAACAATACGTACCTCACACTTAGCACTTCCTTCGTCTCCATCCCAAGAATTCCAGTAAATGATAACTGTAGCCACACAAATGGAGAACAACCAGCTACATGCAATCACACGTCGAGCAACTCTGAAAATAGAATTGTTGTAAAAGTTAGGTTTCATCGGTAATCAGATTGCTTAAAACTGACTTTGCCATGTGATTTCCCCCTCCCCCCATCCCGAAACAATTTCAAATGAGTAAAAAATGTATTATTTCAACAAATTTCAGTGTAATATATATAGTTAAATTTAAAGTATTCCAATGTATTTTATTAAAAAAGAAAAATCGTGAAAGCATAATTTTATAGAAGCTTTGGCACGTCATTACTGTCAGTAGTAAATAATAATTTATTTAGTCGCATGTCCGCTGGATAATAATATATTATTATAATATATTAATGAAACGAAAAAATGTAAACTTCGAAAATCGTGGAGCTACATTATCAATAACAATAACTCACACATACACACAATTAAATTACTTTATTTATTTTGTTATTTTTTCTTCCTTTTGATGTATTCTGCAGTAAACCGCGTGTTATGTTGGCGTTTTTTATTCGCTTAATTTGCATGACAATGCGAAATTTTGTTGATATACAATAGACTGAAAATTGGGAGTCTCTATGTTAGTTAAGTTTTTTTATTTTTTATTATTATTTTTTTTTTTAGCATATATCTAGAATACCATCATATTTTCCATTATTTTGAAATATATTTGTATATACATACATATTAACTATACTTTTTCTCTTTTTATCCATATTAGGGGTTTTGTTATGGTTTAGATTAATATGGTAATCGTATAATATATTTATGCGGAATAATTGTTTTTGTCCAAATTTGTGATCTGGTGGTTTAATCACGACGTAAAAGGAAAACTATAAAATAAATTTATTTTCTCTCAAATAAAATTTAAAAAGAAAAAATAATGAAGTTCGTGTGTCCTC
This sequence comes from Ecdyonurus torrentis, assembly GCA_949318235.1. Classification (NCBI taxonomy): domain Eukaryota; kingdom Metazoa; phylum Arthropoda; class Insecta; order Ephemeroptera; family Heptageniidae; genus Ecdyonurus; species Ecdyonurus torrentis. Next base: position 23,979,661 of record OX439132.1, on the reverse strand, counting down.
CAAATATTTCTTGCATGCAGTATATCAAAAATTTTATTTTTCAATAATTGCAGATAATAGTTGTATGATTTATAGTATACATATAGTGTAATATAACATGTAATGTATTATGTATGTATGTGTTAATAATAATGTCACTTTCAATCACATATATGTCTGCTTAAATGAAACAAATTATTCATATTGGTGCTCACTTACCGTTTGGTGACAATGGCCGAGTGCCTGAGCGGGTGTACAATAGCGAGGTAGCGATCCACAGCAATAGCAATCAAGTGCAAAATCGAAGCACTGCACCCTAGTATGATGATCACGAAGCGCAGTAAACACAGGCCTCGGATCTTGCCAAGGGAGGGGTATAAGTAGAATGCCATGTGATATGGCATTGTCAAACCAACCTATGGAAAAATATGATCATAGATGATCGCAATATAGCCGATAAACTTATACTATCATTTTAATAATATTTGTTCTTTATATTATAATTCTTCTCGTATATTGAATGTAAAAGTAAGCATTCGGTAACTATTTATATTTAGCTTAAAGGAATAGACCAGAGAAAAACATAAGCATTTATATCACAAAACACTTGATGGGACTTACATAAATAACTTTAGTTTGTCTCAAAACCTAACTATAGCTCCATAGCAGTGATCAGAAATTTCGATTTATGCAACCTGCACAACATTTTTATACTAATTTTTGCATGTTTCTGACGTTATAAACATGAATAATCGCGCAAATTGCATACTTCACAGTATTTTCACGCTCTCTCGTGGGGTTACATTAACATTCTGGTAAAAATTGTCAACAGTTTTTTAGATCCCATTTCGTGTTTATTCATTAAAAGGCACATGTTGTTTTATGTGGTCTATGTCTTTAACGTTTAGGAAGCACTCACCAGTATATCTGCGAATGCAAGTCCTAGTACGAACTGATTTGATGCAGTTTTGAGACGTGGGTGGCGAACGATGGACAAGATGGTGAGTGCATTTCCCGTGAGAATTAGCACCATCAAAATAAAGTCCACCGCCGCCACCGGCCATGCGCTTTTCTCCACTTCCAGTCTGACTTCAGCTTGGCACCGGCAACCTAACACCAAGGGCCCTGCGACACTCAGTTACCTGCAAATTACACACATGTACACAATTTATTTACATCGTCTTTATAAACAGAAACCATACATTTTGTTCCCTGTTTTTTGGTAAAGAAATGTGTGTTAGGGATCAAAGTAGTCATATAGCACATTTGTAATTTGTTAAGTTGAAAATATAACAGTTGGGACGAAAAAATATGTACTAGGTGTTGCAAATTATATAAAGTGTGTTCAAAAAGTAATTTAAAATAATAATAAAAAATAATATATCATGTTCTTCGGTTCAGCAGGTATATCTTAGTTTCAGTTAAGTTTGCCACCTGCACGCCGTTTATTTTTAATCATAACTAATATTATGAAGTGTGTTTACATGTACATGTGTATGAGTAGATGCTGCGTCATAAAACTAGCAGAAGAAATATTTTTTGAATACTAAATAAATCCGCATTGTCATCTTGCGGTCAAGGTGGAGAGAGAGAAAGAGAGATGCTTCTTTTATGTTTTAAAAAAAACTGCAAGAAGAATTAAAATGAAGAGGTGGAAAATAATGTCCTTCAACATTGTAGCAAGGAAATTTGTAATTAGTTTAATGAGCTGTCTATAAATTTATATTCAAAATATTCATTTAGATGTATGAAGTATAAGAACGTATGAGGCCAATGGTAAATTATATATTAAATGCAATATACTATACACTATTCATAAGACATCCTGCATAACAAAAAATAGCAAGTTCTTAAAATATATTTCTTTTGATTCTCTAAAAAAATATGTATAAAAATAAAAAATAATAACGGTAAAATTTCGAATAGTATATAAATAGCATCCAAAAATCATGGTTGAACAAAAAATATTCAATTTCTCACCTGCATTTTCCCCCGTGATCTGAAGATGGATATTTGCACATTAAAATTTGAAGTTCTCAAAAAAAAAAAAAAAAAGTATTCGGACATGTATTCAGAAATTTACAGATGAACATATGATAGAATCTTCAAATAAAATTTAATTGTGCATTGTAAGACATGTTGCATTAAAATATTTTATGACATTTGCATATATAAATTTACTTTAAAATATGCACATTGTATATAGCCAAATATTCAATTATTTTTAGCAAGTAATTATTTGGATCGTGTTATTGAGATTTATTTTGGTTGTTTCCTTATGTTGTGTAGTCAAGGTTGATTTCGCCATTAAAAACCTCAAGTGTACCGCATGAACAATAACCATACCTCAATAATCACAATACACAGCTAGTACATCATGCAATATTTTGATACTCGTCCAACATAACAATTGAATTTATCATTTACATAACGCCGGTGTGATTTCACATTTCGTTCTAGCTCCTAACTTTTGTTTTGTAAAAGTTCTTAATGTTTCATTAAGTGTGCTAAACTATCAAGCTATTCAATACGACTTATTTTGAAGTGGGAAAAAGAAAAAAAGGAAGTAAAATTTTGGTGCTATTTTACTTTTTTTATTATTATTATATTTTTTGTCCTTTTTTTTTTTTTTATATATATAATTTATATATTAGCCGCCTTTCAACCCCTGTAAGGCCTATATTGACTAATTAAGGAACAACTGTTATGAGGCTGACTTTAAGCGATTTTGGTCACATCCGCTTCCGTTTCTACTTACTACGCATGCGCAGTACGTCGAAACGGAAGTGGATGCGATTGAAATCGCTTATAGTCTGCCTCAAAACAGTTGTTCCTTTTTTAGTCAATATCTAAGGCACTATCTAAGAGGGCAGTGACCTGGAACACTATTCTACCCTCATCTTTCTCCCCCTCCTTCTCTTAACCCCATAGCGTTTTCTCTCTCTCTCTCTCTCTCTCTCTCTCTCTCTCTCTCTCTCTCTCTCTCTCTCTCTCTCTCTTCTCTCTGAGATGGTCTCACATATTTATTGAATCTTACTGTAAGTGTTATGTACTATTCTTGTGTAATTATACTGCAATGATTATAATGTTGAATCTGACTAGAATAATTTAAAATAATGAGATTTAATTTTTGTGCTTTTTTTATGCGAGTAGAATTAGTTATGACGTGAAATTTATTGTACTTGATTTTTACTCTTGGTGAATGATAATTATTTTACTTTCTGTGCTAGTTTTAACATTCAAACGCACTTTTTTTTTTTTTTTTTTTTTTTTTTGTTACTTTATTTTATTAATGAAAACAAGCTTTAAGATTAAATAATAAAAATATACGTATTTGCAAGAATGCGTTTATTGTTTAGCAGAAATAACCAAAATCAATATCTTAAAATGCAAATTAATAAAGCAACGATTTTTAAATAAATATGTTATTTGTTCATATTTACACTGACTGAAATCAATTGCTCATTAGAAGAGTTAAAATTATAAGGCAAATAGAATATTTTCCTCTATATATATAAAATCTAAATTTTTAAACTCTAGATATTATTAGTGGATATAAGAAAATTAGATTTACCTGAGGTCGATGTCACGTCTCATGTTTTCCACACACAAGTTGAGAGCACGAGTGCACATGCACGACTCAAAGTCAGTGCGAAGTGAGAGAATGAAAGAAAGACACCTGCCTCGCTTCCCACCGCTCCATGCAATCAGGACGTGCTAACTAACTCTGCCGACGCTTATCTAAAATAACAACCCTATTTTGCTTGATTGATGAGAACTCTGAAATTAGTTAGAAACCTAGATACAACAAAAATATTATGTATTATCGTTTCTAAAGACAATATTATATGTGCCAATACCGATATATACTTTGTTAAATTATTTTAGTACAGTAGTTTATTTGTAAATCTGATTTTATTGTCCTTCAAATCTACATTGTATGGAGACACACTTTGCAAATTTATAATCTCAAATTAATGCCTCTCATTTTTATTTTTTTATTTTTTATTATATTATTTGGAAAAAAATACAAATTTAATTTTTCTAATATTTAAAATTAAATAATTTTGATAACGACATAAATTATTGTTTCATACTAAAGAACACAGATTATTTTTATTGGTATACATGCCTAGTAATGTTCTTCACAGAAAGTAATCATATATTTGTGTGCAGTACAGTGTACTTTAATAAAAAAAAATCGCATGTTTCAGAACTATGCGCCTATATGTACAGACACTGCGGGCATAAAAGTTTATTGCATTTCATAATGTACGCAGTATTCGTATGGAATGTCCTGCCCTACACAAATACATGGTATTTTCATACGGCAATAGCGTAAAATTTTATGTTACAGTGTCTGTACTGTATACACGATTGTGATCATATGTTTAATTTAAAATTAGAGAAATTTGACGAGACGCATGTAGTGTAATTATATTGATGTGAGGTTATATACTGTAAGCTACCGATGTCTAATAAAATAAATAATATATATTTTACTATTCAAAAACTGGTGGTAAATTCTCAATGTTATTCGTATATACGAAAAACACGCGCTGTATTTGAATGGTGAAATAATCACAGTCGTGTGTACATAAATAAGTGTGAACAAGTATAATATTTAACTTCAATTTAATGTTTGCGTTAAAGTCTCTTTTTACCTGGCTAGTTCATAGGTCCAAATATTAAAAAAATAAAGAAATAAAACTGAAAATGATTTTTAAAAAAATCACAAAATTTACTTACAGTTAAAGTGATGTAATGTGTAGGTAGTACAACTAGGAAGTGATGATAAAAAAAATAATACAAAAAAAAGTTTCCTAATTGATTATTGTCTTTGATGATTTGAGTCTCCCACATCACTACTTCATACGGGTGTTCATGGTCAAACCTCTAAATTATTGACACTCTCTCATATTTCGCAGTGATAACCCTGTCGTGGTCGTGACATATACTCACTGATTATATATTATGTGTACGTATATCCCGCACTATGTGCGTTGCTTCTCCGTTATATTAAAAATCGCTCAATACACTTTGGTCTTGTATATTATGTAGATGCAGCTGGCTGATCTGCATAATGATAGTGCGAATACACACTTTTAGTAGCTAACTCTTAAATATAGTTTTATTTTTTAGAAAAACAAACTAATTTTGTTGTGTAAATAAACAGAATTAAAACGTCATTGTATCCTGTTCATCAAGCTTTTGTTCATGCTATATTTTTACCATACATTAGTGATCAACTTTAATATATATATAATATATATATATATATATATATATATATATATATATATATATATATATATATATATATAATTGTGCTGTTTGCCTTTAAATTAGAATACAAAATATTGTTACAGTTATATTTTCTTGAAAACATATACTGCATATCAACGCAGAGTAGTTATAATATATACTCTGTAAAGTCGTGTTCCTATGATGCAATATTTTCAACCTGCAATAAATTTAATTGTATTTGGTTACGTGTATATTTAAAAACCGTTATATTGTCATATATACGTACTATTTATTATTTATTTGTTGCAAAATGCAAATTCGTGTAATGCGGGTACATGATTTTTTTTTTTTTTTTTTTTTTTTTGCATCATTTTATCTATAATTTTCTTTAAAATCTATATTATTTAAAATATATAATAATATAGGCAGTCAGAACATAACGTATTATTATCCTAAAGTACGTACTCGTATAATGGTTGAATGGGTACGTGATAGCTTTTGCGCATTCTTGCTGAAAATTGATTAAAAGCGTGATTTTGTGAACGAAATCACTTTATCAGTGGGAGATGTGTAGTTCTCGCACGTCACTCGAGTTGTCTTCCGCGCTCCTACACTCACGTGACGGGGGTGAAATTAATGCGCTTTATCGCAATAAACTATTCTATAATGATGATTTTTATCTACAGACATACTTTAGGACATATTAATTTGTTTTAACATAAAATAAAACTTTTGAATTAAGTAATGCTCGATGTATACAGCTCTGGCCAAAAGTTCCAGAACGATTTGCATAGGCAACCAACCATACACTATATTATATAAAATATGTTCTCTTTATGAGAAAACGTAGCGGCCGCCGCTGCCCAGTTCGGCAACTTTTGTCCAGAACTGCACATTATAAAAAACTATGATCCACTGTTGTTTATATAAAATTCACAACTGCAATACATTTGTACCACAGTAAAAATGTGTTTTGAATCAGAACATCACCGTTATTAATGTTGTAATTTAATTGTAATTATGATAGCTTACATTTTTAATTCACAAAAAAAAAAAAAAAAAAAAAAAAATGTAAACATTAACTTTATTAATAAAATTGTATAATGTATTTCATAAATTGACGAAAAATTATAATTTATATTACTATAAAGGATATAAAGTAAGGTCTATAAGTATTATAATGACTTTTATTTATTACAGGGTATATTCCGCGTGAGCTGCGAACACGTCCTTCGCGTTTTAAAGAGAGGTCGAGAGACGTTGCTGACTCTGCTAGAAGCATTTGTGTATGACCCTCTGATTGACTGGACTCCAGGAAGTGAGGCTGGTTACACAGGTAAATACCTTGTACATGACATGTTGGAATAAGCGTGACGATTGCGCGTGGATTTTCAGGTGCGGCGTACGGTGGTCAGAGTCAGGGAGGGACAACAGAGACCCCACGACCTTCGCGACGTGAGCTCGAGCGCGAGGCGGCACAAGCCATGCTGGCAGTCAGAGTCACCGAAATGAGAGTCGCTTGGCTCAACAACAGGTAAACAAAACCTCTCTCTCTCTCTCTCTCTCTCTCTCTCTCTCTCTCTCTCATTGTCCTTTACCTCCATTCCAATTCCTTGTACTGAGTTAGGAAGGCACAACAATAAAATGAAATGTAAGGTGTAGGATAGGATATCGATTATCTCAATTAGTAAACGACCGCGCCAGGATTTTCCTAAATTTTAAGTCTACAAGGTAATATCTCCTCAGTGTAACGTTTTAAAAAATTAAGACTTAACACTCTCATAAGTTCCGCATATCAGACAGTAAATATGTGAAGTTTCACAATTGTCCTGGTTGTGGTAGTCTTGCTAATGATTAATTAATTAATTATAGAACACCGATTTGGCTCATAATTTTTTTGTCATGGGCTTTGCGTATGTGTTATCCATCTAACGGATGGTAATAAAAAATTTAAATGTTATGAAAAGAGTAAACAAATGTTGCTTAGTAATGTAAGATAGTTAAAAAAAAATGCACACCACCCCCTTTGCAAATAAATTGCAAAAAGCGTAACTTGTTAGATTCGCTTAAGTTATGAAGCTGAAACCTAGTTTCTGGGTAAGTAGAAGCTTAAGTTAAAAAATTCAATTAAGAGAGAGAGAGAGAGAGAGAGAGAGAGAGAGAGAGAGAGAGAGAGAGAGAGAGAGAGAGAGAGAGAGAGAGAGAGAGAGAGAGAGAGATGCTAAGCTATTTACAGCCTGACTTAGGCAACCTGCAAGCACACTAAATCAATAAAAAATTTCAATGTTATCATTTTTTTTTTAGTCATGTCATGTGTTTGTTCCATCTATGGTTTTTACAAATAACTAATGTATATTTTTATCTCTTCCCCCCCCCCCCCCCCCCACTTCCATGCAGGGATGAGTTGCTAAACTCTCGAAGTCGCGTGCTAGAGGATTTAAGTGCTTGGTTGGTGAGTGTTGGTTCGGTGCATAGCAAGCAAGAAGAATTACAGGACGCACTGCAGCAGATGGCACTTTTGAAAGAAGCTGCTTCTAGTAGTTCGTCTCACCCATTGTTCTCCTTGCAAGCACGCCACTGTGCTCAAGAGAGAGCTCAGGACGCTCATACCCGAGTAAATGCTGCACTAAAAGAAGCCCGGGACCAGGCACATCAGTACAACACTCGTTTACAGGTAAGTCTTATAATTTGATACCTAAGTACATAATCGTCTTAATTAAAGAATTTTTAAATTAATAATAGAATTAAATGGTGATTGAAAAAATCGCTATGCTTAAAACATAATAAAAGTGTATCTAGTATCCCTCATTTTAATATATCCGGCCTTGGTGTAGCAGTTTTCTCAAGCTAAAAATATGGTCCCAAAATACAAAAGACTAGAAAATTAGAGAACCTAAAGCCTTTTCCTTGCTCCTCACTGATAATCTCCATTGGGAGGACAAGTCTAAAGCCTGAAAAATGTCTGAAGTGCACTTATGCCTAAATCAGACTTGCTGAGGGTTAGATCATGAGAAAAACAAGTTTATTGATCAGTTTGATTGTAAATTTACATTCAGGCAAGCATCAACACTGTAAGAGGTCCAGAACTGGCTGTGTGGATGAATGAACTGCCCACTCATTTGCCATTTGACGACGGAGGACGCGAGTTGTTTGATTTGGTACGAGAGTTCTTGATCTCAGCAGGCCAAGGTTCCGTCATGGCACAGGTTAGTAGCAATTTTTTTCTTTAAACTACTTGAGCCTAAAATTGAACTTTCCTTTGTTTAGTGCGAGCAGTCAGAGAGGGAGAGTGCTCGTCTGGTGACACAAATGCAGATGAGTGCCCGCGCTGCGCTGGACTTATTGGGCCAGTATGCTATTGTGGTAGCCTTATTTCCTCCTCAGCACATTGAGTGTGTGCATGATGCACATCAAGAGAGGCTGGCTGAGGAACTCCTTAATAATCTCACCTCAGAAAGGTTAGTTTTAGTATTGCTGATTTATTATGCAATGCAGTTCTTGCAAATGTATTATTATTATTATTAAATTCAATTAAAGATTGCCATATTTATTATGATTTTTTTTTCCTCTTGGCCTCACATAAGAAAGATCTTAGAGTGGATTGAAATATGTTAACATAGTACTGGTTCCTAATATGGTGTCACTTGTGTGCAGGTGTCACATGGCAATGGCTCAAATAGGATGCCTGAGTGAGGAGCCAAGTCTTGCAGTACATGAACAAGCAGCACAGTACCACACACAGCTTCAACTTGCCACAAATCATGCCAATGCAAGACTACAAGCAGCCTACAAGAGACTAAGTATTGAGGGCCCTGAGGACCCCACTCAAAGACTAGAGGCAGCTTTAGCACTAGCTAAATCTCAAGTAACAATGTATACATCTGAACCCAGTGCTGCCAGTGCTCTTACAGTGGCTGCATTACAGGTAATTATTCAATTATTTTTTTTTTTAATACTTCTGGGAAAAAATTCTTAATGTTAATTGGGAGAAATGCAAGACCAAAAAAAAAATCAACCTATTTTTGTAAAGAATGATTATAATCTCTGGGGGGGGGGGGGGGGCGGGGGGGAGGTAATAATATAAGGATAGCTCTTAAAAAAAGTTATGTCCTTTTTTTTCTGGATATATAGGCCTATCCTATATTTTATATTTTACGACCTTCTTTTCCCCTATACTAAATCGATTTGATGTCATTTTTCAGCAACTGTGTGGCTTGAACAGTAGTCTACTGACTTTAGAGGCTGCAGCTGCCAGCTCAGGAGACAGTCTGGTTGACCTGACACTACGAGAGGGCGACTGGTTCCTGGATAAACTACTGCAAATGAGTGGAGTTGCTGCTGAGATTGCAGAAACTTTGTCTCCAATCACATTAGGGCTGGTGTCATCCTCTGGTCAACTTAGTTCAGCTCTTCACTGTCTGCTGACTGCACACTCAGTTTACAAGGGTCTGGAGGTAAGAACCTGTGCGATATGTTTAAAACCTCAAAGGGGGGAAAAAAAAAATTATTATTTACAAGGAGGTCCCCTTTGATGATTGGTAAGATTTTGTATCTATTTGTCTGCTAAAGCATAGTCTTGCCTGTGAGGTGAAAATAAAAAAACTGTAATAATTGACTCTGAATGTTTGCCTGCAGGATCTACTATGGAGCGTGAGCAGCATTATTGTTCCTGAAGCCGTGAGCGCACTGACCACACAAAACACCTCAGTGTTGAATATGGTGCGAGCAGTCAATGACTTGGTGACCAGAGCTAAGCGACCTTTACCTGACATCTGCAAGGAGATTGAAGTTAACTTGCGTTACCTTGCACTAGATTTGGTTGTAAGACATTTTTTGTATTATTTTGCTCCTTATGTATTTATTTATTCTATTAGTCATTCATTTTCTCATTTACACAAGTGAATGCAAAATTTCAAAATTAATTTTTAAAAGTATATGAAATGAGATAAGTGAGACAAATGATGCTAGTAAAATCATGTGTGCAAAGAACATCATCGTGTTTTCAGACACCACATGCGAGTCCCCAGTTGATATGTGCTGAACTGCGTGAGGGTCTACAAGAACTTTTGAGTCAAGAAGAAACTCCATTGTCTGCAGGACAGATGTTACTTATGGGATTCAATGGTTTATTCGAGAGACTTCAGCATGATGCTGGCAAGCTCATCTTAGCCCTTACATCATTGAGCACTCCTGAAGCTTGGGGTAGGCTTGATCAACTTCATAAGGCCAAGGCTCTCAATGTAAGTTTGCAAATATTTCTGATATACATACTAACCTTTTTATTTAGATCTCACCTTTTTACTGTTATCTTGTTTGTATGGTTGTACAGTGGAGTATAATGAAGGAGGGCTCTCAAAGTGTGATCGAAGATTTATTTCTCCTGCGTCGACTGCAAGTAATGCATGAGTTCTTCAACTTGTGTGGTCAGATGGCTCTTGGGTTCAGTGGTCAGTTTGGCTCAGAGCAAGTAGGACTTGTCAGTGAAGAAACGTTGGTGCAACCTGTCCGTAGGTTTTCAGCAGACTTTGTTAGACATCAGCTTATTGGTCTACAGCCACAAACCATTGCCCTCGCTATCTGTGTAGTCATGGAGGAGGCATTAAAAGTCAATCTTGCAGGTTAGTTATCAGCCTCAACTTAAATGTAATATTAAATGGCATAAGTTTTGTAAGTTATGTAATATACTTATATACTGTAATAGATGTCAATTTGAGTAACCTCTCATAAAAGGGTATAATACTGTGCTTGAAGATATGTTAAAAAAAATATTGATGTGAATGTGTGATTACAGAGTTAGTAGAGCAGCGCGGAGTAGGTGTGGAGGGTCGTGTTAGTCTAGAGGAAGTCCTGCGTAGTGTGTGTGTGAGCTACGGGGTTGAGGCAAGGCTGGGGCAAGCTTCAGCACTGTTAGGTCAACTAGAGAGTGCATGGAGACTGAGGGAAGGCGCAGCACTTGCTCAGCGAGAAGCTGAGGCAGCCAGAGCCAGTGCTCACAGACTCCAACTCAGAGTAGCCGCCCACGCCTGGATCAATGACTTTCCTCAATGTGGTGAGTTCTAATAACTGATCTTGTTTGTCAAAGCACAAAAGATAGAGTGTGGCAAGTCATTTAGGCCATAAATTAATGCTGGGTTACATTTTCTTTGTGTCAAAATACCTTTAACAATTTATGCAGTATTTTTTTTTTTATTGGTGCATTAAAAGTATGTTATTTGGTAATAAAGTTGCTTCATTATTTATTTTATAATTCACAGTACTGCAAAAATATAAAAATTTGCAGTGTTTACAAAAGCATTAATTGGCATTTTCACGAAAATAATAAACAAAATTTAAGTGTACTAAATTTACTGCTCTCAGATAATACTCAAAACACTTACGTTTTCTCAATAAAAAAATCTCTTTCTCAACTCATAAACATTATAACTGTGCTGAGTAAATAAGCATATTAACTTAGGTCGCGGAGTGTTCACTGCTGAGCTCAGCAAGACTTTGTCGTTGCTAATTAATCAACACCCAGGCTTGGTTGAGACTTGTGAAGAGCAGAAGGCTGTAGTTGCAAACATCACACAGCGACTCAAGTGGGCAGCTGGTGCAAACCCAACTCTTTCAGAGGTAATGTTGATAAAAACCTATTACTAATTACTGTACTTTTCACTTTTTTTTTTTTTTTTTTTTTTTTTTTTAATTTTATTCTTTGTCAATGTTGTTAAAAATGCAAAAATTTCACCATGAGGGTGATATTGTATTTTATTTAAGCTTTTATTTTTTCTGATTTCATCTAATATTGTTCCCAGGTGTTGATGGCTTTCAATGTAGCCAGTAGTTCTCGTCAGGATCGCATGCAAGGACTACTTACATTGTCCAACAAACTGGTGCTTGCATGTTCTGCTATCTTACATCTTGAGACATTAAGAAATTCATGCTCCGAGGCTGTCGTATACAACAACTCATTCATGCAGGTAAGAACTCTGCACTGAGACAACTCCTAGGGTGCAGGGTAGTATTTAATTATATGTCTTATGTGCAGTTACTTAACCAGTGTGAGCATAGTGCTGCACTTATGGAGGCGGCAGAAGGTTTAATGTTGTCGCAAGCGGAGGAAGGACTGGCTCGTCTGCTGCTCCCAGAACAGAATGTAGATATGGCCTGGATATTATCAGCGGAAAGTGTTGTCTCAGGTATGGAATTTAAGTTATTATCATACCAAAGAAATTTATTAATTTTAAATTATTATTATCATAACTCATTAATCTCAAACATGTGACGTTAAAATTTGATAGGGAGAAACCAAATGAGAGTTGCCACCAGGCAGCAGCGTCAACTGAAAATCTCAAATGGCGATAGTGGATTAAAAAATATATATTTGAAAAATATATATATCATGCCATATATTGTCTCAAGCCGTTGTGCACGGCCCTATGCACGCTAAGCGTGCAAGGTTATGAGCACTTTTATGCATGTATAACTAATTAGGAGTTAGGAATTTTAGTAGGAGGCGGGGGGTTGCAAGCACAGCAATATATTACACAACAATAAATATAACTCAATAGTTACAAACGTAACTATGTAACTATTGTACATTGTACTCAATGTAACTATTGAGTTATATTTATTGTTATGTAATATATTGCTGTGCTTGCAACCCCCCGCCTCCTACTAAAATTCCTAACTCCTAATTAGTTATACATGCATAAAAGTGCTCATAACCTTGCACGCTTAGCGTGCATAGGGCCGTGCATAACGGCTTGAGACAATATATGGCATGATATATATATTTTTTAATCCACTATCGCCATTTGAGATTTTCAGTTGACGCTGCTGCCTGGCGTCAACTCTCATTTGGTTTCTCCCTATCAAATTTTAACGTCACATGTTTGTCTTTACCGCGATGGTACCTTTCCTTTTCCTAAATATAACTCATTAATCTGTTCATTAATTTCCCAACCCTACATTGTCATAATCTGTATTAATGCTTCTTCCTTAGGTCACGTGAAGCAGCTTGGTCTTGTGTTATCATCGCTACAGGCAGAGCAGAGCACAGCCCTGGAGGTGGTACGTAATGCAGTAGCAGATCTGCGTACTGTCCTCACTGTACACCATGGCCTTGTTGCTGGCGTGCGCTCCTTGCTACGTACCCTTGCCAAAGTAAGCATTACAAATCACTGTTTTTGAACCATATTCTAATTTAATTTTTAATTGTTTTCAGCCAGGAGAAGGAGGTCAAGAAGGTTTAGCTGAGTATTTGGCAAGGTATCGCCACTTCTCAGAGCAATTCTCAGGTGTAGTTAGGACCCTGGGATGTGAACAGCTGGAGGCCAGTCAAGCGGAGGTGGTCATTCAACAACTTAATACCTTAGAGGACCTCATAAGTAAGTTTTTTTATGATTTGAACTTGTTAAGTGCTTTTACAATTGGAAAAAAAAAGTCACCAGTATGTGTTTTACACAAATTAGAATAATAAAATAAAAACTTTGCTGCATTATGTTTTATTTAACATAAATATTAACTTTTAATATTTCCCATCTCAGGACCAATCTTTGAGGATTTGTTGGAGCTGCCTATTAAGAACGAAAAGGCGGCGATGCGGGCGCGACCTCCATTGTTGCGCCAGGAGAGCGTGTGTATGTCACCTCAACACGGAGTGCCAGTAAAAACTCGCAGAGATAAGCGTAAGTATCTAACTAAGTCCATGTGAGTAAATTGCAGATGAAATATAATTGAATTAATATTGTTATATGTTTGCAGTTCCGCAAGAAAAAAACGCTTATGCTCTCAGTGTGTGGCGTCGAGTTAGAGCTAAGCTGGAGGGGAGAGATCCAGACCCCAATAAGAAAATATCAGTGCAAGAGCAGGTGAGATATATTTAGGCTACTAGGATGTAGAAAAAAGATAGAAATCACACTCTAAAATTGCAAATAATATACAGTAATCAAAGAGTTTCATTGCATTTCATTGTGGTGACTTCGTGATTTTATACATGTAAATAATGTTTTTTTACACTCCTCAGACAACTTTTGTTTTTACAAGTAAAATAAACAGACTGCTAAAGAGCCCTAATCTGATTTCTCATTAAAAAAAAAGGAATGCTCATAAAATTACAGTTGAATTATTACAATATCACTCATTAAATCCCAGGACACTCTTAAAAATCAGTCACAGTATTTTTATAAAGCGCAACTTACGTAAAGTAAATTTAAAACTTTTGAAGTGATTTAAATTATTCTCTTTATTTTACTTGCACACTTATAGATAAATATTAAATTATGTTTGCAAACTATTTGTCTTAGGTTGAATTCATCATCAATGAAGCTACTAGCCTAGATAACTTATGCCTGCTGTATGAAGGATGGACACCATGGGTGTGAGGATAAGAAATTTGAACCATCTTGGAAGCCATATATCCTCTCACAAACACACACACCAGTACCTACTGTGTATGTTGAGTTAGCTTTATTGCTAGCTGGCTACAAGGAAGGCAGAAGAAACCAATTTGCCAGAGGACGAAGAATTGACTCCTCAGGCTTGCAGCAGCTGGGCTCATGGGCCCTGGGCCTCATTTGCCCCAATCATATTTCAAACATGCAGCAGATACACAGCAAATAAGAAGATATATTTGTTAAAAATATTGCATTCTATACTTTGGCTAGAATGTTATATTTTTATAAGTTACGTCTCTAACTTGTAGATTTCTGAGGAAAAACCTATATTGTGTGTAAAGTAATGGAAAATTATTTTTTATTTTGGTACACTGATTCATTTTATTTTAAATCTGACTCCAATTCTAATATAATAGGTATTTTTTAATCAAGTTAAATCATTATAATATTTATTATTATAAACACAATATTAATAATGAAATGACACAAAATTTTAAAACGTATATGATTTTACAATTTACATCAGTTTTAAATGTTAGAAGAGAGATCTCTGAAGTATAGTCTGGTCTTATTTATAATGCATTTTAATTAAAGTTTTTTTTTTTTTTTTTTTTACCACAATTTAGTATAAAAAGTGTACCAAAAGTTATTTCTTGGAGAGAATGGAGTTTGCACACAGAAAGGGTTTGCTCAGCAGATTTCCTGTTTCTGCTGCTTTGTCCCCCAGACTGTGGCTTGTGGTACCAATTGCTGGAGCCACTAACACTCGTGCTCCACTGAAGCAAGGCCACCCAAGGTCACACGAGAGGGGGCAATGACACTGTGCCAGTGTCAATAAATCACAAAATTCCTGATATACTAGATAAGAAGCTCAAGGCTTGCTTCTTGTCATTGCATAGATAACTTTTTCTCAATGAATTTCTTTATTTCAGTTCATTTTTCTCGCCTTAAAAAAACTCCCCCCCCCCCCCCTCCCTTTCTAATTTAATTTAAAAAATGTTTCTTCATTGTATTTTTCCCCTTTAGTCGTAGATTTATTTTTGTATTTTCAAATTATTATTTTTCCTTGTTTTACCAATGAATCATCTATGTTGACGTTATTCAATTGATGTTAGACTAAATACACTCAACCTCTTTTGTTATTATAGGTATTAAATCACATCAAATATTAAAGCTTCCTGTTATCATAAGGACAGAATTGCTCTAACCTGATATGTAGTAGAAATTTTAAAATTAAACAATTCATGAACGTAAAAAAATTATTGATATCTATTTTCATGGTTAGTGCAATTTTTTATTAAATGTCTCCATAATAATAATGGAGCAATAATTTAAATGTAATACTTCCTGTAATTTTAAGGAAAGGTAGAATTATTATATTGCAAAATAAAGCAAGACGTCAAAGATGACAATATTATGTCATATTTCATAGGAGGGGAAAGTAAATATTGAAAATAAAATAAATAACAAAACATACAGACAAAAGAAGGAAATTAAATGGTTTGGCTAATAATGAAATTTAAAAAAAATTAAAATGTTCAAGAGACCACTTTTGAATCATTTACTCCTTAATTTTGTTGATTTGTTATTATTATTATTATATAGCAAATGGCTAATGTAATTGAAACTTTTTTTTCACACCTTTATATTTATTTTATTGTTATGGAAAATTATAATACTTCATCATAGACATACAAAGTACTGAAATAACTGCAAATATTTTGTGAAAAATGCTGTAGACGTACTTAAAAGCAATAAAATGTTAGTAAAATTTAAAAATAATGAAAATTATCAATTTATAATCTTAAAAGAAAAAACAAAGTCTTGCTCTGTTTTGTAATATACCAAACATTAAAATTCAAGATTTCGTCACTTAATAACTTTTTTCCATCATACATAAAAAAAATATATATTCACGCCAAAACCAATATTTTTGGATCTATATATATGTAGTCTTTATCTTACCATTTTTGCTGACTGAAAATAAAAATAAGTATCTACCTTTTGAAAAGCTAACAGGCTTTCATAAACTTCCTACATTAATTAATAGTTATGTGTAGAATTTTAAAATCTGGTCAAAAAAAAATTAAAACTTAAATAATAGAAAATCAGGATAAACAAGGATAAAGGCCTAATTCTTAGGATTTTATCTGACGGAGTATATTATACTATTAATTATCAAAATCATAGAAAAGATTTTATACAACTCAAATTATAAGTATACTTTTCTCAACACTTTAGGAATTTTATCCTAAATTATGGAAAATTTGGAAATTTCACAATAATTCTTCAAAGGTTTTTATCCAAAATTATTACTTTGATTCAGTTAAAAAATATTGTCATTGTAATTCAATTGCTGGTATATATTATTCATTTGCTGTAATGTCCTACCTTTTATTCTTTTACTTACTTTAAAAACGTGATTCATTCAATATTAAAAAGCAAGCAACTATTCTCTTATTACTACGAATCAAAATTTTAGATCTCTCTGGAGATAAAAATTGCATTACTAATAGGAGTCTTTACTTTTGAATAAGAGGGTAGATGACTTTCTTTTCAAAATTGCATTAATCTGTAGTTGTAATGATTTTGATTCTTCAATAAAATAAGCAAGAAGTTAGTGATGTTTTTTATTATTTTTATTTTATTTTGTGGAGGTCTATTACTGGGTCAGACTAAAAACCATCTATGTTGTTGGCTTACCCCAAGGGACTATAGCGTCATGATATGTATGTATCAGTTGATGGTTTCATAGCCTTCATTATAGACATTCAGAAAACTTCCTTACTAAATTTATTTTATTGAAGAATCTTTATGTTAGAGAATTTTTCCATTAGAATATTTATAATTTAATATTATGCAGCAATGGTCAAAATAAAATACAAATAATTCTTCACACCAACAAAAAATGTTTATTTCTGTAAACACAGCCTTATTATTTTTATATATTTTTAGACATCAGTGATATTAATTTTTATTTATATTTACTTATAATACTAAAAAGAGATTAATTTAATGAGTTTTGATATCTTTTAAAATATTACATTGTAACTTCTTCTTTTTTCCACTCTCTAGTATATGACAAATTTATTATTTTAATCAATGAATATTAATATTAGCATTATTACCAGTCCCTTAGAAAATGCATTTGAAAATATATATATATATAAAAAAAATGCTACTGCAAAGTTTATTTGAAAGACTTTAACTTTCCATTAGTCATGCACTTAAAGGGGTAGTTAAAGCTGGCTTGCTTAATACTGATCATCTTGTTATTAAGCCTCCTGAAAATGCGAACTCAAATTTTTAAATATTAATGCGTTGAGAGCAAAAGCAAGAACCTACCCCACAGCTAAAGTTGCTCTCACGCTAGCTTGGTGCGAGCGTGAGTTACTCTTATTTTTGCTCTTGCTACTTGACGTAATATTTGTGCATATAAAATATGTTTTTACTTCTACAGATAGAATTAATAGATAGATAAAAATAAATATAAGTCTCACTTGTGCCAAGCTAGCATGAGAGCAACTTTAGCTGTGACGTAGTTCTAACTGCTTCTGCTCTCATCAGCATGTTAATAATTAAAATTTGGGATCGCATTTTTGGGAAGTTTAATAACACAATTGTCACTATGAAACAAGTCATTGTTGACTACCCTTTTTAAGTTTTACCAAAGTCAGAAAAACAATCACAAATATGTTAACTATGAAGTTTTGATAATATCCCTATAATATATATATATATATATATATATATATATATATATATATACATATATATATAATAGGCATATCGATTGTGTTGCGAACAATATGTGTAACTCGTATTTTGTCAGGCGAAGCAAAATGTCTAAGTCATTTTTTGTCACGCGAAGCAATATGTGTATCTCGTTTTTTTGTCAAGCTAAGCAAAATGTGTAAGTCGTTCCCGAACGTAATGGAGATGGCGCTCGATTTACACATATTGCTTCGCGTGACAAAAAACGAGATACACATATTGCTTAGCGTGACAAAAAACGACTTACACAATTTGCTTCACCTGACAAAATACGAGTTACACATATTGTTCGCAACACAATCGATATACATGTAACCTAAGAATCTATATACATAACATATATAATTGTTTAAAAATTATTATGATTTCATTAATTATCAGTTTATTTTCTTAGTACTTATATAGACAAAATTTATTAAATTTGGTTTGCTTGACATAAAAACAACTTTCTATGTAGATGCAAAAATAACTTGCATAAATACAATTTTAATTAAAATCTATAATACTGCATTGCCATGCATACAGGTATAATATAAACAATAATAAAAGCCACGACAAACAATGGCCTTTTTATCGGGCAAGAAATTGTAACTTAATCGTATTCTAAGTGATTTACATTCCAAGATACCCCCTCCTAATAAGTTTACTTTTATGGCCCATGTTAAAGATTAGCTTACTTAAAATAGGAAACAAATTATAAAGTATAATTTAGCTAAAAAAAAAAAAAAAAAAAAAAAAAAATGGGGTGGGGCACCAGCTTTATAACAATAATATCTCAATTTTGGGCATCAGAGTTTTTTTTTTTTTTTTTTTTTTTCCCTCTCCTTTCTTCTACAAATTTGATAGGTAAAAAATATATTTCCGCAAAGTTTAGTTAACCAGAAGTAAGCCAACTTTTAACATATTATAAACTAGGGGTCAAAAGTAAAAACGTTAGAAAACATACAGTACTTTTATACAATATTTACATCAGTGATGTGAAGTATCTTACATTACCGTGACCGTCATGTTATAACGAGCATACGTCAGAAATCAAATCAGTAAGGGACAATGTAATCTAACTGGTTAAATAAATGTCAAATTTTGCAACTCAGTATAATGCTTTTGTAACTTACTTCTCACAAAAATTAATACATTAGCAGGTTGAAATTATACTGTGCTCTTTGAATTATTTTTATATTTTTAAAATATAAATTACAATTTAATTTTTCATTCCATCTTGCAAATTACTTTAAAAAAATTTACCACCCAGCTTCTGAACCCCCATCATGAGATTCCTGCAGTGCCCCACACCCTGCACCCTCCGCGACATTTTTTTTTCTCGTTGTACAAAGCAATTTAAAAATTTTACTATCCTGATTCTAAACCCCCATCGTAAGGATATTATTATATTAGCAAAATAATATAATGTGAAATAATTAAAAAATTGCGGTACACAAATATGTGTTTAATAAATAAATTAAAAAGTTAATATGACATGACCTTGAATGAGCCATAATCTGTTATAATCCTGATGTTACCGTTATGTAACACATTATATAACCGACAGGTTATGTAATGTGTAATTTTCACACCACTGATTTACATACATTAAGTTTGCAACAACAATACATTGTTATTTATTTTTTTAGGTACATATTTTGGTTATCTATTAGAATTAGCATAATATATGGTACACATAAGCTATACTAGGAACTATACTTTTTTTTTTTTTCATACTTAATTAGTAAAATCTCTTTCTTTCTTTTCTTTCTTTTTTCTTTTTTCTTTTTTTCTTTTTTTTTTTTTTCCAGTGTAAAAAAGGTATATATGTAAATATAGGAAAATAAATTTGTCTATTAAAAAAATAATGATAATTAAAAATAAATGTGTTATTCTGAAGTGCTGTACGTACATTTAAAAATATAAAATTATATTACAAAAAAAAATTAGTGATAAATGAAATATACCTTTGAAATCTACAAGAAAACATATATGAATGTGAAATGCAAGATTCGTTATTATATACAGTAAACACTATTAACTATAACATTGATAATATTACGATAAATGTACATAAAAATATGACATTTAAGTCTAACAAAAAGAAGAAGAAGAAGAATCACAACATGAAAACACCACACTTAAATTTATGATCTGAACATAAGGTACTCTATTAGCATCTTGGGTAGTGGCAGCAAACTGATAGCATTACGTGTGATGTGCTGGAGAATTGCATCTCTGCAAATACTTTGCAAGCTTGGTACTGTAAGAAAAGAAAAAAAAGGGCATATTAATTCTGCGATACTTCTAAGATACCAGTCAAAACACTTCAAACATTAATCTAAATTATGTATCATATGATTTTAAAAAAAAAATACAAAAAAAAAAAAATCATAAAGATTTCCTATATTTACAAGGTATAAATTACCTCCATAAAGTTGAACAAGTCTAACTTGTTTTGTCGAACCATATACATCTACAACTGCATACAAAGGAGCTGTTCCATATGGAATTTCTCTGCAGCATGGACCTTGATCTTCTCCGTTGATGACAAAATGCATGTCTGCAAAGCGAGGTGAGCGGGGTACGTACATCAGACCTACTCGAGAGCCAACGTCAGTGGGTAGTGGTATCGGAGAGGTAGCTTGCGCAGGTAGTAATAAACCACGAGGCACAGGCCCTCGAGATGTGTAGACATATTCTCCAGTACCTTGAAATTACAGATTATTAAATATCATAAAACAAAAAATTATTTTTGTGACCGCCTGCTGGAGTGGTGAGACTGCTTGCATGGTATTTATACCTGCAGTCCAAGTGTGCACTCACGGCTCACACTCCTAATTAGATGCCACTTTGTGAAGTGCCAAGTTTGAATTTAAAGCACAGCACTAAATTGCAAGCCAGGGATTTAAAGTAAAGATGAGAAATAGTGGGATAAAGATAGGAGGTACAAGATGGACAACACATTAGAAGGGAAAGAAAAAGCAACCTGTATGCTGGTTGATACTTGAGGAAAGAAATCAAATTGTGATGAAGTCCATAGATAGGTGAAGATCTTGATGGCTCAGTTAACACAAATGTTTACACTGAATAAGTTATCGATGTAAATATTTGTGTTAACTATGTTATCAAGAACCTAATCGTGATAAGGCACTTTTTAGTTTCCCTATTTGTTTGTTTCAGAATAATTATATTAACACCGCCATGGGTTTTAATTTAAAATCAATTATTTTACATTTAATATATTACTCATTGTGAACACAGTAGGTATTATTGCAGTACAGTAACATATGGTTAGCATATTTCATACTGACCTAAGAGAGGTGATGTGCGTCTATTTGGTCTGTCGTCTTGAGGTTCGTCATTGCCACTGCTATTATCTGCTTCATATTCATATATATTGTTGTGAGATTTAGTTACTGCAAATACCCAGGAATGACCTAGGTTAGTTAAATCTGGTAGAGCATACTGCGGTAGTGGAAACATTCCTGTAAACAAAATTAGTAAAGCAATCTTAATTTGTAGCTCAGTTATTTATATTAAAAAAAATCATTCGTATTGCAAAACAAAGGAAACTTAAACATTAATATTTTATTAGTATTACAACACGTAGATACATTAGGAAATTTTGGGGCATGGGAGACAGTATGAGCTTACACTAGCAGGGACGCAGTGGTAGAGAAAATATACTAATTCAGACCAAAAAGAAATTTATAAGTGTGTGTAAGTGGCTCATATTGCTCTGTATGCTTTCTCTACAGAGCAATATGAGCCACTTTTTTTCTATAAAATCTATTTATCATTAACATTATGGTATTGACGTTTTATTGTTTCTTTATTTGTTCCTTCAAATCCTATTGAAAATAGGACTAACAAAGAAGCAACTATTTTGAGTCCAATCTGCTTTTGGTCACATCTGCTTTTGGTCACAAAAGTCACATCTGCTTTTGTTTCTACAGACTACACATGCATAGTATGTTGCAACATACAAGGATGTGAGCAAAATTACTTTAAGTCAGCCTCAAAACAGTTACTTCTTTATTAATAAATTAAGCACTGTACATGCTTACTATCTTATAGTATAGTAAATTTTATTATTTTATTTATTAAACACCAAGGTGTACTTATACATATATATTTACATTGCACTCTATAAGTCTACATTTTTGCATATTGACTTAATGATAGGGTCCGAGATGGACAATGCAGTAAGTGGTACCTAGTACAAAGGCCACCACATAACATACACATTTATCATTACACTCGTGATATTCTTTAATCTGACAAATTACATGGTGGAAACCATGCACCGCATAACGGGTAATAACATGCCTTAAAAACTTACCCCCAGGGTCTAATTGTGTCAGTCCTAATCGAAGATAACCACTCCAACCTCTTTCATTCTGCTCTATTTCTAGCAGAAACAGCTCACCAGGTAGCAAGGGTCGCTCACTAAATGTCAGTGCATTTGCAAAGCTGCTGTCTCTACGAGCCACTGCTCCACCTTCTAGTAATGATACATTGGCACCATGATGTTCATGAAACCTCAATGCTGGTCTTGCAATCATATCTTATATTTTTGGCCTTGCTGTAAAAAATAATAATAAAAAAATAAACATAAAACATACTATACATCAATCTTATTGCGAAAAAAAGGCCTATCTCGTTTTTTGTCAGTGGAAGCAAAAGGCGTATCTCGTATTTTGTCAGTGGAAGCAAAAGGCCTATCTTGTTCCCGAACGTTATGGCGATAGCGCTCGAGATAGGCCTTTTGCTTCCACTGACAAAATACGAGATAGGCCTTTTGCTTCCACTGACAAAAAACAAGATAGGCCTTTTTTTCGCAACAAGATCGACATATAATATGATATTTGTAAAAAAAAAAATGCATGACTTATACAAAGCTTTGCAAATTTTGAATGAAAGGTAACATATCGCCGTGTTCGTGCCCAAAAAGTGAACTTGCATTTGGTCAGTTTTGCGCAAAACGTGCACTTGCATTTGGTCAGTTTCTGCCGAGTGCTGCGATGTCTATGACTTAAGAATTTAAATAACAAATAATATTTTCAAAGGAGACTCGCCAAATTTAGTGAAGTGATAAGTAAATAAATTATCTTTTAAAAAATCAAATAGAAAGACTTTGGGAAAAATGCAAGTTAACGTTTTTTTTTTTTTTTTTGACTTTTCAGAAATGCAAGTTCACGTTTTGCAGACTGGTCAAAAATGCAAGTTCACATTTTGTAAGTTGACCTTGAAATGCAAGTTCACGGCGATATATAAATATGACATTGCAACAGTATATTAATTGGTACGAATTACACAAGATAAAGAATTTACCTCAGACGTGTTTTTTTTTTTTTTTTTTTTTTTTTTTTTTTAACTTTCTGCATAAGTTTATATTAATGCTGTTCGTAAACCCTCTTCTTTGCTCCTAAAATGATGATCAACTTTGGTTAATCAAATGGAATGTGCATTTTTTGGTGCAAGATAACAAGGTTTATGAACAACATTATTGCCTTCAATAGCATATACGTATCAAATTTCAAATTGATTTGTCCATCGGTTATTGGGGGGGGGGGGGGGGGATAACACGAGTGAAATATATTCTCACCGTGTTATTTTTTATTTTTTCCTCATATAATCGATGAACAAATTGATTTGAAATTTGGTACACATGCTATTGAAGATAAACTTATGCTGAAATTTTTAAAGAAATCTACGCAGTCCAAAAAAAGTTCCATCACGTCCAAGGTTAACCATCAAGTGCGGTACATGGAACTTAGTACATTTCCATTGATCACAGATCAATAAACATTGCATCGCACTATATCAATTTCTTTCATTGCATGTATACTTTACATATGTTTAACTTTACTATTAGGGAAGAAATTATGCATTCATATATGGAGAAATTAATTAAAATGTGTATATATTGCTCATATAAATAAATGGTATGGTATGTATTTATACATACATAATATGTACCGATACAGACACAGTAAGTTACAAAGCATTGGATATATGAAAATATCGTAAATGTAGCAACATAGCCACAAAGATAACAAAGTGGGTGGGTAAAAATATATTGAAATGCTGCCTTTTACTTCCTTTTTTTGTAATTTATTATGTCCATATCAATACATATTATGATACCATAACATACATAGTACACTGGTCCTGAATAAATCTGACCGAAGCGTTAATCTCTCCAAATGTTAAATATATGGGGAAACTTTTAACGCAAGCGGTCAGATTTATTCGGGACCAGTGTATGTACAGCTCTGGCCAAAAGTTTAAGAATGGGTCAGCGGCGGCCGCAGCGTTTTCCCATAAAGATAACATAGGGTGGTTGCGGGTTGCCTATGCAAATTGTTCTCAAACTTTTGGCCAGAGCTGTACATATATACCTACATACATACGCATACATTGTATTATGTACATACATTTGTAATAATATTCAGACCTAATCTCGGCCGTACTTTGATCCATGATTTACTATTATGCGTACGTACGTACAGCTCTGGCCAAAAGTTTAAGAACGGGGCAGCGGCGGCCACAGTGTTTTCCCATAAAGATAACAAAGTGTAGTTGCGGGTTGCCTATACAAATCGTTCTCAAACTTTTGGCCAGAGCTGTACATACATATGTACAGTACATACATACTGTTGTATGATATATAATGTTTTTATTCCACAAAAGGCAAATAGATTACCTACACACGCCTACACATATGTACTATGAAATGGGATTTTTTTTTTAAATAAATATTATGTATTGTGTTGTGTAGATACATACATACATACATGCAGTAGGTACGGTACATATTATGATATTTAGCCCATAGAGTTATTATAACCTCTTTGATTTAGCCTTCAACCTTATTCATGCAAGGAACTAGGTGAAAACAGTGCCAAAAACCTTCCTATGTATATCAAATAATGAAATCCTTTACACATAAGAAAATGTTACTATAAAGTTATTAGTTCTTAAATAAGCTTAAAATACAATTTAAATTGATGTTTTCAATATAATAATGTCAATTACATGTGTATACCTCTCCAGTTCCAAAAAATTTCAGCTGCAAAAATATTTGATGTCTGATCGGCTCGCAGTGTGCACAACTAAATAAAATTATACTAAATTTCTATTGGTATGGTTATGGTCATGGTATGGTATCAATAAATTTATATAATTTAGATTTATTTTATTTAGAAAAATAAATTTTGGAAAGATAAGTCTTATGTGTATTTTATCATGTATTTTAATCGTTTTAAAAAACTTGCAGGGGAAAACAAAATGATTGGGGTGATTGGGGTGTGGGTGGGAAAAAACTGGGAATCTGCTGGGAATGTTGATTATTTTGTTGCCATCACTGTAAATATTTTGATACGTTTCGAGAGTACTGCTCGGTGCTGCTTCTGTTACTTCATGTGGAAATCTTCAGAAGCTTGCTTAATAACAAACATTTGCAAAAAAAAAAGTTTTATTAGCACTTTACTAAAAATAGAATGTGCATGTGATACACTGTGAAGACCAAAGTTATATGACTTTATCGTTGTATCACCAGATAATCTAGAAGAAGAGATAGCAAAGGAAATTGAGTATTGAGGATAATAACATACATCGAACAATTAAATCAGCGGGCTTAATCATACCAGCAAATAAAGGTTGTAGAGGATCAAACAACACGTGGAAATTTCATGGTATGCGGTATGATGCTGCCAACTATGTAATTTCAAAATAAGATTATATATTTTGCAATTTTGTGTATTATTTGCAGAAGGTATATGTAGCAGGAGAAGAATAACTTCTAAATTGAAATGGAAAACAATCATCAAAATGAACTTCAAATGAATGGACTGTTGCAGAACCTAAATGAAGAGATCTCGGATGTAAGTTGTACACATGTATGTAGTAATTGTCTGTTATGTGACTTTAGTATGTATCATATTTCTGAGCATTGTGTACATGTTTATATCCTACACATACCGTTCCTCATAGTAAATTATTCAAAAATATATACAGTCAACTGGGGTGACTTTGAACGTCCGGGGTGACTTTGAACGTCCGGGGTGACTTTGAACACCCAATTATCTCTGTCTTGGGGCCTCATTTTAG
Organism: Ecdyonurus torrentis; assembly: GCA_949318235.1. NCBI lineage: Eukaryota > Metazoa > Arthropoda > Insecta > Ephemeroptera > Heptageniidae > Ecdyonurus > Ecdyonurus torrentis. The sequence continues at coordinate 23,953,184 of OX439132.1, read as the reverse complement.
AAATTTGAAGAATCTTAATTTTGTTCAAATTTGTTTTTGATCTTATTGATATGTTTCAAAATTTTGAAATGAGTGCCCAAAATAGAAATAAATGGGTGTTCAAAGTCACCCCGTTTGACTGTAGCATTCAATTGCTATATATACTGCAGTATAATATATATGTACACAAAACCCAGACAAAACCTGCATGTGTGTGTGTATGTTACAACAACAACTTATTATTTTTTTGTCATAGAAACCGGTGCAGCCATTGCGACGAGGGAATATTCATTGGTACATGAGATGTGTAATGCTTGGTCTAGGAGCTACAGTGCACGTAGGTATGGATCTATATATAGACAGCGTGTGTTAATATTGGGATGTTTTATAAAACAAAAAGAAAAGGGAAGGAGTCCCCCAGAAAGTACAGTCATCATGGCACTATATTTGAATATCCTTTGTATATTATCATATTAATATAAAAAAGAACAAAAAACATTACGGTTTAATATGCAAATCAAAGAGAAGTAATTAATAAATTATAATTAAAGCATACGTTATATTGAAATTTATATTACGCCAAAATCTTTAATTAAAATATAGATACAAAAAGGGGGGACGCAAAATTTGCAATCTCAAGGCTGCTAATGAGAGAATTTTTCTACCCCCGTGGATGGAATGCAATCAAACTCACCTGATTTACCACTCGTCAAGTTGCAAACATGTGTTTCGCCCTACCTCCATCAATATATCGTGTTTCAATGAACTGAAATATTGAACTGGTAATTAATTAACAGAACAATAAAAATTATTCAATGAATCGCTATACACAACAATTGGTTTTGGGCCTCTCCGACACAAAGATACAGAGATGGGGAATCTTTCTCTGCATCTTTACCTCGTAAAAGTTGTTGACAGACTGATGGCTACTAGCTCGCGTAACTCGCAAGCGATTCCTGGCCACTCCCAGAAAAAGCGAGAAAGAATGTGAACGAGTATGTAAAGGCAGTGGTAAATCATTTGAGTTTGTTTGCATTCCATTCACGGCAGTAGAAAAATTCTCTCATACCTCTTTTCTCCCTCCCCCATACTGCCGTGAATGGAATGCACCTAACTGCCTGCACATTTTACTCGTTTGCGTTCTTTCTCGCTTTTTCTGGCTACTGCACCTGCTTGGGGAGTGGGAAGTGGTCAGGGATTGCTTGCAAGACATGCAAGCCAGTAGCCAGTCTGTCACCAACTTTTGCAAAGTAAAGATGCAGAGATGGATTGCCATCTCTGTATCTTTGCGTCGTAATTCTTGGATCACTGCACTGAAGAGCCCCAAAACCACTTGATGTGTATCGCAATTCATTGAATAATTTTTATTGTTCAGTTAATTAATTAACAGTTCAATATTTAAGTTCATTAAAACGTGATATTTTGATGGGGGGGGGGGGGGGGTAGAGCGAAACACGTATCTGCAACTTGACGAGTGGTAAATCAGGTGACTTTGATTGCATTCCACCTACGGCGGTAGAAAAATTCTCTCATTAGCAGCCTTGAGCTTTCAAATTTGCGTCCCCCTTTTTTGTATCTTTGTATATTATCAAAGAGGAAAGGATAGGAAAACTCGCAAGTAAGGCCCTTGCTGGTTTTCTCTATTCTTGAAAAAAAAATTATAAATAAATAAAATAGACAAATAAATAGACAATTAATTAATTTTTATGTTGATAGGAATGCAACCTTCACAGACGTTTTTGTGGAAATCACTTGAAGTGCTCTGTGCAATGGGGGTAGGCGAATTACTACATCGAGTAAGCTTCTTGTGGGAAGAATTGCACCCCGTCCACTTGAAAACTCGCTACAACAATGACAAAATGCAAGTGTTCAAGCGTTTGTATGGCTCTGGTATACAACTGATGCTGTTTGGTGCAAGCATTGTCATTCCTTTCTACAACCAGGTAATAGTTTAAAATATCTTACACCATTTTTAGATTTTACTAAAGGAAGTGTTGAGGTTTAACAATTTCTTTCATTGACTTAATATTCGCGTTTTATATATATATATATATATATATATATATATATATATATATATATATAACTTATTCCTGCTTCCCTTTTCACCCTTTCCCTTGCAATCATTCATACTCTTTCCCTCACTCCTTCATACTCCTTCTCTGGCTCCACCCTAACCCTCCCCACCAACTCCAACACCAGCAAGAGCACAACACAGCAGTACACTACAAAGCAAGAAAAATATTAACAAAGGATATGCCGCTCGAATGAAATATCTGGAAAGTAATTGTCATTACAACAACAAGGTATGTCCACTGCTGAACGTCTCTGCCTTCTTGTAACAGTCGTTTTTCTATGCAACAACCAAAATATGCATGCCTGCTTGATGAGCAGTATCATGCATGCTCGTGTATGCACCTTCTCTCTCTCTCTCTCTCTCTCTCTCTCTCTCTGTTCTTACTTCCTGTCTTGAGAAAAAAAATCATACCAAACCAAACGATAAACAGCAAAAATGTCATCTTCACTGTTATCCCCCCCCCCCCCCCCCCCCCCCCCCCCCCCGAGTTGTGCACTCACAATCACGCACTGTTTTTCCTACAACATATCGTCACCTCCGAGCGATAACCTCCTATAGCACATTTTTGAAAAAATGGAGTTAGACACGGATTACTGATGCCTTGTATATATTAATTAAGGTTTTAAAATTAAAAACACCAAATTCGCCCTCAAAGTACCTGAATTTTTACCTGAAAGGTCAGAAAACATGAGTTACTAAAAAAAAAATCTGTTTTCATACATTTTCAGAACTTAACGAAATTTTTGTTTAGAGCCTTTTGCTAAACCATCTTTTCAATAAAAATTTTCAAAAAATTCTAGGTACCTTTTTTGACCCTGAAACCGACCTTAAACTTTTTATTTTTCATTGTAGATACAAACTAATGTCATTTTCGGTTTCTAAGACCCCGAAAACATATAAAAACATACCCAATAAGATATGGGTATTAGGAAAAAACCATCGCGGTTAGTATTAATAAGTTTAAAAAAATATTTAGAAAATAGTTGGTAGAGATTAGAGCACGTTGAATTGAAAATTAATAAAACGCGAAAATTCTCTAATTTAAATAGTAAATTGGGACTAGGGATCAAATATTCTAGCTTGAGCTAGTTAAAAAGAAGACGTTAAAGGGATGGAGGTTAAGTGTCAAAATAAAATACGATGTGCCTAGCATCTCACGTTCTCACACTACGTCAAAGACACAACATTATAAAACAGCATCAGACTTACTCTTTGCCTTAGACCGGTTTCGTCCTTTACCTAGGACTCATCAGTAAGGCTCGGCAGAGAGCTCTGTACAGCTAGAGATGGCTCACACCACATCTGCTAACTGACTGAGCTGAGGAAGCAAGTGGCAGTCGCGTTTTTATACGCGATGCCCCCGCAGCTGCACGCGCTGATTGGTTAAAATCGCGCGCGCAAAAGCTCAAGCAAGAATATTTGATCCCTAGTCCCAATTTACTATTTAAATTAGAGAATTTTCGCGTTTTATTAATTTTCAATTCAACAAGCTCTAATCTCTACCAACTATTTTCTAAATATTTTTTTAAACTTATTAATACTAACCGCGATGGTTTTTTCCTAATGTACGCATATTATCGCCAAGTCGATCTTTTTGTTTTCATTTTAAGCTTTTGTAAATAATATTCTTTCATTTTTATTTTATTCGGCCCTTTTACTTGCCAACGTCAATAAGAGCACGTACTAAATTAATTAAACTATATGCCAAAGCGCATAATATTTATTCTATCTCTCCTACTCTATCATCTTTTTGCTTTTCCTACCCCAGTGTCAACATATAAAGCGATGTAACTAGCGTGAATCACGATACTGTGCAGTCGGTAGGCGTAGTGTTCTCGCGATCTTTCTAGAGTTGGGGAACTCTGGGAAGTGAGGGAGGACACTATTGCTTGCTAGCTGCCTGTCTTACACCCCTCTTAGACACGATTTTATATTACAGTGTGAGGATGAGAGGTTTTAAACAGCAAGCCGAGTTTGCGCGCGCGATTTTAACCAATCAGCGCGTGCAGCTGCGGGGGCATCGCGTATAAAAACGCGACTGCCACTTGCTTCCTCAGCTCAGTCAGTTAGCAGATGTGGTGTGAGCCATCTCTAGCTGTACAGAGCTCTCTGCCGAGCCTTACTGATGAGTCCTAGGTAAAGGACGAAACCGGTCTAAGGCAAAGAGTAAGTCTGATGCTGTTTTATAATGTTGTGTCTTTGACGTAGTGTGAGAACGTGAGATGCTAGGCACATCGTATTTTATTTTGACACTTAACCTCCATCCCTTTAACGTCTTCTTTTTAACTAGCTCAAGCTAGAATATTTGATCCCTAGTCCCAATTTACTATTTAAATTAGAGAATTTTCGCGTTTTATTAATTTTCAATTCAACGTGCTCTAATCTCTACCAACTATTTTCTAAATATTTTTTTAAACTTACCAATAAGATATGGTACAAACAAATCAAGTCAACCCTGACTTACCCTGAAAAGTACCTTTTTACCCTGCTAATTTTTCTTATAAATTAACAGAGGTATATTGTCCATATTATGGATTTATAGGTTTTCTAGGTCAAGGAGTAAGAATTTTGAATAAAAAATGAAGTATATATGAAATTGTACGTTTTCAGGGTAAATCAGGGTAAATAATTAAACCTTAACGGTTTTAACATATAACCTATAAAGAAAGGATAATTAGTGATACATTCTGAGATTTTCATAAATCTAGGAATTTTTTATGCAGATTTATAAAGCTTTAAAATTTGTTCACAATTTAATTGTTATTTTTTATGTAAATTTAATTGTTAATTAATTATTACATACCTGGTTAATTAAAAACTTTGAATTTCATCAACAATTATTATTAAGGGTACAAGGAACCTACCCAGAAATTTTTAAAACTTTTGAACATGATTAACTATTTTTAATAGCTAATTAAACTGTATTTTGCATATACGAGGTTTACATTCTAAACCGATGTTTAACTTCTCTGTGCTTTACAATAAAAGGCAATTTTTCAACCCTTAATTAAAATTCTAAGGGTAAGTAGTAAAACTTTCAAACTTACGGCAAAAGTTGCGCATTGAACCTACATTTAAAGGAAATTAATTTCCCGTAGCTGCCATAACAAGTAGAATCAGTACACAATTTTCAACTTTAACCTTAAATATCTCAAAACTAGACTTGTGTGCTATACGAGGTTATCGCTCGGAGGTGACGATATATAGTATTGATATGAATTTCAGACAGAGAGAGAGAGAGAAGGTGTGCACAGATGGCTGGTCAAGGAAGCAAGCATATTTTGGTTGCCTGCTACAAGAAGGTGGACAAATGCAGCAGAAGACACACCTTGCTTTTGTAATGACAATTATTGTCTAGATACAGTACCTCATTGGAGCGGCATTTCCTTTATTAACATTTTTCCTGCTTCGTAGTGTACAAGACTGTGATCAAGTAAATCTCTTCTTTGATTGATAGTTCATTAAAATGTGATGAAAGCTCTCAGTTATAAACATTATAGCTAAAACTTTGTGCCACGTGAGTCCTCAACCTCTCTGTAGAACTTCTACTGTGATAAGGCCCTTGCTGGTATTTCTATCCTTTTCTTTAAGATTAATCCTAACTACCATGTTTTTCTCCTTATTGAATATAATGTTATACCTGTTAATAAATTTAAAAGAAAAGGGCGACAAAAAAAAAATCAGCAAGGGTCATGCCAAAGTGGCGAGAGTCCTGTAGTTTGTTGAAACCTTGGTGTCATGGAGTTAAAAAAAAAACTAACATATTTGATAGATTAACATTATCATAACTTATTTGATAAATTTTGGCATTAAATTCCAAAAGAAAACGGAGTATGTTATGCCTTCTTCAATGGTTAATCTGAAATATTTGCTCCAACAGGAAACAAACTGGTCCGTCTTCTCCATGATTGTGCTTGCACGTCTGCTTATTTCCCTAACAAGTTTTGTAAGTATTCACAATATGTCTTACATGCCTTCCAACTCCCTGTATAAATCTGAAGTCAAGCTTTTGAAAGTTGGAAGACATGTAAGGAATATTGATATTCACATTTACAATAAAAATTGTAAATAAAAACTGTAATTGGTAATAAATAATATGTGAATATTTTCTGTGCAGGAAAAGAATGCCTTCGTCATATACCAAGAGATAGGTGGTAAGCACAGTGGCTTATTTTATGGCATCAGTATGGCGTACAGCTACTTTCACGGCTATCTGGATATCATCTTACCAGATCATGGACATGAAGGAGAAAAGCGTAAGGCACCTTCATTTTCAATATTAGGTACCTCTTATTGGTACCGTGTTTTTGTTTGTTTGTTTGTTTCCCCTGAATGTTTAAGTGGTACCTTTTGCGCAACATTTTACCATATCTATTCAATATTAAATAAGGAAAAATCGACTGTGTAAAACTTGATAGAACAACACTTACAATAGATACTTTATAGATACATACAATAGGTGATAGATAGATAGAAGAATTTAAGGAAATGGAGGTGTGCATTAGTAGACAGGGATGCCTTGTGAGTGAGTGAGAGCATGAGAGAGAACTCAGAGCAAACTTTTATCAAACAAGCTTTGTTTAATAAATTCATTTATTGTTTCAATTGTATATATAGGCCTATATTTTTTTTACATCTTTATTATTGTTATTTATTTATTTTCATTATTCAATAAAGTGTTTGAGGAGCACATTGAGGAAGCAGTTGACAAGAGCAAATCAAGTGAGGATGAGGCTGATAAAAAAAATAATAAAAAGAGAGAGGAAAGAAGAGAAAAACGTAAGAAATTATGTAGCTATTGAGTGTATTGGCAAGTAGTCAGTATGTTGCCAACCTTAGTGGGATAGAAATGCAGTGGGGCTCCAGCTCCTGATGTACCCTATCTCTACCATTTGAAGTTCGTTTGTTGCACTGGCGAGACCATAAAAACTGGGGGTCTGTTCTGTAAGGCTTCACGAGGGGCGAGGCTCACAAGTTCTCTATAATAAACAAGTCAAGTGAGTTATGCCCCCTTTCTCGGTACCGAGTTTGTCATGAGGACTTACAGAACAGGCCCCCTGGATAAGTATTGTGCTTTATTGTAATAATTTATTGTTTCTCTATAGATCAATATTAATCAATAAAATACAATATTTTGAAAGTGGATAGATCAAAACATGTGTCTGCAACTTGACTTTTTGGTAATACAGACAATGTTAGGTAATGCACACTCCTGGCATTAGAAAATACCAAGGCATTGTAAAGAAGACAGGCAGTACACTTCTTCTTTAGGATGCCTTGAAAATGTCCATCATTTCTATTTCATGTCCTAGTGCTTACAGTTACTCCCACATCTCATTACTAATTGATTTGTTTCACTAACTAGAGATTTGTGTATAATTTAATTTTCAAAGTAACATGCTTTAATTGTTAAACTATTTCTTTTGATTTACTACTTATATTAACATTGTGTTCAATTTTTATTACAGACTTTCAAGAACGTATTGAGGAATATATTGATCAAAATCAATTAACTGATGAGAATGTCCCTGATAAACGACTTCACATTCTTATTCCATCTTCAGGAGAGGCCCCAACAGATATTTGTCATAATGCACATGACCCTGATCAACAAAAATCCTGGATGGAAATGTGCATGGTGGGTTTCGAATTCATTAAAATACAACGAGTTATTTTTATTATCTCAAACCTCTATTAAAAATGGAGTTACATTTAAAGGCATAGAAAACATGAAACGACATTTTCTTTTTAATCATTAAACACAAAATGGGATCTACAAAACTGGTGATAATTTTAACCAGAATGTAAATGTAGCACCACAAGAGAGAGTGAAAAAACTGTAAAGTATGCAATTTGGGTGAATATTTCTGTTTATGACTAGTATGAAAATGTGGTGTGGGTTGCATAAATCAAAATTTTTTGATCATTGCTATGGCGTTACATTTGGGTTTTGAGACCAAGACCAATTAATGTTATTTATGTATGTCCCATCAAGTGTTTTGTGATGTAAATGCTAATGTTTTCATGTTGTCTATTCCTTTAAGCAAAAAAGTAGGCCTGCAATTGAGGACAATGTCAAAGTTCCCTAGAGTAAAAAATAGTTTTTGCTAGTTTTTGCACAGAATAGCCCGTCCTTTTAAAGTCTTGTCATAAAAACATCCTAACAATGTCTAGTGAATTAATTTGAATCCCTCTCCCATTAACTATCGAAATTAGAGACTTACCCTTTGCATTAATTTTCAATACACGGTGCTCTAATTTCTCTCATTCTATTTCTATCCTATTGTTTTAGTATCATAAACCTCAATGTTTTCTTCACATATTTATATTAGAATAAAATAATAATAAAAGTTTCCTAATATGCAAAAATTAACAGAAAACTGTAAGGCATAGGATGTAAATCAGACCCTAATTTAAAGTGTATTGTTAGCTCTATGAAATACTGTACTTCCTAATTAAAATTCAATTTTCATGTTCCAGAAATTAACAAGTGTAATACGTAATCGTGGAGGTACTGGCAAAAGGGATTATCACAATCAAATGTACAAGATCATAAATCTTGACAGTCGTGGAATTCGTAAATATTTAGCTGTTGAATATGCAACCCCACTCATCACGTATCATGAGGCGTGTAATCATATCAACAGTGACGACAGTAAGTCAAACTTGTTATTTTAATTTTAATTTTTTTTTTTTTTTTTTTTTTTTACTGATTTAATAGTATTACTTATGATGATGATGATTTAGGCTGGAGGACATTTAGGCGTGACACAGTTATCAGCTTCTATGAGACATTGCAGGATATTCTCAGGAAAAGTTCAGCTTGTAACAAGAAAGTGGAGCTTGTGTACTTTGGTGAGTTCAAAATTTGTATAAAATGACCATAAAATAAAATTGTTTTTTAAGACGGGAAATCAACTACTGCAGGATTTAACTTTTTTTTTTTTTTTTTTTAAATGCACAGAGATACATTAGAATAAGGTCTTTTCACAAATGTAAAAAAAAAAAACTTGAGGGATCACCATGCTATATTTTAAATTATAATTTTTTGAAGTTTTAGTTCCATAAGAGCCCATGTTAATTTAAATAATTCTATTTTCTCTCTTATCTGATGATCACGGGTTCTGAAAATTTTATCATACATTAGCCGTTACTAATAATCTATAAATGGCTTTATAAAGTTAGGAAGTTTTCTTTTTAGGTTTTGAGATACAAGCCATCTGAATACAACCCTTAAATTAAACTGGTTGTTTATGTAATTAATATTTACATTATCTTAAAAATATTGAGTCTTTAATGTACATAAAATAATAATAAGATATATTTTTATTGTTTACAGAGGACAAGGATGATTTGGGTAGAGATGTGAATGTAGCTCGAGTTTTGCTGGATCGTTTGAGTTAGGTGGTAACAGTTCATCAATAGCTGCAGATCAACTGAACAATTCTGGTTCCTTCCTATTGGAGAAGATCAACAACTTGTGACTGTGATCAACAAAAGAATCACTACAAGTACAAATTTAGTATGAGCAGCTTGATCAATTTTAATAGTAGTTTTGTAGTTTTATATAATTCTTAAATACAAATGAATATGCTCAAAGTTTACTGTGCTGCATTTTCAAGCTATATGGAGGTAGGTTAAATTTTATTTTTTACTTTTAAAATAGTATAGGCCTAATCTATTTAATAGTAATATTTATTAAGGAATAAAATGGACTTTGTAAGTTTTGACTAATAAGGTTTGATAGAAAAATATAGGTATACTGTAATAAGAAAAAAAAATATTGTGGTTTGATAATACATTCATAGATAAGGTGGCAAAAAAGTCCATTATTAATTATTACACAGCTATAATGTGGAGAAATACACATTAGATATAAAAACTTATAAAAATTATAAATAGAAAAGTTGTGAAAAGTGAGCGTTAGGTGACAGGGATGCCTCGTGAGAGAGATTGATTTCTAACTTGTAATCCAGGCAGAAAAAAAACATGTAAAGCATAGAACCCTCAGCTAAAGCAAGGTGTCCCTGTCAACAGCTCAAATTTTCAAATCCACCTATGAGTTTTTCTATCGTCTTTTTATCAATCAATTATTGCAAAGTTAATTTCTTTCCTTAATTATCATAGACCTATATATCTCTTCATCAATCAATCATATATTTTATATATTAATTAATCATCAAAGAAATAGCTAAAACGTTAACTTTTATGTGAATTTTGCTTTGACAAAAAATATTGTGTTGGATCAATTTGCTATTTATTTAACAATAATAACTTCATAAATCAATTCAGCCAGCATCAATTAGTGCATACTAAAAACTATGCCAAGTAAAAAAATATATATATCGTCGTGGTTCCGCTATATTGTCCGATGTCCACTTGGTTCAAAGTTTACTAATGTCCGATGTCCATTTGGTTCAAAGTTTACTAATGTCCGATGTCCATTTTTTTTAAAAAGTACTAATGTCCGATGTCCATTTTGAACCAAAATTTTTTTATTGTATTTTTCAATCCAGAATTTTGTTTTACATATATATTTCAAATTTCTTATAGATAGCTTAAAAAATTGAAAATTTATTCAATAAAAACTCGAAATATATTGCTAGAAAATACGTCAGCTGATCCGCGGTACGCCTCTTTTTACGAACACGCAGATATCATTTGCTTGTCAAAATTTGTATTTTAACGAAAAGATAACGATATTTCTTAAAGAAAATTAATTTTAAAATTGATAGATATATTTACCGGCTTATTACGGTTAATTTTCAGTTAAAAAAATTATGAAAGCTGCTGTAAATAATTTTATAGTAAATTTCTACAATCGATGTTATACTTCAACTTAAAATTACGCAGATATAAATTGAAAGGTCTTTTTTTATACATTTATAATAAACATTAACATTTTTAATTAGCATTTGTTTGTTTAAGAATTGATTAAAAAAATTATTATTATACAAAAGTATACTTTTATATATAAAGAAAAATTATTGTATCGCAATAGACGATAAGAAAAAAGTGTTTTTGTAATATACTTTCTATATTTAAAAAAAAAACTCTATGATGTTTTTAAATTTTAAAATATATTTAAATATTTGTAAATTTTATCGCAAACAGTTCGCAAAAGAGTATAGTGTTAAACTACCCCTATATAGCTGTTTTTGCCCTTATTTTTAACGTGTGTTTTTTTTCTATACATATAGAAAATTAAAAATTTCGTATGAAATTCATAATCCCGAGATATAACATATCCATAGTTGCGCAACCTGAGTAAATGCATGCAGTGCTTGAATTAAATATATATTTTTCTTTAATTTAAAATAATTTTACGAATTCCGTATAGATTCATTTAAAAATACTGAATTGCGCCCCTAAATTTTTAGTTTCATAACATGTTGCTTTTTATTTATTTTTTTTAATTTGTTGTTTTATTTTATTATTATTATTTTCTTTTTAGTAAAGTTACAAGTCAACATAACATGAATTATGAATACTTTGACTCTAAATTTTAATTTGACATTTTTACTGTCTGCAGTTGCATATAGAAACGAATTTATTTCAAGTTTCTGAATGAACCTATATAGTTCAATAATAGAGCAAAAGTTGCTCTAGTTATTAACTATGACCTAATTTTGTTTGTGGTAAATTTTTTAAACTATACTCCAATATATTTTATGATGTATTAATTTGTATGGCCATTTTTTAAAATTATTACTAAGTGAACTTAAAAACGAAATTAAGGGAATTTTGAATTTGTAATATTAGATCTTCTATACGGCGTTCATCCTTTTTTTTTTTTTTTTTTTTTTTTCTTAATTTACTTAAGTCAACTTTGGAGCAAGTTTTACTTATTTTTACGCATATTTTTGGTGAGTTGCGTCATATATCGCGCTGTTGCTATTACGTAACGTGCAATACAAAAACTATAAAAGCATCATATTTATAGGCAATATACCGAAAATTCAGAATATTATTTTATTTTGTTAATACAACGCTTCGTTCATGAGTTATGATTTTTTAAAGTTTGCGTCCGCGATCTTTTTTACTCAGCTGAAAGAGTAATCATACTATTTCTAAAAAAAATATAACATATTTATAATAAAAAAATTATGCCTTGTTTGGCAATATTTATGATAGTAATAACTGTTAAATGCCTCATTAATACTGCAAATATTAAAGGAGATAATTAGTTTTTTGTGTCTCCTGAAAAGTGGTTCAAATTGGACATCGGACATTAGTAAACTTTGAACCAAATGGACATCGGACATTAGTAAACTTTGAACCAAGTGGACATCGGACATTAGTAAACTTTGAACCAAGTGGACATCGGACAATATAGCGGAACCACGACGATATCCTATATATAGGACATAGGTATATATAGGCCTATATATAGGCCTATAATATATAGATGCCAATGTCAATAAGTGCATTAGGCTATCTCTCTAATTTCTATCTTGTTCTTTTTACTTTTATTCCCCCCATCCCCCTGTGTCAATAAGAAATTATGTATCTAACTAGTATGAATCATGGTACGGAACAGTTGAATAGGCATATGGTTTTTACTATCTTTTTTTTTTTAAGTTGGGGAAACAAAAGCAGGTGATGGAGGACACATAGCTTGGTCACTTCCCTTGTTGTGCACAATTTTATAGTACTGTATAGTTTGTGGACTATACTCAGTCAGTTAGCAAATGTGGTGTAAGCCATCTCTAGCTGGACAAAGCACTCTGCCAAGCCTTACTGATGGGTCCTAGGTAACGGACAAAACCGATCTGTAAGGCCATAAATAAGTCTGATGCTGTTTTATAATGTGCCTTTGATGTAATGTGAGATACTAGGTATACCTATATTTTGTATTTTATTGACACAACATACCCCATCCTTTTAATGTCTATTTTATTGAAAAATATTGAGCACTCATCTATGCTAGAACATTTGATCCCAAGTCCCAATTAACTATATAAATTAGAGAATCTTTGCATTTTATTAATTTTCAATTCAGTGTGCTCTAATTTCTGTATCTACTATTCTCTATTATTATTTGATTTTTCATTATAATCTATAACTAAATCAATTATGTATTATTATTATTACATTATTTGCAAAGCAAAAATGTAAAGATCAAGTATTTTATAAGATGACATACTGTAGTTCAATGTGGAAACAAGTGATAAATCATAACTAAAATGTATGTGATTCATTATTATCACCATTATATTTGTGCCAAATAATTAAGCAGTTTAATTAGACACAAATTACAAACAAAATGTTAGCAAGCTACAAATAGCTATATTATTTTTTTTTTCCATCTATTTTATTATTATTATTTGCAATATTATTTGCATTTTGTTTAGAGCTGTAAAAAACTCGAAATATTTTTAGCCCGGTTTTGACTTGAAACCCGGGTTTAGCTGGAAATCGAGCTTAAACTCGAAAAACGAGCCAAAGCTCGGAAAGCTCGACATTTGAGCCAAAGTTTAAAAATGAGCCTTCGAGCCTATGAGGAAAAAAGCTCGGTTTTTATTATGAAAAAATTGTTTTTGAAGGAAAAAAGTCATAAATAAAATAAACTAATTCTTAAAAATAATTTTAACAGCTCAATTTGCATGATAGAATATTAAAAATGCCATTTTAAAAAAAAATTACAAAAAAAAAGTTTCTTTTCTTTCTTCAAAAATTGTACTTTAGCTCGATTTATTTTCAAAAGCTCGTTTTCGAGCTAAAAGCTCAAAACCCGGGTTTACCATTTTCAAAAAAAAACAAGCACCCGAAGATTTTAACCCGAGCGGGTGCTCGAACCGGTTTAAATTTACAGCTCTAATTTTGTTTAATCACTAAAATTTTCTATTAAACTATTGATGTTTTAAATTGTTGCATATATGCTAAATTAGCATATTAATATTATACTAATTTATAATTAAATAAATTGTTAAATAAAATATGTTCTTCTTATGTAATATAGTAACATAAATTATGGTAAATAAACCATGGCAGTTGGATATGATCAAATTTTATAATAGGCCTATAGGTATAATTTGCCCTTGCAGCAGTTAGATTATTTTCTATTGTGGTCAATACAGGTGTAGCAAGCATTTACATGAAATTATGGAATAACTCTTACTTATGGTTGCGGTCCTTTGCTTTTCAGTTTCTTCTACTCTAACCTTTTTATTTATTATACCCATTTGCGAGATATATAGTAATTATGGCACAATTTATATCATAGAAAAACAAATCAGAAACTTCAATTCTGTTAGCTTTATTCTAAATAATTTACATTATTATTGAACAGTAGTGTAAAAGTTTAACTCTTACAAATAGTAAATATGTTCCGTAACTTTTTTTTTTTTTAAGAAACAAAAAATTTTAAAAATATTATTTTAATTTATTATGTTAATATATTTATGGGTGTAATCCCCCCCCCCCCCCCCTCTCCATGCAAAATATTGCGCTGGACTCTAGTTATAAGCTCTTAATTTTGTTAACTTCCCAACCTTTGATTTGTCAAGTAACTATTTTTGTGCCTACAAATCAAGAGCTTTAATGTGTGTAATTGTTATCTGTATAATTTGCAGCTCTGGCCAAAAGTTTCCGAACGGGGCAGCGGCATCCGCTGCGTTTTCTCATAAAGATAACATAGTGTGGTTGCCTATGCAAATCGTTCGGGAACTGTTGGCCAGCTGTACATATCTAAAATGGTGTATGATATATATAAAATGGTATATGGTCAGCCTGTTGTTGAGGTGAAATTATTTCAGGCAACTATAAGTCTTAAGGTGTTTCAGTGAAATTAGCAATTCAATTATTGGTGGACTGAAATTGGCAAATACAGTAATTGTATTTAATAGGTACTATTAATATAGTATAATATACTGTATGATATTAATAATATAAATATTAATATTGTGAATGATCCTCCTGATGTCATGAAAAGTACATCAAGGGTGGTCCGCTATAATTAATGTCCAGAAGACCACTTCGTCTTGGAGGTGGGGGAATGTTCAATTTATGCCAAATTTTATGTATAATAAATTAGGTAAGGTTAAACCATTTCGGTTTGAATATGTGTAATCAAAGAAAGGATAGGAGAAATCAAGAAGTGACTTATTACCACGATGAGGTCCGTAGCTTGGTGAACGCTTGGCTGACTTTCACCAAGCTACGGATCTCATCGTGGTAAGGCGCTTGTTGGTTTCTCCTATCCTTTCTTTGATTACATAATGCCAAATTTTAGTTTTTTCCATTGCAGGTCATTTGCAGAAAAAAAAGTAAGGTCAATAAGTGAACTAAAATACATAATTATAGCGGGCCATCCTTGATATAGGCCTAAATTATATATTGTAAAAATAAAGTGCAGTATAATTTCATAACAAAGCTATTTTTGAATTGTTTACACATTTGAATGAATACCTCATAGTGCTCATGGGCAAACCGCAGTCCTTATAAAGGTATGATTTTTATATCATGCATTTTCTTATATGTATGAAAGTAATAAACATGTTAAAAAATATAAAAACTTATTTTATAGACCTATAATGCATTTAATTTTCATTTTTACAATATACATTATAGACGATTGATTTGTAGTTTTTACTCTTTTTACTTTAGTATGAAAACAATTCAAAATTTAAGCCCAATAAAAAAAAATTAAATTGTAATCGTTGTGATGTTAAAATATAATGTGTGCTGTAACCTTTAATGAATTTTTAAAGTGCGTTTAAAAAATGAAAGATATAGGCTGCTAAATAATTATTATAATGATATATATGCTATAAAACATAATACAAAATTAAATAATTTAAAATATTGATGTATATTTTACTCCACCTCTTGAGAATAAATGACACTAAAATGAAAATGTATTGATTTTTTTGTTATTTTTTTATTTACAAAAGCCACCTAGTGTGTGTGAACTGAAATAGAGCATGATTTGTCAATATTTTGGATTTTGGCAAGTTAGGTTGTCAAAAACAGCTGGCAACCTACAGGGGACCAAAATAAATAAATGTTAATCTAGCACAAATTTATATTGCTTAATAACATTACTAATAAAACATTAGAAATGTTTTTAAGAGCAGTAAGGAGTATTTTTTCCAATGGTGTTCTCCGTTGTCACCAACAGCATAGATGGGTAAGTTATATTTATATTTTTTTAACATAACTTTGTGAAGCAGTACGTGCGTGGGTGTGATGATCTGATATCTAAGCTTGACATTTAACATTTACAGGGCGAGCAAATAAAGACACTCAGCAGATTAGTTCTTCCCAAACGAGGCAACTTTGTACTGCTATGGATCCCAACAATAACAACAGTACATACCTTTGGATGGTCCAGGCAGTCTGCAAAGGGTCCTAATCTGTCGATGATTGATAAGCTATTTGATGAGAATAAATTTGAAGAAATATGCAAGGAGCTAGCACCGTACAAGGTACAATAAAGTGCTCATTTATAAGGATGATGATTTGTTGGCATATTATACATATGAGCGAGAGATCGAGAGAATTATATGCGATGAGATAGATGCTGTAGCAAACAAAATGTCTATCTCATTTTTATCTCCAAGTTTTATTATTATTATTATTTTATTTTTGTGTCAACGAGATACACATTTTGCTTCCACTGATAAAAAACGAGATTTTTTTTTCTTCCCACACATTAGTTGTATATCGAGGGCTACGCGGCATTTTGGTACTTGTGC
>OX439132.1:23858929-23933929 GCA_949318235.1 Ecdyonurus torrentis | reverse complement strand
GCTCCAAAAAAAAAAAAAAAAAAAAAAAAAAAAAAAAAAAAAAAAAAAAAAAGTTCATTTAGAGGACATAAAAATTAACCTACTGTTTGTAAAGGATATTGAAATTCAAATTTATAGTAAACAAAAAAAATCACATCACTATGATTCTGCCATATACATACAATATTTTATTGCAAATGACCGAACTGTATGTAAGTGTAGAAGCTCTGTACCAATAATTTTGTCTGAATAAAAATAGTAAAATTATTTTAATGGGTACATTTTGGATACAAGAATGTTTATTTTAAAAATTAATTAATTTAAGGAAAAAACCATCGCGGTTTGGATCAATGATAAAGAAAAGGATAGAAAAACCAGCAAGGGCCTTACCACAGTAGAAGTTCTATGGAGAGGTCGAGGTCTTGCATGGCACAGTATAATGTTATAAAAGTTTCTTTATAAATTGAGAGCTTTCGTCATATGATAATGACATTATCATATGACGAAAGCTCTCAAGTTATAAAGAAACTTTTATAACATTATACTGTGCCATGCAAGACCTCGACCTCTCCATAGAACTTCTACTGTGGTAAGGCCCTTGCTGGTTTTTCTATCCTTTTCTTTATCATTAAAAATTAATTAGAACAATAAGACAATATGGTTGGATTCAAATTTGGCAGTACACCAAAATGTAATTTTGTTTATTATGATGTAATCATACTAACCTGATTTAGCAACATTTATTCATAATCATAATGCTGTTTTGAATACTAATTATGCTGCAAAGCATAGTTTAGTTTTTTTGTTACAATACAGTAGTGGCATAAAATACAGTGTTTGTATATGTCGTACTTTATAAATAGTTATGCTATTCCAAAATAGAAACATTAATGATATATAGCATAAATGTAGTATAAATTATGTGATATATTTTATCAGTGAAAATTAAATTTTTGTTAACATTAAAAAAAAAAATTTCTTCTTCTTCTTAATCATAATACAGTATTTTTATTTGGGTTTATTGATATTTTATTGGATTAAAACAAATACAGTACAGTACTGTAACTAAATAAATAAACTAATAATAATAAATATCTAATGTAAAATAATAAGATACTAAATAAATACTCAATAAAAATCGAAAGACAAAAAAACGCAACATCCAAAGACATGCGCATAAGTATAGTCAACTAACCTTTTATTTTTTTATTGTTATTATTATTAATATTATTACATTAATTCTACTAATAGTAATATAGTACAAAAAATGATATTTAATGTGAGCAATTAAATTGAGAATCATAGCTAATAATTTTATTTTGATGTCCACTAGAATGTCTACTATATAAATATTGCTCTGTTTCTATTATCATGGTACAATACACACAATTGGGATAAAATATTTGACTGTTCAAAAATGTGCACCAAATTAATCACTTTTTTTTTTTCTTTTTTTTTTTTTTTTTTTTTCTTTCTTTCTTTTTTTTTCCGCAAACCTTTTGAGAAAAATACAAAGTATAACAAGCGTGTGTATATACTTATACTGTGTATAGGTACTGAACTTAAACTATTTAAACATAATTTCATTTTGTTTCATTTTGATTATTTCTACCATACTGTACCATACGGTGTGTTGTGTACAATAGTAAAAAAGTTTTAGCACTCTATTATTGATAATTTAATTCGTAAAAAAAAAGTAAAAATTTAGTTATAGTGCTTGCAAATTAAAAATAAATTAGAAAGAGCATTAAATAAGATAACGTAAAGGTTTCAAAATCTATTTGTAATTAAGTGACTTGTAAAAAAAAAAAAAAAAAAAAAAATGACATTCTAGTTATGTCCAAAATTTATATAATGTAAAAGTAATACATAATAAAATAACACATGTTGCGTTACTAAAATCATACAAAAATTTTTTTGGAGTATTTTGTTTACTTTATCCATTTAGTTCATTAATTTTAAATTTTATGTAACTTAAAAATAGAAAGTATAAATGTAAAAAGTTATATCGCGTTTTTGCATTTTATCTTTTTTGTATGTATAATATTAGATAGAA
Organism: Ecdyonurus torrentis; assembly: GCA_949318235.1. NCBI lineage: Eukaryota > Metazoa > Arthropoda > Insecta > Ephemeroptera > Heptageniidae > Ecdyonurus > Ecdyonurus torrentis. The sequence continues at coordinate 23,931,894 of OX439132.1, read as the reverse complement.
CCATTGCTTATAAGATACTAGTATATGATAATTTTAAAGTAGAAACTGCTAAAGATTAAAGTATCAACAATATTTTTATAATTTTTGCATCATACATTTTTGTCGAGTTTGCTCTTTTAGCAATTTATTTAGAGTCTTACAAATATTTATAGAAAATTATTTATTTCTTCCACAGGCCAACAAGGAAGCAGCAGAACTATTGAAAAGTTGGGGTGTAACCAACTAAAAAATAAAAAAGTACACAAGTCGTAATTTTTAAGTTAAACTTCTGTGGTACTACCAAATGTCAAACTGTGTTCATTGACAACTTATTATTAAGGCATATAGTGGTATTTACAAACCCTAGTGAGTTTCCCAAAATTTATTTAAAAATAGCATGTTAATTACAGGAAATGTGGGTTTATGAACACTGCTATAATTAAGTATAGTAATTATACATGCAGTTTGAGATATCAATCTATAGGTCACTTTGAATTAAAGTAAATTTTGTAATATACTATTTAACATCTATTTATAACTCTTTTTGCGTATTTGAATTCGCTTGTCTATATCCATGCAATTTCTTATTACTATTATTATATAATATACAGTACTCTCAATAATTGATATCTCGAGTGTATAATTTATTTCAAAGTGATGGCATCAAAAGTGTAAACGTAAAAAAAAAAAAATAATAAAAAAAACTGTCGTTAAAAAATATGTTATGGCAACATAAAGTAAGACAAACGTTCTTTTGCGTCAATCACTTAAAAAAATTCCCCTATGAATTACTATTATGTATTGATAAGCAGACTTTTATTATTTAAAAAAATTCCATTTATAAATGCAGACTATAGAATTAAAATAATTTAATCTGAGTTTTTTTTTTTTTTTTTTTTTTTTTTTTTTTTTTTTTTTTTTTGTACTACATAAAGGCTTGTACTACACTTTTATTTTGTTAATATATAGCTCTCTGGTTATTTTAATTACGATATTATATCCTCTACTATTCAATTTTTAAATTACGAAATTTTTTTAATATATATTTTATTGGGGATTTTATTTAGTTTTATTTTAAATTGTAAATGTGTAAAAAGGATAAATTATATATAATATTTTTTTATTAGTCTATAATGTTCAAGCTTTAAGTATGTTTTTGTTTTATTAATATTTGTGTGTGCATGAGAAGCACGACGTATTAAAACTATATAACAAAAAATCAGTTCTTGCACATAATGTAAAAAAATGTTATAATTATGTACGTTATGATTACAATAAAGAAAAAAATACAAAAATACAAAATTCTTTGTTTTAATATTAATTTTTCTCACCAAAGTTTTCCTTTCCCCATCGAAAAAAAATATATATACATGATTTTTTTTATGAAAACAAAAAAGAAAATGTCAACTAATTTAATAAAAATGACAATGCTAGTTATTATTAATTTATTAACTGTATTTTTTTGTTCTACTTTAGTTTTAAAAAGAACAAAAAAAGGTAATAATAATATATTATTGCGTAATATGGGAGTTGTTTTTAAAAAGTACATGTCTCTTTTAGGGGAAAGCCTTCTAGCGGATATTTTTCAAAGAATATTATTGTAGCACTTTCTCTAATGGTCAAAGAAAGTAGTATTTTGTATGTGGAGTATTTTTTTTCCTGTCTGAGATATATATATATATATTTTTTTACATAATATATTAATCATATAATGATACATTAAAAAATGAAAGATAATATTATTTAATAAAAAATATTTTATTAAAAATTAAACTATACAGAACACATTATATAAAAAGTTTTTAATCAACATGTTGATATTTTTTTTATTTTTTGATGATGAGGTTCGATGGTTAAATTTTTTTTAATATAAAAAATATAAGAAAATCAGTCGTGAAGGATGATAATTTGGTGATTCACCTGTGAACATACAAATTTAAAATTATTTATTATAGATTTAATAAATGTATAGACATTTCTTTTTGTTTAAATAATAACAGTCATTAAAAATGAAAGTATTTTTTGTGATTTATATTATTTGTTGAAAAGTCATGAAAGTATTGCTTTATTACATACACGCAAAATATTATACTAATATAATTTTATTATGTACTCAAAATAACTTTTGAAGTGAAATTTTTGTTTTATTAAAATGTCCTCTTGAATAATAAAATAATTATTAAACAACGTTTTATCATTTAAGAGATAGCAATCACATTTTTTTGTTTTTATCTAAAGAAGTAGCTTTCAACAGAAGATTAGTAAAATTAATTAGAGGAAAGTATTTTTTTTCCCTACAAAATAACAATAATAAAAAATAATAAAAAATGCGGGGCAATGTCAAAAGGTGACTATTAAGAGATTATACGTGAAGTCGCTTGCTCACCTAAGCGTGACAAAAAATATCCAAGAAAGAGAGTGATTTCAAAGTTTAATCCCAGCCGTGATGATGGTCCTTCACGTAAACAGGAATCTTGTGGACGCTGTGATGATGAACGGTATGCACGTGATATGGCACGTGAATAATGTAGTGCTCACTGTTAACATTAAAATAAAAAAAAACATTAGATTATAATCCTCCATAGTGTGATTTATTATTTGTTTATAATAATTTTTTTATATATTATTTTTTATTACTAAATTTTATTTTGTGAATGGAATCACGAATCTAGGACGAATAAAATCTATTGCTATTATGATTGAAATATGATTTTTGAATTTAAGAACTTTTAAACCTACTTTGTATTTATCAGATTTTTTATTTGAGCATATATATAGCATAATCTGACCATAATCTATTTAAATATAAATAAAATATATACCGTTATATTTATATATTATACATAATATGTTATTATTTTTTATATTTAATTACACATATAAAAATAAGATTGTGATAATTCGATAAATATTATTTGAACAAGTTTTATATAGCTTCAATCATAAATTAAAATATATAATCAGTTTATTTATTTATACTCATATATCATATTGTATGCTTGTTAGTATATAGTAAGGGAAAATATAGGAAGTATATAATTTTTGTAAATCCAATCAGCAGTAAGATAAAAATTACATAAAAAGTTATCCGTGCACATTAAATTAGCTTTTTTTAAGTCATGCTTTATTAACTTTCCAATAATTATTATTTCACGTTTTTTTTTTTTTTTTTTTTTTTTTTTTTCAATTGTAATATAATTTATTTAAATACATTTAATTACTGAACTATTTCCTTTGTACTGGAAAGTACATGTGTGCGTGTCTTTTGGGTGGCAAATAATAATTTCTGTAATAGTTTATAGGTGTCATGATGTATATATATATTTATAGGTATAAGCATTAAATGTGCTGTACTTACTGTTTGGGTCCTCCAAAGAAGAATGGTTCAGGAGCAGGCATAGCAGCAACCATGGCAAAAGCCAGGACGACCAGGAGGATCTGCAAAATATTAAAAAATAATAATTTGTATATTTACATAATAAATAAAGTTATATAATTATAAATAAATTAATGAACTGCCGATATTACAAGAACGTGTTACTTATTAACTGTCAGAATTGTATTAATTATCTTAAAAATAAATAAATAAAAATATGCTTTTTTTTTTTTAACACACACTGCTACAAAAATACATTGCTCAACCTAAATTGTCATTTTTTATTTATCTCTTTCGTATTAAATTAAATTTAATCCATTGTATTTCAATGCTTTTGAAAATTGAATATAAATTGAATTGCGGAGATGAAAATTTTAAAGTTAAAAATAATAAATAGATATTATAAAAATTCATATACGACCTATATAGCTTTGCTGTTCTTTATAACTTAATTTTCCAAGTAAGAATACATTAAAAAAATGTCACGATCCTAAAATAATAATTCACAACAATCCTGAAATATGAATTATAAAAATATTAAAAATATAAAATCAAAAGTTTTACGAAAATTATAAAATTTTAATAAATAAGAGCGCTACACAAAAATCCATAATAATCAATAAAAATATAAGATAATTATTGGCCTAGCATGCAATTATATAGAACATTTATCACACACACGGTACTTACAATGCACTTGAGGGAAGCCATTATAATCCTTTTTTTGTTTTGTGTTTATAAAAACTGTAACGTTTAGTTTGAGTAGAAAAAGTTGAATGATTTTCTTGTAAAGCGTGCGACGCTTTTATACCAGAGTGGAGTAGCTCGTGCTTTAGTAAAGTGCGGGGACACGAGTTAGGGTGGGGTACACGTATAATAAAATGTGTGTATATACGCAGTATCATACCTTTGCAAGGTGGCGGGGTTAAACTAATATAGTACAATATACTACACACTTGTTCAGGAAAAATCTTGTCCAAAGAGACAACTTCCTTCCTTCCTTCCTCGCAGGAGAGGAGGTTCACACCACCGTCAGTTTACATTTCTCTCTCTCTCTCTCTCTCTCTCTCTCTCTCTCTCTCTGTTACATATTAAGTGAGAGTGATTTTTTATTACATTAAATAGTTTTCTCCATGTGGCTATCTTTATTTATTTATTTTTTTTAATACATTTAATAAGTAACATGAAAACACGTTTCTTAGTGGCTTTTTGTTTATTATGTACAGTTCTTCATTTTTTTTTTCTTTATTTAAATGGACATATTTGTTTACATAGTGAAATTTTTGTGATACCTATTATATTATGTTTTTTAACAAAACGTAACATTATGGCGTAATAAAAGAAGAGAAGTCGATTCTTTGTATATTATTTATTTTATAAGGAAGAAATTATTTTTTGATCTAATTATATACGTATATTAAACTTGTATACATTATAAAATATATTATATTTTAATAAAATTTTGGTGAAATTTTATTATTATAATTTATTTTTTTCTCATTTTGATCATGTCCCTATAGATATTTTTTTCTTTTGACAAAAAAAAAAAAAAAAAACTTGAATGGATTCTGATTGACACCATTCAAAGTTGATTACTTTAATTTGATCAATTTATATTATAACTATATATACATGTTGCTTTAAGCGCGTGCACCTTTTTTTTACTCTCTCAAAAAATAAAATTTCAACTTCATAAATATTTATTGGAAAAGAATACAAAAAAAAATGTACGAATATTTTTAATAATGACCATTAAAATTTAATCTCAGCATTTATTATTATCATTACATATTTGCGTATTTGAAAGATTGTTTTAAATTTTTAAATTTCAAATTGTAATTTTGCCAATGGAGTTTAAAATTATTGTAAAATACTAATAATATCTTAGAACATTTAAAAGTATGTCTAATATAACTCTCATTTAAAATTTTCTGGCCTCGGATAGTCTCTCAAAAAATGCTAAAAAAAATAACAACAACATATAGTCCAGCAATACTAAAGCATATTAGGAGATTAGATGTACTCTGGCGCCACTTGTGATTGGCTCGTGAGCTCTATTAATAATTATTATAAAATACGTAATAATTTATATTTGTAAAAAATTAATAAGAAATACGTACTTAATTTTTTTCAATAATTTTCAACTATAAACCATATTGTATAAAATTTGATGTCACAAGATTAAAAGTTTCAGTGACAATCTAAAGGGTAAAAAAACGTTTTTAAAACGTTTAAGGATTTTTTCCATTACTCATATTATAGTTCTTTTTATCATATTTTTTCAAATATGAATTTTACAAATTGTATATCATAATTAGAAGTAAAACAAAAACAAGCTAAAAGAAAATATTTATAAAAAAAAAGTCTTTACTTTCACAGGTAAAACAAAGACATAGTATGTTATTTAAAAATACCACACATGTGATATGTTTTTTGTTGTGCAATATACAATTCCATGCTTCATTTACGAGAGAGTGGAAGAAGCGACTTAATAACGCACGACTTTTATTAACAGTTAAAAATTTGCTGTTCATGTTATAGTAATATGTTCTATGAACGTTATAATTTTATAATATCTTACTTAATATTAATTCTCGCGTTGGTTAAAACACATTCTCTTCTAGTGTGTAATGCCCAGACTTATAAATTAATTGAATCAAAAAAAAAAAAAAAAGTTTTTTATATATGGTACAGAAAAAATGATCCAGACTTTATATAACAGTACTTTCATAATTCAAAGTTAGGTTCAAGAATTTTCTCAATCCAAATTATATAATAAATATATATATATATATATATATATATATATATATATATATATATATATATATATATATATATATATATATATATATATATATATATACTGTATATGACAATATGACAATATGGCATTGATTGATATTGACGTTTCTATCTCACGTCAGTTGTTTATTTTACTTTACAAATTATTCTTAATCTACTTTACTACTTTGCACTTAAAATGGGCATCATAATCATAAACTTGATTTATTTGTTTTATTTTTACTTCAATATTTTTACATTAAATTTCATAATTTGTATTGCACAAATTTTACTTGTTATCTATTAAACCTAATTTCTAATATTTTTATTACTATAAGATATTGAGTTTGCAATTGAGAACATTGTTAATTGTAAGGCATAATTAAAAATATTTACCACAGCATTACGTATAAGGTAAAAATAAAATCATGACATAACGCTATGATGTATGAAGTACAGGACTAAGTAAGGAGAAAAAAATTACAAATAACAATAAGTAATTTGAAATTTCAAAATCTATTTGCTTAAAAAAAATTGCAAAAGAAAATCTGCTTCCAAAAAATTTAAGGTTTATAAACGTAACTTGAATTTTGAATAAATAAATAATTGCAAAATTCATTTAAACAAAACAAAAAAATATTATATAATAATTTTAATGAATATAACAATTGAATATTAAGTAGTTATTGATTTGTGTTTTGAATATTAACTTCCGCCTATTATACAATAAGAGCTGACCATTGCCAAGAAATTTGATGCATCAAAACAACTTCTGTTTTTGAAACTTGATATTATGCGTTAACTTTCGTTTTTTTTTTTGTTTTTTTTTCAAATCTATAAAATGCCTTGTGGCATTATATAGAATCAGAAACTATATTATATACATTACATTTTCTAGTAGGTACATGCGGTATTACATTCTTTGCTTCATTTACACTTTATATGTTATGTTTCATAACATAAGATGCGTTTTCTTTATTTTTTTATTTTTTATGCTTTCACTACATTATAAAGTGACCTGTAGTAAAGTGGTGATTCAAGTCACACCATTTTATGTAATGAATGACCTGACGTCAAATAGTTTCATCACTTAACACAGATCTTCCTGTTCAGATAACAACATTATGTATGCACTTTTTTTTTTTTTTAATTTAAGTTAAATTTCTATTCTATGTAATGTGAAAGTATTTGAAACATTACTATAGCTTTTTTACTCTTTTTAAAAAAATAATAAAGAGTATTTGATTAATACTTTTATAATTTGTTCAAAGTTGTTTTTAATTGAGTAATTACAGCTTATGTTTTATATAATGTATTATAGCTTTTATAATAAAATTTGTAATTAATTTTATTTAATTGAATCAAAATAATTTTCATTTATTTGATTTGAAAATAGAAGTTAAAAATGTTTTTGTTCTTTACAACATTTTTGGGATTTTAGTGTGTTTTAAAATTTTAATTTTGTAACTTTTGCTGAGGGCCAGGAGTAGAAAGCGTAATGTGTTTAAAATTGCACCCTAATAATTATTTAAGACTTTTTCTAATAAAATTAAGGGATTAAAAAAAAAATGATAATAGCACTCAAAAAAGTATGTGATTCCCATATTTTTAATAAATCTCATAGATGTATGCATTTTTTTCCCCCATAAAATAGTACTAATGTTATGATCTTATTTTGAACTAATTTACGCATTAACTTTCTTTTACGCGTTATAAATTAAAAAAATAACAAAAAAACAAACATAAAATTTAACAAGAATAATTTGATATAAAACAAAGTTGCAGATAAAATTAATGTACCGTAAAATACTAAACTCAAATATTTTATCAAGAACGAAAAATAAATAAATGAGAGATCAAAATGTAATGTAATATAAGTGCCAGGGAAATTTTATATATTTTTAATAAAAATATATATATATTAAAAGTGAGATTTTATTATATATGAGGAAACGACATTCCTAAAGGGATAAAAATCCTTGTTAGAAAAGATTGCAATTAAATGATTTCACTTAATCCGATCAAGTTCAATGATAGTTACAACTTATTATACTTACATGTATTTTTATTATTATTATTATTTATATAGCTTTCTATATCTGGGTGGGTATGGGTGTATTGATTTTAAAGAATTTTTTGACATGATTCTTAATGAAAACAGCAAAATCATAATTATTTTGTTAATTGGCAGAAATACCTCCCTACTTGCAAATTCTTGATATTTAAAATACAATTTGTTATTGTATGTGGTGCAGTTACAAAAAACCAATCCCTTTAATGCAATTTTTACAACGATAAGTAAAAAATAAAAAAAATCATTCAATTTTGAAATCGATGAGAGCTTTATACAGAGCATAGAGCTTGGGCATTATGCATAAGAATGCATTTTTGTATTGCATATTACACGCCTAAACTATTATTTGTCTAAAACATTTTAAAATAAAAAAAAAATCTTTACGGGCATTGAAATTCTACCTGGTACATTTTTTTTATTCCTAATACTAAACTATAGTATAATTATTATGATTTCCGACTACTTTCATTTACAGGAAATATTATATATATTTTTTTTTTAGTTTTCTAATCGTTCCTATAGAATGATCTGCATTTCTAGAAAATTTTTGAATACCGGATAGAATTTATCTCACAGGTAAGTTATATATTATACACAGCCTAAAATAATATTTATAGTGAAACCAGTTTTCATGATCCATGAACTTGGAAACAAAATTGTACACAATTGAAAAGCGTCGCTGCCTTGATTGATTGATATAAAACTCATTTTTCATGAGATATTAAAACTTACTCTATCAAATAAAAGTAAATCAAAAAAGGCTAATTATATGTTGTTGAAATAAATACGTGTTCTTACAATGTTATTCTTAGCATTTTCAAAATATATAATATCACATTTATATAATTGTCATTAAGATAATTTTAATGTTAGAGTTTATTGTATTGGTACAAACTTTTATAATTATAGTTTCAATTTTTGTTAAGCACTATGATTAAAAGTAAATCATGTAAAGGGTCAAATTTGATATAATTTATTTATTGGAATTATGAATTGCTCCAATCTTGTTGTTTAAAAAATTCGTCTGCTTGTCACACAGGAAAAAAAAAAAAAAAACTTGGGCTTTACATTGGTCGTACAATAATTTAATTGGATCTCTTTGTTAATTTTGTTTGGAAAGCAATCAAGTATACTTCTTTAATTATATTCATGATTAATTTTATAAGCACAAATTTAAGCTACTAAAATAAACAATTAAAATTTACATTGTTAATTAAGTAATTAAATATACTTTACTAAAAACATGTTACATGCGATTCCTCACTTACATTTTTTAACTTTTTACATTTTTAAATATTGAAAAAATCTGTCAAAATATAGTTGCAATTTGTAAATAATAATAACAATGCAATTTTTTTAGGTTATAAAAATATGAATATTAAATGAAAGTTTTGAAGTAAATTTGTAAATTTCACTGTATTATGAAAATGAATAAAATTGCGTGTTAATTTGTGTGTCAAAGTGTCATCGCATGTGACACGTACTCACCCTCCCCCCCCCCCCCTCACCCACCCACTGTGCAGTAATTAGGCTGTTCACTAGCTAGCTTGAATATGTGTGAAAGTATAAAGTTGTGTTAATTAGAATATCTAGTGGTGAATATTGTTATCATATTACTTAAATCTTCACTTCAAACTTTGTATTATGTCAAGTCATAATTTTAAATTTTGAAAGAGTATAAAAATAACCTGCAAGGTTTTTATCAAATGCATTGCTCATATGTCCTCTATTTTAATATTACATGCAATATGTGTCCTCTTCAGTCCCAGTATACAATACAGTAGACTTCAGATAATTCAATTAAAAAAAAACGAAAAAAATAGAACGAAAATTGAGATAAAAAAAAATATAAAAATTCGATTGAACCAGAAAACACCCTTGAATTTATACACTTTTTGAAGCTATTTTAAGCAATCTAGATTAGGTATAGGGTGTCCTCAAAAGTAAGAAAACGTTTTTGACGAAAGATACATATTTTTGTCATTCTGAGAGCCGCACAAAAACGTGGTTAAAATTTACGACAATGAAATATTTTTTTTAAAAAGTTGGGGACTGAAGAGGATAAATATTAATGCTGTTCGTATAAACCCTGTTCTCTACTCCTGAAATGACGATCACTTTTGGCTATACAAATGAAATGCGTATTTTTTGGTGCAAGAGAACAGGGTTTACGAACAGTATAAATATCATTGTCAAGTTCAGTATTTATTTTTAATATTGTATAAATTATATGCTCAATTGGAAAACTTGACATTCACTGCACTTGCAAGAAATAAAGTTTTTATTGTAAAATTATATCATTGAGTGCGTAGTCAAGCATAACGTTTTACTATTGACGTATTCATTTTATAAAATACGTAATACTGAGGACAGTCTTTATAAACAAATAAAAGGAACTGTTTAAGAAGCAACTATGGAGAGAATAAAATGACTTTGGTTGAAGAAAGAGAATTCTCTTTCTATAATAAATTTCATGACAATATTTCACTTTTATGTTTGAACAAAATAAAGTTCTTTGTATTCTAAACATTGAAATATACTTAAAAATGTAAATTTTTGTCACATACTGTAGAAATTGTTTCCATTAATGAACAATATTAAAAATATTTACTAGAATATATCTCATATAAAATGATTGTGTGCAAATAAGTTAAATTTCACAGTGATTCCAAAAAATTTATAGATCCTTTGTTAGATTTAAAATATTTCTCACTACACTTTATAAACATTTAAAAAAGAAAGAGATATATGATTTCATTATTATTATATGGCTACTAATTTTATCACAAAAATGTAACATAATAAACTATTATGATAATACTTTAGTAAATTTCTATTTAAGATATATAAATACTTTCATTTTTTTATTATAATTTTCTAGATCATAATATTTGATGAGCTTTTTTTATCTGTTCGTAATTTCTTAATATATATATTTTTTAATTAATCTATTTTTTACTTCCTGTTTATTTAAGGACGAAAAATCTTCTTTTTCAGGTTTACATTTACTTGTAATTAAATTATATGGATACACGGAAGTGCACAAGTTTTTTTACATATCAACATACAACTGTATATACCCGCGGCGATGTTTTGGTAATACTGGTTACTGGTTACATATTAACTCATTATTAGTTTTTTTTTTTTTTTTTCATTATTAAAAATTAATCTTACTTTCTTCCGATTTGAATTACATTCTTTCACTTTTCACATTGAATAAATATACTTACATTTTTATCTGGTCAGACCTGTTCTTATGATAATACGTGTATATATATATACAGCTGATGAAAGAGATGCAATAATGAATATTGTGTTTATTGCTTTCAGATCTCATAATGTTTGAAGTACTTGAACAGTTAAATTATTACTATTTAAAATAACAAAACAAAACAAAAAATCATATAATATATTAGTGAAATATAAAAAGACGGGACAATTTTTATACATAATATTAAAGCTTTATTTTTATTGTTTTATATTTTATTATTTTCAATGTGACTGCAGAAAAAAAAATCATAGCAAGTCTTAACAAATTTGAAATATCAAGAATAATACGTTTAATTTTTTTATTGCTTTGTAAATATTATATTCTGACTATAAAATCACATTATAAATTAATTTGCATATTTTTATTTTATATAATAATGGAAAAACTGTTCTGTTGCCTTAGTAATATAAATAACGTATTCATCTATTACTGATATTTATTTTGCAGTCGTGCTGCGTTATAGGGTGAAAGTTTTATAATTATTATTAAACTCCTTAGATTCATACGTATACATAAAGTTGCAAACTTAATATTATATTGACCTGAGTTGGGAGATTGTTTTTATTTCCAATATATATTATGGTCAAGAAAATTTTCCAATTTAATTTATGGCACTAATCACACTTTTGTATTTGTATTTAATTTTATGATTGACGAAACTTTTCTCTTTGTTTACAGTAATTATTTACAATTATATCATAAAATAATAAATTGCAAAAGTGTATAAGATATTATGTAAGAAATCATATATTTTTGCCTTTAATACAAAAACTGAGCTACATAAAAGTATGTATATAGAGTAATTCTAATTCAGTACACAATTTGAATAGCCTGAAAAAAGTTTCAGCACAACTTTCCATGATATTACGTAATATAATAAGGTTCCAATCATCCAGAGGATACAATAAACTTTTATGTATATAAATGTACAATAGCTATATATTTATTTCATAGCAACATATTGTATGCAACAACTACAATATCGTAATATGTTTTGTATGGTTGAATATTGATGAATTTATTTAAAGGCTTAATATAACACCATGAACAAAAAAACTTGTCTAATATCCTAACGTACTTGAAAATCAACGTTGATTTGGCGAGAGTCATTGAATTCTAATTTATTTTCCATTCACAAAATGGTGCGTGCGGACCATGACGTCACAGCTTGCTTGTTTTACGCGCGCATGAATCAGACGAGCTGTGAAGTCAGAGTCCGCCCACACCATTTAATGAATGGAAAATAAATTAGAAATCAATGACTCCGGCCAAATCAATGTTGATTTTCAAGTATGTTAAGATATTATAGACAAGTTTTTTGTTCATGGTGTTCTAAGCCTTTTATTATATTATGTTCTTTTATTATATGAACTAAAAATTTCATTCCTGGAATTTTTGCAAAGTTTTGGTTTTAACAAAACTTCAGAACTCCTTTTGAAATACGTATATTTCCTGTCATTATTGAAATTCATTTTCTTAAAATAAAAATATGTTGCTTTATATTTTATATCGTAACATTATAAAGTAAGCCCTATTTTTTTTGTCTTCGCACCACTGCTGATGTAGAAAAATATTACTATAAATAGCCTTTTGTATAATATGAAATAATATTTTGTCTGAGTTCATATATGATGACAACAAAATTTATCGTTACATAATGCATAATTCATTATAAATATATTACATGATTTTGAAATGGAGAGTAATCTTTTCCAATCGTGAACATGCTACCAAAATTTTGTCAAAACTTTTCATCATTGTTTTAGTCACTGATTTCATGTTATTGTTACAACAATGATATGATTAAATATTTATCTCTAAATTTTATTTTAATACTTCAACTAATTGAGTGTTGGGTAATTTAATGGGTAATTTATAATGTAATGATACATATATCAACTTCTTACTTCATATTAGTTCAAATAACTATAGAATGGTAATTAAAATTGTATTATTATAACAATTATTATCAATTAAGTAATCCTTACAATTGAAACTAAGGATAACCGTATTTATATAATTACTAAAAAAAAAAAAAAAAACTAAATTACTACAATACTTATTGTTTTTTGTCCTTTTTCATGTAATGTATAACTTATTATAATGAATTTTTAGAAATTAATTGAGCCGACCGATAAGGCTATCTATGCCTTGTTTGGATTATGTACCCTGTGGAAATTAATAATAATAATAATAAAAAGTTTCCTTTTATTTTGATTCAAACCATAGAGAATGTTTGAGTCATTTTAAAATGATAATTTTAAGCATTCAAAACATATTTGACCCTATATGAACTTGATTTATTTTGCTTTAGCATAAAGAATAAATAAGTGTAACATTTTTATGTTAGTAAATTACGTGTAATCATTTTTTTTTTTTTTTTTTTTTTTTTTTTTTTTTTTTACACTTTCTACTTAAATAGCAAAGAGGTTAATGTCCTGAGAGTTTCATTCATTCAAACACTGAAATCCAAAGTAATAAATCAAGTAGTATTATACACGTACCTCACCTGTTTTTTTGGTCCCTATGTGCTAGATTTGAAGAAATAGATTAATTTCATAAGTCCAAAAACATCATTATGTGTACTGTAACTTATTTAAGTGACTTTAATATACAATTACTTAATCATATGTATATGTTGAAATTTTCAAGTATGTAAAACATAAAGGATCATTTATTTTCCTTAGCGGCTCTTATTTAAAAAAAAAAACTACGTAATTAATAAATAATTGTCTTAATTTAAAAAAATAATAATAATGAAAGGGCTATAAAAACTGACTTTATTGCATAAATAAAATCTTTAAATTTATATTTTGGTAGAAAACAACAACAACAACAACGAATATTTGCAAATTTTAAAAGTGAAATTATTTCACAACTTTTATCAGACGTAATATAAATGTAATGTTATATAGATAATAATTTTCTCGCCACTATACAATCTATTTTTTTCTTCAAATGAAAGTAATTAAATACGTGCGCCTGTAACATAATCAGACATTTAATCATTGCAGATATAACGTATTTTATTACTTCACACCTTTTAACTTGACATGAAAGAACTAATTGTTTTCATAAACTCATGATATTATACGTCTAGGTATATATTATTTAAATTTGTCTTTGTTTCTGGGCGGAACTACTTTCAGGAAAAGAGAAAAAAAAACACAAAAATAACATAAAAATATAGCATCGACTTCGAAAATAAGATCGATTACAGATTATTTTGTTCTAGATCAGGTTTATAGGAGAAAGCTGGACAACAAGATTTTAGCTGGAAGCAGAAGTTATAAAATTTAAAATTAATCAAATGACAATGTCTAGAATAAATCTTCTAAAAAAAATTGTTGTTATCTAAATATTAAATTTATAACTTTAATATTGCATAATTATTTTAATACATTGTCCTGGAGCCTAAAAAAAACTTTGTCGCAAACTCTCCATTATTATTATCATTAATTTTTTTTGTATAATACTATTCTTGTCAAATAGATTAGTTTTGCAATCTTTTGAATAAATTTATTCAATTTTTTGTTGAGTGGAAAATTAATTATGTGATGAATATCATTAGATAATATAGGTGTGGCTCATAAAGCTTAAAGTTGTCAAATTTAAATATTTTATCATCAATTAGGATCATGAGTTATTACAAATAAATTAATCAATTTAACATTAAATCTCATCATAGAAAAAATAATATATATTTCACTTACAAAATTCAATAGTATTACTTTAAAAAAAAATGTTTAATGAATTTAAGCTTACATTATTTTCATTTTTCAAATTTTTTTTTTTATTTTATTATTATTTTTTTTTTAATTTAAGCTGAATTCCTTATTTCTGTGTTCAAAAAATTAAATTTTTGTTTTGTTTATTATATTATTGAATAACAAATATTGATTTAAAATTGTTGTACTTTATTTGCTGATTTTTTATTCTATTCAATGATATGATGACATATTTATGATGACACTAAAATTATACGTATGTCCATTTAAATTTTTTATAAAATGTAAAAGCTTTGGTAATTTTGTGACCTATTTTCTTATACCACGGTGGTGTTAACTAAATTTAATGCTGCATTAATATTAATACATCATTGCGAATATATAATAGTGACCCGACAAAACCAAGAAAAAAAGTTTTAACTTTTGTTATTCAAATGGTAGAAAGTTAATTTAATATATTGTTATGATATAATTTATTGATTAAAACATGAAAGGATTAGTAAATTTAAAAGTTTAAAATACAAGATTAATTTTGGTCTATTAAAAAATATGAGTTGATATTTTTTGTTCCGTGTTAACTTATGATTTAAAATCTAATTCACAACAGATTGAAAAAATTAAAAGATTATAAAGCAAATAAAGTTCTAGAAATAACTTAGAGACGATCATTACGTAGTTACGTATAGTAAAAAGTTCATAACGATGAACGATGCTGATAAACAGAGTATCACATTTCAACTTAATTGCCTCCTTTTTTTAATATGTATGCCAATTTGCATTAATATTGAACGACTGATTTATATTATAATATTGAACCTAGCCGTGAACTCTCATCCAACTATCATGATAAATACATTTACGAAGAGGGTGACCGACTGATGCAGAAATAGTCAAAAGAGGCGAACTTTATTTTCACAATTATTCTTTCTACGTTCCAACAAAACAATTACTATAATTTTCAATGAATGAAAAATAAACTTTAAAAAAAAAAAAAAAATCTATGGAATTTTTTTAAATAATATTTTTTATTTTTATAAAAATTCTAATTTGAGTTTTCACAATTACATGCTATCTTAAAAATATGATTCTGTTTGCATGTGTTTAGCACAACTATACTTTTAAGTAACATAATATATTATTTCATCGTTACCATTGTTATTTTATATTTCGAGACCGTTCAGTTTGTGAGATATCAGCCGACTACTCCCTTAACATTAAAAATATATATTTATAGTAAAAATTAAAAATCTCAACATTAATCGATTACGAACAACATTGATTTCTACGATACTGAATAATACTGTATACAGTATATTATTATGATAGTATGGTTTTTATTCTATTTGTATCATTTTTTTTTTTTTTTTTTTTTACACAAACAATAATAATATATTTATTTTCTATACCTTTATAGAAATATACTATTAAATTTCTATTTAAAATTAATATATTATAATATTTCATAATAATAATCTTCACCTGGGCGGAAATAGATTACATGTTACAGTTTCTCCACGCGGTGAAAATGGATGTAGGAAGCTATAACAAGAGACAATCGCGACACTCGAGTGGTTTGTGGCGAGATATCTCTAATTTAAATTAACGATGTGAGTGCGTGCGTGCGTTTATAAACCCGATATGCCTAATTATGCGGTCAGAATTATATAAACCGCAAATTTTATAAGTGCTTCTTCTATTCACATCAAATTATATAAAGTTTAATCTAAAAAAATGAAAAGTGTTTTTAATTTTATATTTGCCGATATAAATCAGTTTATCATGTTGATTTAAATGATGTGCGAAATGTAGGAAAGTTTTAAGGATAAGAAATAAAATAGCAACCTATTTAGGAAAACTGTTTACTTTGCATAATAGTTAATTAGAATTTACAACTTTTTTAACGAAAATTTGTTAATTAAATAATAAAAAGCTTGATTGGTTTTGTAAGTATACACTAATATTTTTAGCGATGTTACATGAAAAGTATGTTAGAACATGTAAAATGTTCAACTTATTTTGATTAAATCTAATCTTTAAATAATTACAGTGTATGTAAGTATGTATAGTATATAAAAATTCCCATAATGTTGGAGTATTATTATAAATAAAACATGTTTTCCTGTCTCTTTATAAAGAGTAATGTTAGTATACTTAAATTTAAACTAACAAAATTACACGTGTAAAAATTAGTATTTAAGTTACTTTTAATTTTCTTCATACATTTATATAATTGCCTCAAGAAAAAAAAATACTATTTGTAAGATTTTCTTTAAGTATATTATGTTAATTTTCATGAATGAGCTTAATAATTACAATTCCCAGAATTGTCGTAAATCGTTGACTTCGAAAAAGTTCTCTTACAATAATACTATAATGCTGTTCGTAAACACTGTTTTCTGCTACTAAAATGACAATCAGCTATGGTTAATCAAATGGAATGCGTATGTTTTGGTGCAAGAAAACAGGGTTTACGAACATCACTTATAATTTCAATCACAAAAGAAATAATATAATAATAAAAAAATAAATCAATAAAATATAAAAAAGTAATTTTGAACAAAGTATTATAAAATTAAGGTTTTATTAATTAAAAAAATGTGTGCGAGTGTGTATTAAAGTCTCTAAAAATTTTCACACCTTCAAATAATTATATAATGTTTTTTTAACTGAAATTATCAGTTATCGTAGTAACAAGCGCATTTTTTTTTTTTTTTTTAAATATTCTGCATATTTTAAAGTCAATTTTTTCCTGTATACATCTTCAAATATCATTGCTTTTGATAAAACATAATAAATAAAAATATTATCGGTTGTTATTTTGTACCCACTTGTTGCCGCTGCTGAGTATAAGTTCAGGAGGGGCATAAACAAAAATACTAATTATAGAATAAAAATTGAAAGCTGCAGAGTTTTCAAAATAAACAAAGAATACTTAACAATTTTAATTATATACTAAAAATTAGAAGTACCAATAAATCGATTATATATATTTTTAAATAATGACCTATCTCAAAATTCGTGATTTGGAAATATTGTTTCTTTTCAGTGAAAACTGAAATTAATTTTCTTGTTGAACCAATTCAAAACTACAGCTAACTTAAAAATGAATACAATATATTATTTTTTTATTATAGTTTTTGGTGGTAATATGATCTGAAAGCTTTTAAAAAAATGTATGTTTTATTCTATAATATAATACGTGTACATACTATTTCATTAAATTTATTGACTGAATTTTAATAAAACTTCGTATTGCATACTTGTTTTTTTATAGTACTTAAGGTGGTTTACACGGGTAATTTAACCGTGATAATAATTTCATTTTCATTTGATGATAAAAAAAATATATTGTCTAGATACAATTAAGTTTAAAAAAATACAAAACAAAAACATTTTTCAATATAATTTAAAATAAAAGAACAACATTATATTACCTTTTTTTTAAAATAATTTAAGCACATGCATGTCATACAGTA
The DNA here is from genome assembly GCA_949318235.1 of Ecdyonurus torrentis. Lineage (NCBI taxonomy): Eukaryota > Metazoa > Arthropoda > Insecta > Ephemeroptera > Heptageniidae > Ecdyonurus > Ecdyonurus torrentis. The sequence continues at coordinate 23,913,206 of OX439132.1, read as the reverse complement.
TAGTAAAAGAGTGAAATTATATATTTTTTTATGTTTCACTGAAGAAGAGAGCCCACTTTTTAACTTCATTGTTTTAAATTTCACAAGTTCAAGGAAAAATTCTCCCAAAGTTTTTTTATTTGTAATATATATTATCTTTCATAAAAAAAGTGTAATTTTTTTAACTTCAAAATTATAGGACAACCTAATTTCTTTTTGATTTTACTATATTGCATAAATTATAGATTTTGCTATTTTTGATTTATTCAAATAAACAATAGTGAATTATGTGTTATGATTTATAATAATATAAAAAAGGCACTTTCTTTTTATAATAAAGTTACTTTAAGAAAACCAGTCACTGCCGCCGCACATCGGGTTAGGTTTGAACTAAGTACTCGAATGATTTAAATTATTTAAGCACTTTGCTTTAAAAAGAAAAAAAAAACACAATACTAATTTGGTTTTAATTTTGAATAGTAGAGGACAATAAAAAGAGGTTTAAAATGATAGCTTAAGGCAAAGGGCAATAAAAATATTTCTGACCTGTTTGATGAAATTTTTGCCAATTTGGTGTAAAAATTCTTTTTATATTGACACTCCAATTTTTCTAATTAATAAATCGTGATATTTGATTTCTCCTAAAGCAAAAGCTAAAAAATTACTTCGATTTCAAATTTCTCAATGACTAATATTACCAATTTTGATTTTACAGCAAAATAAATACTGTGAAGTGCTAGTTTAAAAATTAAAAATTTTATAATTGTGAGATTTTTCATTATTATTATTATTATGTTTAGTATAAAAAGTGATCTTTTTTTCACCTTTTGCTATTGTTTCATTACAAATTCATTAGAATTCTAAAGATTAAAGTTTTATGTACCAACTACAACTCTAACTCTTTAAATGTCTGTTACATTTTATTGTTGTTATGTACTTTTTGTTTTATATAAAATTAATGCATTTAAAAAATTAACCTTTGAAATAATTTCAATATAATAACAAATTATTTTTTATTTAGAGTATACCACAAAAGATACTTGATTTAATAAAATATTCTATAGTTACTCTTCAGTCTTCTTGCAATATAATAACTATATGCGTTCTTTAAATTTTTAAATCATAAATATAAAATGAAAAATTCATGATTTTTTTTCCAGACACTGCATGCAAAGAGATTCTGACTGATGATTTGTGTCTTCACCTTTGATAATGCGGGTTTAAACGATAAAGGTCACGTAAGGTCAGAAAAATTACTATTGGATTATGAGGGCATGAAGTGATGTCTGTGGTGCGATTGACATTCAGTAAGATCATGTTCATCTCACTTGACGATTTTTGAAATTATTTACTTACCTCATATAGGGTGGTTTCATTCATGTTAAAGTCAACGACATAAGTGAGTGCCAAATAACAAATAACATGGGCCAGTATAGGAAAATGACTGATTTTGCCAGTTTAAAAATACTTTGCAATATTTTTGTGAGCATTGATGCTGTTAACACGTTGAATTAGTTTTTCAGTTATGCAAGAAAAATAATAATAACCAAAAAATAGCTAATTTTCTAAAGAAAATAGCCAAAAACTATGTTTGTCCTATGCTGAGCAATATGTTATTCATTGCTCAAGAGCATCGAAAATCATTTAGAATGACGTCATGCGCACACACCTTATATTGTAACTATTGTTTCATGGGGGTTATAATCATAACTCATGAATTCAAACTTGGAGAACATACAGCCTTACTGTAACCACTTTAAAGCACCTGATATTAAAATATTGTAAACATATAATTCTGGACAACATATTAATTTAAAATATTTGATCTCTCTTTTTATTTACTATATTCTCTATTTTTACAATATTTGCAAAACTTGAATAGTGTAAAATACATAATCAAAAGTTTGCACTTTTTTTCTTGATCTATTTATATACATTTTTTGGGGGTTATGTGAAAGAGTGGGCCATCGTGTAGTTATAGGCCTAAACCTCCACCCTTTCAAAAATACATATTTTTCTATGTTTTTGAATAAGGATACGATTATTTAAATAAATTTTAATTGAATACACAATCTTATAATCATGCCAAAAGGTAAAAAGGTGAATATTTTTGAAACATTTATTCAACTTAAATGCTTTAGAGAGACTGAGAGACTTATGAATGTAATGATTTTATCACTATATTATTATAAATGCTATTTTATATAAAATCTCTAACGTATTAAAAATGAAAGGACCCAAGTTAATTTTTTTGCTATCACATTTCGGATATAAAAGTAAAAGTAAATTTGATTTGAATTTTTACGACAATGCTGTTCATACAGACAGGCCCTTCACATGGAAAGTGTAATTACAATAATTATCCCCTCTTAAAACTATTATAATATAAAAGTTAAAGTTCTCTACAACTTGCTAGAGACCCTTAACAGAGAAGAGACAACCTCATGTTTTAGGCAGACCTGCATTACATCAGGTTAGCAAACATTACAGGAAGGCCTGTGGCGTCGGAACCAATCAGATTTGAGAGATTGTTAGGGTAGCCAATCAGAACGCTAGAAAGTTTGGGTACTTTTAGCGGGCCTTTCAAAACAATGTATTGCAGGTTTGCCTAAAACATGAGGTTGTCGCTTCTCTGTTAAGGGTCTCTACAACTTGCAGTATTTGAGCGCCACCTACCTGAGTGACCGTGAACTTGATGGTCGGAGAACGTGCAGTGCAGACGTGACCTGCGTGATCCACATCAGCGTTAGACCGTGACCTTTTTCACGTGACATTGCAAGTCCACTCAACTCGTGATAATTCAACGTCTTAATTTTATTAATCATCAAAATCAATCTATAATCAACGTATCTATTTTATTGAAAATTTTATCATTAAAATTTAGCTTTCTTTTTGTTTTATTTAACTATATAGTATAAAGATTTATATGTATTATTTGCTAATAATTTAAAAAAAAATAAATATCAATTAAAATTTAAATGTATTTTATTATTTTATTATTTATATCATATTATCAAAAGATGGAATTTAATTTGATTATTGGAGCGTATATAGAAAGATTTCCAAGGATTTTTTTTATCTATTTAATCTACAACTTTTACGACGCTTTTAATTATTCATTAAAACTATCGTCAGCATAAACAGATAGATTTAATATTATTTATAATTGCTGAATTATTAATTAAAATTATTTTAATTATTAGAGAATTTTAAATCAGCGACAATTACTTTATTTTATATAATTTTTTTATGCGGGATTGCAGGGTTAAGTTTGGGGTGGGTATATTTTTAAATAATTTATTTGCTACTTTTAGAACAATTATTTCGTAACAATATTAACTTGAGGTAATAATCTCCTAATAAAGTTACTGCAATAACATTCAGCATAAGTCATAACTTTTTTAATGCTAAACTTTGGAAGTACATTTATTAATTTTAATAATTAACAATAGTTTTTTTATAAAAATCTTTTATTCTTATAAACATTAACAACATGAGCATTAACAACAATAATTACAAACAATAAAAATACATAATATTTACAATGACTTTCATATGCAACAATTAACATTTGACAAAGATTATTTGGTGTGATTGTGTGTGGTGTATATATATATACGTAGAAATAACTATTTTATAACTGTATCTATTTAAAAGAGTGGGAAGATTTTGATGAGTGGTGCTCGTAACCAACTGTGCTCCTACATGCAAAATGACAATTACCCAAAATTCATGGGTTGTACATTTTAAGGATATAGCTGGGAGTCAGCTAGGTGTACGAGGGAGCATTATTTAATTACAGATGTGTTAAATAAATTAGTTATATAAATTATTTCTTATGGTGATGAGAGCCTCCTCCGCTGCTGTAGCTACTTCCTCCGCTGCTGTAACCACCTCCTCCGCTGCTGTAACCACCTCCTCCATATGATCCTCCACCTCCACCTCCACCTCCACTGTAACTTCCTACAGAATTTCCACCAGCGTAACCTCCGCTACCATACCCGCCTGATCCACCGCTGCTGAAACCTGCGTCGTGTCCTCCGCTTGAAAATCCTCCTCCATGTCCTCCGCTTGAATATCCACCATGTCCTCCGCTAGATAAACCTGCTCCGTGCCCTCCACTGGAATAACCACCTCCGCTTGAGAGACCACCTCCATGTCCACCGCTAGAGTATCCCCCACCGGAATGTCCTCCCGCAGAGTATCCTCCTCCATAACCGGCATCTCCACCTGATAATCCACCTCCTGAGTAGCCTCCGTGTCCACCGCTAGAATATCCACCTCCTGAGTAACCTCCGTGTCCTCCACCTGAAGAGAATCCTCCTCCTCCTCCACCGCCGGAGTATCCACCTGCTCCACCGCTTGAGTATCCACCGGAATGTCCTCCCGAGGAGTATCCTCCAAATCCACCTGCGTAGTCACCACCGCCGCTTGCTCCGAAACCACCTGAGAATCCTCCAGCGTCTCCTCCATGTCCATGTCCACCTCCAAAACCACCTCCGCCAATATCACCTCCTCCAAAGTGACCACCTCCGTGACCACCTCCTAGACCACCTCCTAGACCACCTCCTAGACCACCTCCTAGACCACCTCCTCCGTGACCACCTCCTCCGTGACCTCCCTCCTTGACGGTGCCTACCAAGCCATGGTCATGCTGCTCCACGTGGTGCACCGTGTAAATCTGCTTCTCATGATGAACGTCGTTGATTATCTCAGGAACGTGGATGCGAATATGAATACTGGAAACAATAAAGCAATGTAAGAATACTAAGAATCCCATTTGTTTTAATTATTACACTTTCAATTTCATAATTTTAATTAGGAGGGAAAAAAAGAAAACAATTGTAATGAAATTTATTTTAAAGTGAAATTAAATGCATTAGCTTTCAGATTAATTAAATTCAAATTAACACTTTTATTAAAGATAAGCCAGATTTTTTTTTAATCTGATACTGTAGTTATTTAGAAGTTATACTTTGTAATAGGTATACACATATAAAAGAAAAAATAATAAAGCTATAAATCAATAATTTTTTTTCTAGATATTAAATAGATATCATATGGTACCTTTCTAAAAAACAAATTGAATAGAAATTATATTATTGATGATAATAAAAATCTATAAAAGTTTCAGTTTTTATGGGTTAAATTTTTATCTTTATATGTTATCTCAAGTTCAAAAACACAAGATTTAAATAAATATAGGTCTAGTAATAAATTAATATTTCACGGCTAACTAAAACGAAGATGAAAAGTGAAACTCAACAACAAAAGCAACAAAATTTGATAGTAATTAATCTTTAAAAAATTCACACACATATATACAATCATGCGTTGTATTTAATTAGGGAAATTTGTGTGGGAATGCAACATATTTTTTTTTCTGTATGCACTTACTGTTCATTATTGCCGCCAAGGAAAAATGCCCTGGATAGTCCGCAAGTTGCTACTAGTAGAAACACCAACTGAAAAAAATGTAAAAATAGCATCATTAATTTGTCATTTCTCTTTCTATTTGATTAATTAGTAAATTATAATTATAAAATATATAATTTAGAACTCCTCTATAATTAAATATAAAAAGAAAAGGCAAATCACTTAAATGCACTTTTTATAGATTATAATTTAAATTATACATAATTATTTATAATTCAATTAGCTTAATTATGTTTATAAAATTATAACTTTAATTTAATAATTATGTAGAATACTTCCTTTTTTTTTCTCAATTCAACAAAAAACTATCAATAAAAATAAAATTACTTAATTTGAAGTTAATTTTTTTTTAATTCGGACCAAAAATTAAACTTTTGATTATTTTTTTCTTTTTAAGTTATATAAAAATCATATTAATCATTGTATACTTAAAAATAACAAATTTCATACTATATTGTAAAAAAAAAAAGAGTCTGTTAATGACCTACATTAGACACGCATTCAAAAAAATAAATAAAATAAAAATAAAAGCATCATGCAAAATAATAATAATTCAATATTTAAATAAAATAATAACACAAAAATATATTCGTGTTTGACATGCTCTCTAATTCGTGACACGCGAATCTTCTTCTTATTTTTATAAATTTTTGGAAGTAAAAAAAAGATTTCTATTTATTTTATTTTTTTTTGTTTTTCATTGACAGATGTTCGTGAGTTAGATTAATAATCTTTCAATGATATTGTACACTAAAATCAACATTAAAAAAAATAAAAGATCGTGAGAATGAATGCACAAATCACTGCTCATTAGTTCATAATCTCTACCCGACGGGAGAAAGTACACAAATTTTTCGTGTAGTCCAATACTCTAGAGAGATGAAAGGCTTAAAGTTTTTTTTTTTTTTTTTTTTTCTTTTTTCATTATACTGCACGTCATTTTCTTATCCTATATATAAGTGCATGTATTTTATTTCATGCGCGTATTAATTAACAAAAAAAAAAAAAAAAAAAAAAAAAAAAACGTTTTGGTTGTTAATTATTAACTACATAATAAACAATACCCATTATGTACGATTAAATATAACTTCTAAAACAATTACTAAGTATGTTCACAATAAAAAAAGTTTCCCTCTTGCGAATTAAAAGTGCAGATTAAACGCTTATTATTTTTTAAACTAATGAGTTATTAGTATTGTTATTTATTTTTTTAATTAGGAGTTATGTTTATTTTGATTATTAATTATTGTTATTAATATTATAATATTAAAGTTCATAAGTTAAATTTTAAATTTTGGCTCATCATTTAAAAAAATAAACAATTTATGCATGAATAGCATTATTTGGAACCTTGTTACAAAAATCAACAAGTCATGCTTTTGGGGGAGAGAATGTTTAGTTGTAAAATCAATAACATATGGAGGAAGAAAGTGTTTCACAATAGAACCAAAAAATTACTTAAATTTCACGTCATACAAAGTTAAGATAACAGATTCAAAAAGAGAAGATGCATTGAAAATTTCAAGCTATTTTCATGCTCAGTTAATTCTAATAATGACCACACACATTTATTTAAAAAAAAAAAAAATACAAATATTGTTTAAATCTTTATTGTAAATTACTTTGTTAATACTGTATAATGAGAATATCAGGTGGATTATATGAAATCGTTTTTTTTTTTTTTTTTTTTTTTTTTTTTTATGAATGGTTATAACTTGGGCTTTTAATATGCCTAGCATGGATAGAACTAAACAAGCACATATTTAGATAATATTAAACTGTAAGTTGTATTATAATTTGAATTGTAAATTGGATACCCCTATGTAAGAGAGAGAGAGAGAGAGAGAGAGAGAGAGGATACATAGACGATATTAATGGAATAATTCTCCTTATTTGATATATACAAGTGCATTATATTCATTAAGCCAAAGCAATCAAAATACATTCCACCTGTAACTGCATAATTCTAGTGTAATGAAGATATTATAATTACTTGATATTCATGCAAAATTTGCAACTGTATTTTTTTTTTTTTTTTTTTTTAAAGAAAAAGAGCTCTTTATTGTGTCAGTCTTTTTTTTTTCTTCTACTTTGGTAATATGTATAAAGATTATACTCTTTTCAAAAATATTCATTATATTATAATTAAAGCTAATTATAATGCATAGATTTATAGATTATCAATGTCATAGTGTTAATCAAAATTAAATTTGAGTTTTATCATATTTCAAAACCAAATCCACCACACAGAACATTTATAAGGACAATTTAGTTTCATTGTATTCATCCACTAGAAATTTAATTAAATAGAAATAGTATAATTATAACAATTATCAAATAAACTCATATGTAGACGTTTATTATAACAATAAAAAAAATGTTACTTTCGAATGGAGAGACAAAAAAATAGGATTGTTATCTATCGCTTCGTGCGTAGAAATCTCTGAAAACGAGTAAGTTTTTTTTTTTTTTTTTTTTTTTTTTTTTTTTTACTGATGTTAATTGCAGGTACTGCGATCACGTACAATTACTGCCAATATTGTAGGTCAGTGTGTAATTATATTGACTGAAGTAGAATATATATGTCATTTGTTCATAGTGATCTACCTTGTCACAACGTCAATCCTATCTTTATTCTATATAATACATATTACAAAAAAAAAAAAAATTAACATTTTAAAAAATTAAAAAAAAAAAAAAAAAAAAAAAAACTGTGAAAAGAATGTTTAATAACTTCTCTTCCATTAATAATCACAGACATTAGCATACTATATGATGAAGATATAATGTAACATGATATATTTTTCTATAATATACTGTATACTATTTCATTTTGTGATGAACTAAACATGCTCATTATTATTTAGAATTTTATATACTTAAGTTAAAAGATACGAATGAAATATCAAAATCCACAAATTAATTAAGTTTAAAATAAAATTTTATTTTTAGTTCTCTATATCTTATTCTTCGTAAGTGCCTCTAACTAAAGTTTGAGTAAACTATATAATATGAATGTCAAAACCAGATTGAAATATATTATAATACATAATGAGAAAGAGAGAGAGAGAGAGAGAGAGAGAGAGAGAGATAGAAGGATACTAGAAAACAATTATTGTGCTGTTGTATTTACATAAATGATTGGTAAAAAAAATATATCGTTGTTTTTATTGATAATGATAATCATTGTAATAATAATAATGATAATAATGCGGCTGTGGTTTCACCTCACATGCATTATTCTATACCTTCACTTTGAATTTATTTATAGAAAAAAACTTATACGTACTTCTCTGTATATATATATATTCTCAAATTATATGATTACAATACAATTTTACTTTCATATTATAATGGAATATATTTAATATAGTTTTGTAATTATAATAAGTGAAATCTTCACATGTAATATTATTATTTTCACATATGCAATTTTTTTGTTGAATTAAGAATGAAATTGCAATTTATAAAGTATTAGGTGAATTATCATTATAATATGATTTCACAAAAATGTTTTTTTGATATAATCTCTTAATATGCTTGTATGTAATAAATTTAGATAGAAATTATAAGATGAACTAAGCAATATTTTTAACGATGACACTAAAATTATTGCTAAAATATCTAAGCTTTCAGTCAAAACTTTTAACAGTGATGTAATATTTTTTACTTTTGTTTCAATAGTTTTATCAATTTACACAAAATATATTATTGCTAATTAAAGAGTATTTTCCCAGTCCTATACAAAATTTTATATCAAATTGGGGTACTATTAAAACTCAAAATTGATCTTTTTAAAAAACATTTACAAACAAAATATTTTTAAATCCTTTTCAAACTTATAGTAATAGATGAAAATTGTAGCTTTTATAAAAGCATATATATTAACACTGTGTTTTTAAATATAAAAATACATTTCATAAAAACAGTCAAATAACAATAAACATCCTATCATTTGCATCATGCATACATTTTTTTCTAAAGATACCTCTATTTACATTCTAATTAATATATCATTTCCTTTCCTTTCCAAAAAAGAAAATATATATATATATTTTAAACGTTTTTTCTCACGAATAAATTTTAAATATACGAAAAATTTAATCAAATTAAGTAAACAGTATTTTTTTTTTTTCATGTTAAAAAAAAACAATCAACATAGTTTTTAATTAACCTACATAACTAATAAAAATATTAAAATTTCAAAAAATTAAAGTTAGAAATCATTTTTCTTATCGCCCGACATTTCAATTATGTATTTAACATTAGACAGAAAATGTTAGACAAGTTAATTAATCTTAAAGTAAACACGGTGGGTGATAAACTGAAATCCTTTCATGTTATTATATTTCTACCAAGCAGAAAAACATCTTTGATTATGAAATTCATATAAATGATATTTTATCTTTTTCCTGTGCTGTCATTCCACTACCGATTTAGGTGCAATAAATTACCGGATGATATGAAATTTTTATTATCAAATTTTATTGCTTCTTTCAATTTCATGTTTATTTTTATTTCTGTCTATATGATTATTTAAAATTTCCATTTTTATTAAGTATCTAAAATTATATAAAATAGGCCATTCGTTTTGTAGTATAAAACAAAATATTTCAAATTTGAATCGTGAATCTGTGCGGTTGTAAACATTACACTTTCATTACTATTTTTACTATTTACAATAAGGTGAAAGATTTTAAAGTAAAAAACAAAAGTATTTCATTTTCATCACGTTGTATTTTCAGAATTTTAGAGGAAAGGTTTTGACAATTTTGCTTCAAAGTTCAAGTGTTTCACCTACATATAATGTAAACTATACGAAAATGAGAAACTTTTGTCACTTTATAATATTATTATAATATGTAAAATGTCCCTAAGCATGATATGGAATTTTGAATTGAATTTTGACTCATGTAGACTATACGAAGATGAAAATCTCGTCACTTTTCTATGACCATTATAATATGTAAAATGTCCCTATATAAGCATGATACAGAATTTTGAATTGAATTTTGACTCGTGAAACAGGATAGAAGAAAAACTAAGTATGTACAGTCAGTGTGATATAAAATTTTACCCGATTGTCTTATAGTAATACTATGTATTTGTATGGAAAATTTTGTTAATACAAATCTTCATATGAATCCATTGCATTATCATAAGGTAAAAGATTAAAATTTTAAATTGCAGTGTCTGTAAAAAATAGTTAAAGAGCATTATTTTCCTAATTTCAACTGTACGTTTATTGTACCATTATTTTTAATTATTTTTATTTATTATTTAAAAACCTGTATTTAAAAACCTTGGTTGCATTTCTGATTTCTGTGTATATGAATGATAAACAATAAAAAAAATAATAATAATAACAAACACACAAAATAACAATATTTTCTAATGATATAAGAGGTAAAATTTAAATTAAAAATGTATATAAAATTTGAATACTTTAAAAGAACCAAAAACTTAATTATTACATGATTACAGCAATTAACCATTCGTCGCTAAAATTTGAGTTCTTACTTTGTTCATATATTAATTATGATTGTTATATTATGTATATAATACGCTTTGTTCGACGAATAATAAAATAAACTACTGAAATAATAGTAAAAATATAAAATAAAATAAAATATATAATAAAATATAATATAGGTTTCTTTTCTTGGTAAATAATAATTATCCATGCTCACATTTTTTAATCCGGATTCCTATCAGTGTTATTAACATATAAATTAATTTACGTATTACAATCACCATGCAGAAATCTGTGTTATGTGCTTACAATATGCTCTACAAATTAAAAAAAAAAAACAAAAAAAAAACGAAAACATGCACTAAAAATTATAATATGTATAATTTATTCATATTAACAATTACATATGAATAAATTAAAATTAAAACTAAGTGTAAATGTATTGTATTAGATGTACTCACTGTTAACTTCATAATGAGTGCGTGTCCACACACAATATCCTATAAATTTATATTTTGGAGGAAGGTCCCGCACTTAGAAGCTGCTCTCGTATGCAGAGGAAGGTAAAGTGTGTGAGGTGTAAGATATTGTGTTGGAGCTTATATAGAGAGAGAGGAACAAACGTACTTTAACTTAGGTAAGGAGAAGGGAGAGAGAAGTCATCCCCAACTATCTACTGACCCTAAGCCAAGAGAGATTTCAAATACTCTCTGCCCCACGATCTTCATTTCTTTCTCTCTCTCACTCTTGCTAACATGGAGTAGAGGGGAAGTATCTTTTTAAAAAATATATATAATTATATTTTATACCATTGACTTTTTAATATTAAATATTATATAGTAGTGGGGGGGATGATATATAGAATTCATATATGATTTTTTTTATGTATGTATTATATAGTTTTTATTATTTTTTCACTTTCCCCACTTGTGTATTATGATGATAATAATAAACAACTGTCTATGAAAAAAAAAAAAAAAAAAAAAAAAAAGAACAATGTCAGAAAATGAAATTCTTTTATTTTTCTTTAAAAAGAATAATAAGAGATTCACACGTTATAGCTTGTTTTAAAAACAAAACTATACCGTGTTACTAAAATTTAATTGTAGATAATTATGTTTCACATTTCGATATATATGATATACTGTGTAACATAGTGCAGTTTTCATTGTGTGAAGATATGCATATCAAATCGACCTTCATTTGTTATAGCTGCCACATTTAACTTAATTATTACTTGTTCATCTTTGTTTTGTATAATATAGATTAATTTAATACGTCAATTATTATAATTTTTAATGATTGAGTTATTACTTTCATTTATTGCATATCATTGTCAATATTTTATAATATTAAATAAAATTGCTTGCGTAATAAATATTTTATTTTTTAGTATTGTTATTGTACTCATTCATGTAAATAATCCAATTACTTTTTTTTTGTATTCATTTATTGATTTGTTTGTTTATTTATTGATTTATTGATTTATTGATTTATTGATTCATTCATTCATTCATTCATTCATTCATTCATTCATTCATTCATTCATTCATTCATTCATTCATTCATTCATTCATTCATTCATTCATTCATTCATTCATTCATTCATTCATTCATTCATTCATTCATTCATTTTTATAAATAATTTTTTATTTTAACGTGAACATGAGTAATCATATCAAATCATGTCCAGATTACTTGTAATAGAAGCTGTCAGATTTATTAAACTCAAGATGGAACAAGAAAAGAAGAACAAGGTACACAAATATTTAAGCTTAAAGGCGTGTAAAATTATGCAAATTAACTCAAACTTGAAGTCACGAGGAATCATATTTGGCATATATTACGTTTAAAGTATTGTTTTATGACTTGCTGTATACCTGCCAGAAATGGTAATGAAAAATGAAATTGCCTACTAATAAAAGTATTGCATTTATGACTTTTAATCGCAACATATGATAGGAAATATTTACTTTCATACTTATTTATTTAACATCAGTTGAAAACAAAAATTTATGTAGTGTATTATTCTTATTGGTTATTTTAAACTTTTTATTTATTTCTTTTATATTTTACATCTGTCTCATCAAAAATTTATGGTAAAATTTCTCATATACGTTGAGAGATAAAATCAAAAGTTAAAAATAATAAAGTTTTTAATTCGTGATTTTAACTTTTATTAGTAGCACATTAATATATGAATATAATATTATGTATTAACAAAAATATATTCTCATATACGTTTTTTAAATAGCAATTGAGGGCAAAGATGATTTTATTTTTTAACAAGAAAAATTTAAATATTTTCTTCTTTAATTTTAATTCATATGCATACTTGACAGGTGAAAATCATGCAAAATAAATATAAAAAAAATAAATAAATCACGTTCTTAATTTATCAAAGTAGAAATAGTTCAGTATTAAATAAAATAGTATTCACACCTTTTTGAAAGTTAATTATGTATTTTCTTTCTTTGATATACCGTGTGAGCATTATTATTATTGCAAGTATCATTACTCATTAGGACAAAAGTATAAAAATACTTCACTCACAGAGAGCTTAAATTATTTTAAATACATTCTGGTTTTCTCATCTCCTTGTTATGCACATTACTGTAACGAGACATGATATTAAAATCATTGTTATTAAGATTATTATTTAAAAAAGTAGATATTTGTTTTAAAAAAATAATAATTCTGATAAAATAAAATTTAAAATATAACTTTCATTCAACTTTCATGTTCATATATGTAAAAGAAGAGAAAAAATATACTTAAAATTTTAAATAAAATAAACTACTATATTATTATAATAATAATTTCACTCATTTCTTAAATTTCTATTATTAAGATAATATGGTTTTTAAACATAATCATAATTATATCATAATTAATCAATTTCGAAATTTGTTTTTTGTACAAAAAAAAATTATATTTATTATGTATACTTTAGTTCATTTGTGTTTTACTATCCGTAAAATTTTAAATTTCTGAATAATAATTAAGCTACTTAAATATTATCTTTTTTTCCTTCTAAATTTCTATTAAAAAAAACTGCTGCAACGAATAATTATTGAAATATTTTGGCATCTTAATTATGTAAATCGAAAATTTCTTAAATGTATTTGAGATAAAAAGTTAGCCTTTGCGACAACCTCAAAAACAATAACAGTTTGACAGTATATGTATCAAATTTGTGTAAATTGAAAATGTTGCTGATTTCTGCTGATTATTCATATAGAGTATAAGTGCGTATTAAACTTAATTCTGCTTCATATTAAACTTGTACAATGTGGCTTCCAACTAATTTGGCTTCTTAACATAAAAAACTTTATAGCAATTTTCTGATAAAAATAACATGCATTTATTTGGAGACTTCAATTAATGCAAGTCTTTCGTTTAAGTACACATGATTATGTAATCAATGTTGGATTGTGATGATATGTTTTACTATCAAAAAATGTGCACCAGATTTGCAATGAGAAAAAAATTGCGCTGCATTTGAATGGTATAATATAACATCACAGTCGTGTGTGCATACAACCAATATCGAATTATTTTAATTAAGATATTCATGTAATTTTGTTAATGTTATACTAATGACAAGAATTCACGCAGTGTTTAAATGATAAAAAAAAAAGTCTGGGTCGAATGTACATAATAATGTTAAGTTACCACTTAAGTATGTATTTTTTAATGGTATAAATAACACGTAAAATTTTTGATACCAAAAATGTTTGTCGGCGTCAATTTTAATTACATCCCCTATAATACAGTATATTAATGAAAAAATCTATCGCCCTTAGGTCTTACACTCACATGTGTATTATTTACGCAAGAATCTCTAGGTAAAAATTTAATTCGGAAATCACTTTCTTTTTTTGGATTTTAATTAGGATACACTTCTTCCTTATATAATTTATATGGATCATTATAAAAAGAAAATACTACAAAAAAAAATCAAACTATTATGATATTATGATACATTAGACGTAACACTGATGAGATAGAAGTGGGTGGAAAACGTCATTCTATTGTTGATTTAAGTGCACCATTGTTGCATTTATAAACGTTCAACTCGATTGCATTTCGATGTAACTTTAACGTAATATTACATTAAATAACAATTAAGGTCTATAATTCAATTGTTAAAGATAGAAAAATAGATCTTAAAAATTTTTTTTCTTCTTCTTCTTTTTTATATAAATCTTTTTGACAATGGCCTTGCGGTAAAGTCCAATCTATATTATATCCCCTACTTAAGTTAATTGTTACTTGTCCATGACCATTAAAATATAATCAAGAACGAGTTCAATTTGTCATGTATAAAATATGGGAGGGGTTAAAGAAAGTGAAGGGGTTTTTCACCGTTATTACAATACTGCAGAGGATAGTTTACAAAGTATATATGATGTCGATGACCCATATTTTAGAAATTATATTAAATTTATATGAAAAAAAAAAAAAAAAAACACTCTCTCCATATCATCTCACATGTATATTTTGATACACAGAAATGACCATGACTTATCGTTTTTTTATAAACATTCCTATATCACCTGTAGTATATAGGTGTGATAACTTGTACTTTCATTTTTTTTTTTTACCTTAAGTAATTGAATGATATTTTTTTATAATGTATCGTAATTGTATTTCTTATGTTTACTTTGGGTTGGGTTTAATTAATAAATTGAGTGTTATTAAAAATTATGAAGTAAAAAGCTGCATAAAAATAATTATTATTAAAAAAATCTATTGCTTTTGGGTATTACACACACACACACACACATATATATATATATATATATATATATATATATATATATATATATATATATATATATATATATATATATATATATACATATATATATATATACATATATATATATATATATATATATATATATATATATATATATATATATATATATATATACACACACAATTTTCAGAACAAAGTTTCTAATATCACTTTATTTACACATTCAATTTTTCAGCTCATTAAAAAAATCATTTTTTTACTTTCCACGTTATATTGAACTGCAAGTAAGACAAAAAGTTTTAGCAAACATTTTAATGAAAATTACTATATAAACTGAGACACTTCAAATAAATTGGAAATGATAAAAAAAAATTAAATTATTGTCGATAAACCGAAGAGTCTATTACTATACGTAGAGATGTGTTGTTCTGAAATATCACGTTTAGGTTTCAATTTATATTTCAGACTATAATTGCTTGAAAGAATAAATAAAAAATAATAATAAAAACTAAAAAGTAGAAAAAGAAAAAATAAGTAAAGGAAAAAGAAGAAAAACTTAATATTTCATCCAAGCTTCATAAATTAATTTTGGTTTCAAGTAAAAATAAACGTAAAACTTTAGTATTCAGATTGTATTATTATCTTATAAACCATACCACGCACTGTATAATATACAAAGTACACATGTTATCATTGAATCATATTAATTATCGTATATATTATACAATTTATATATTGTTTCAAAATGACTGGTTGTTAGAGATTAGTAAGATGTATAATATAAGTTTATAATATGAAACAGAATAATTTAATTTGTGTATATAGGCCAAAAATTATAATGCTAAAATAACAATGTCTTTTTGTTTAATTACATTTTTCTACAATGACAATTATGAAGACATTTACAATTTTTTTTAAGCTCATTTAAGGAAAAATATTTTTACACTCTTTAATATCTTGAACAATACTTGAAAAAAGAAATTCCACTATCATGCAATAAGATTGTATAAAATAATTACAATGCACATTTTTATGAGAGTTTTCACAACTAAATAAAAAATATTACATTTTTTCCTTGCATGTGTGGCGGTAAATTTTAACTTTTTAGATAAATATTATTAACATGTAAGACAATACTTACTTTAAGGAAGTAATGATATTTGTTTTATGAGCTTTTATTGCAGAGTAGCAGAGTAATTTAACTTGCTCAGATTTTAGTATTTCCTTTGCAAATACTAAAACCATTTTATCATTATTTATTTTATTACATAAAACTTTTTTTTTCTCTTAACTATCAGAGAGAGGTGGAATAGTATGTCATTATGTCATTTTTGTTAGTGATATGTTCTAAAAAGGGAAAATATATACATCATAGAATTCATTTTATTTGTTTTAAAACTTTAGTTTGGGGGGAAAAGAAGAAGAAAAACTCTACTATAATCCTGCAAAACTTGTTGATTGAATTTTGCTACCTGATATATATTATCGATTATCGGTCATTAATAAGTCTATAAAATATTGATATTTTTCCCTCTCTCTTTCTCTATCTCTCTCTCTCTCTAACTCTCTAACTTATCATTTTTAATGTAATGTAATATGTAATATATATTTAAACTTCTAGTTAGCAAATTTCATCAATTAAAAAATAAATAAATAAAAAATCTAACGTTTAAGAACTATATTACTCAGAAATTTCATGGATGTGATTCAAAAGTGATTGTGTGTGCACGCGTGCGTCACTAACAAATGCTTTAAGCTAAAATAATGTAGCTACAAAAGACGAGCGAAATATAAAGGTGTGCCTTGGACTTGATATACATATATGATATATATATATATATATATATATATATATATATATATATATATATATATATATATATATATATATATATATATATATATATATATATATATATTCTAAGCCACCCACCTGCTTTAAGCTATTAAATTAACTTACACTTTCCTTACAGCATATTATAATATGATGTCAATGTCTAAACATTTTTTATTACTTATATAAAAATGATATTTTTTTGTGTGTTGTTATTGAATATACCCTGGAGAAGCTCAGCTGTTGAATATTATATACATTCACTTCTGCTGATGTTCGCCAAAATATAGTCACCATTACAGCCAAGCTCATTTGCTTCCTTTCTCTGCAGCATTAGGTCAATGCACTTCTTCAAGCATCAGACACATTCATTTCTTAAATATCACTTTCATTGTCTGCATGTGTAATTGTAAATGGTTGTTATTACGGAGATAATGTAAGTAAAGATGGTGGAGTGATGATATTTAATCAGATTCCCAGACAGTGAAAACTTCAAAACTAATTTAATAATTTGAGTATAAATTATTATTATCATTTCTTTTTTTATTAATTGTTTCATCTCTTTGTTTAAAAGTATTAATTTTTTAATAATTTGTGACAATGTTATGCATTTTAAAAACGTGTAAACCATCTACATTATTTTGTTTGTTAATAAGTTTTTGTGTTTCTGATAAAAAAAAGTCTGTCATTACCCCAACTTAAAAAAAAAAAGTATAATAAAAAGTAAACATAGCAAATGTAATGAATAATTAGTGTAATGTAATATAACGACTTACAATATAAGATTTCATATAATTTTTTGTCATATCCTTAGCAGTGATTGTCAAAACTCTCAGTTCTTCACCTGATTTGTGAACACACCTTTGAATATTACTTTTTGGCCTGTCTACCTAATTGAGCGAATGTCAAATCATATTTGAAATTTTTGTTACGTAAAGTACACTTTCGATCATGATAATATCTTTTAGTAAGAAGAGGATGAAGTTTCATATTATTATTTTTATATAAGTTGATATTGTGAAATACTTTCATTTCTCACTTTTTTTTTTTTTTTTTTTTTTTTTTGGTTAGTGTGAGATGAAAAAAATTAAACCAGTTATGTCGTTCAAAAAAAAAAAAAATAAAAAAACTAGGAGAAATTAAAAAGTTTTATTTCTTAATTATAGAAATTAATCAATTTTTAAAATATACGTTAATCTGATAAGGTTGAGTGGTATAAAATGTATTGATATCATTTCTGTTTGCATAAAACCGTAATAATTATTTTGTGTTGTAGGTAAATTTGCAATAGAAAAAGGTGGTTGAGCAAGTATTGGACTTATTACTATTATTTTTTAATTGATCAAAATATAAAAGACCTTAAAACTGTTAAATTCAATTTCTAGTTTTTTAGAAACTAGTTTCAGTTTCAAAAGCACTTTTTTCTTTTCTTGTAAATTCAAATGACATTTTTCAATTGTGATAAAAACAGATGTTACAGATTTTTCAATTAAACTTTTGTTTGAAAATTTTATTATCATCACTTTCTTTCATTGAGTTAATGAAGTGTAAAATTATATTTTTATTGCTTGCATTTTACGTTAAAAAAACACATTAGTAGTCTAACGAGTCAAAGTAATAAAATAATTGTTATGACTTGTAATTTTATATTTCATTCACACACACACAGCAGGGGCGGGAAATTTTCTTCGCGGTAATGAAACATGGAAAGTGATGTACTTTGCATGATTATCTCCTTCCAATAACAAAAAAAAAAAAAAAAAAGCAAACTAACCTGATATTACTGGATCTCTTTTGTGAGAAATAATTAAGAGTCCAAGCATAAAATTTTTCCTTATTGCAGATCCTAAAAGTGAGATTGATTTTTCATTACTATTATATGATATCACAAAATTTAAAAAGTGTTTTTTTAAATAAAATATTATAAAAAAAGTTTTTATATGCTGGGACCTACCTTACAATTCATTACTTAAAAATATATAATTGGTCAAACATTTTTTTTCTAACCCTCTTTCATTTCACAGAGGCAACATGTCAAATTTTATTGAATATTATTAATAATTATTAATTACTAAGCAAGGCAGGAAGTAAGACAGAGTGCATTTGGAACCAAGTCACAGTAAAAAGTACATTTTTAAATAAATATTAAATAAATAAATAAAACCTTTATTGCAAAATAGGCAAATGGTGCAGTCAGGGGAACACAAAAAAGGCCCTATCACTGAACCAACATTGGACAGCAGAAAAAACGAAACACATAATATACTCTTTAAAAGATTATTAAGCACAATAAGACAAATCATTTATAATTTATATGTTCAAGATAATAAATTATTTAATTAAAAATTAACAATATTTTAACGTTTCACCATATAAATATTTTAATATAATATATTTTAATATATATTTTCAATATATATAACACAATTTTCCCCCTTAAAGAGTAATCTACGAATTTTGGGCCAGTTAGTATGACACATTTCATATTTTCAAAATACCAATTAATAAACATCGGGTTAATAAAGCTTCATATTTTTAATAAAAAATGCAGTTTTAATTCTTATGCAACCTAAAGGTTATTCTACATTTTGTTTTCCTTTCTTTTAAGATATTGAAAGGAAATTAAGAATTCCTCAATTACAAAATGGTGGTAAAATAATAGCAGCAACTGTAATGAAAATTGTCGGAAAGGAAGTGCCTTAGGACTATGCGGAAATTCGTAGTTGTCAGAGTGTGTATTTTCAAATTGTCAGTATCAATCAAATAGATGGTAATTTCTAATATAATTTCTATATTAAGATAATGTGCAAGTTTTATATAGCATATTAAAAAAATTAAAAAATAATAATATCTTTTGCAATTTACTTAAATTATATAGCTGTGGTGTTTTTTTTTTTGTTTTTATGTATTCGTCAATTTACGTTTAGAACACATCAAAATTTCTCTTTTCCTTATTGGAATATTAAATTATACAAACAAAAAAAAATAAATAAACACAGAAATTATCTTAATTTACTTGAACGTACTGGCATGTTTAATTTAAAAGTAATTTGGTGATTTCAATTTATTAAAAAAAAAAATTAAAACAGAAACATTATTTATTTGGTCTAATTCAAAAACATAATATTAATGTAATAAAATAAAGCATTGTGATTTATTCCACTCCCATTATAGTTGAACAAATTAATAAATTTTAACTTTAAAAAAGAAAGAATACACACACGCACACACACAATCTTTTTATTTTCCATGATTGACGTATGAAATGGACGCACCCAAAACTAGTTTAATGTTTAGAATGTCTAATATATTAAAATAAAATAGAAGAAAAAAAATGTTATATATTTAGTCTCATACAGTGGAATTTGAGAAAGTGCAAGTCAAAAAGTGAATGTTATGGAGGAGAGAAACGCACACCGGAGTACTTAAAAATGTTCACAAAAAAATATCCATCTTTTTTTTCCTTCATATTACTTTTGATAGAACAATTAAAACAAAATAAGTTTTCGTTACCATATCAGGTGTAAAAAAACACACATGCTAAATTGTCATTGTTTACATCATAAATCAGCTTAATTATTTTTATTTTATACAGTAAGCATTAGTAATAAAAAGCATTAGTAATAATCACTTACTATTTTATAGAGCATAATTACAACAGTTTACGTTTTAATTGTAAAGTTGAAAAAAAAATGATAAAATTTTATGAGGTAAATTAAAATACAATTAATATTTTCAATTAAATAAAAATATGAGGAGAAAAAAAAATCAATTGCAGAAGAAATCATTAAGTGCTTATAATTATGTTAATGAAATTTAATGGTTTTATCTCTACAATTGTAACGTTATGCTAGAAAGTAAAAAAAAAAAAAAAAAAACTTCTAATGTATTCTAAATTGTCCAGGAGCAAAATTTCTTATCTTTGAATTCAATCTTTTATTTTGATTGTTATGAAGCGAAAGCAAAAGAAAGAAAAAAAAATCATAGAGTGCTTATTTATATATTATTTTTTTCTTCCGTACTATTTTGCCATACCTTTCACCACTTCAACCCTTTTCATAATGACAAAACATGACAAAGCAAAAATTTTAATTTTATTTTATTACGTAAAATCTAATTTGAGGAAATATGTAACTCTTTATTAAGTTCTGGGAATTAAAATAACTTTTATAAGAGATATATTATATTTTATAAAATCTAAAATTTACAGATTTAAAATTTCTATATTATATTCATTGTGTTTAAGGTTTATACAGAATAAAGCTACTACTTTTCTGTATATAAGCCTCTTGCATTGTGTTATATTCCTATATGAAAAATTGATGCTAGATGAAACTATAATGGCAAAAAATATACACTAGTAGATCATATATAACTTTTTCTTTTTTCTTTTTTCCAATTTAATTTTGTTAGCGTCTTTTAAGGATTTCTGCAAACCATGTTTTAAATTTTTTATTTTATTTATGTTATTTTTGATTGTATAATTGTGATATGTAAAAAAAAAAAAAAAAAAAAAAAAAAAAAACTTATTTGGTTAAAGTTTTAAAGATTTTAATTATAATTGCATTAATTAATGAATATTTGTTTTCGTTATACTAACCCATTCAATTCATTAATACGTATAAGATTATAAGATATTATATGACAACAATTGTTCAATATATTTTTTTATACCAAACGTTTGCTCAATAAATTAACACTAAAATTTGGTGATATTTGATTCTATATTCCGAGAAAGTAAACTTAAATGATAGTCCAACTATTTTAATTCACCATTAAGACGACTAAAAACATCTTTATACAAAATAAGCGGAACTAACAAAATAGTAAAAGCAATTAACATATAATTTACATAAATTATTTCTATTGATAAATAAAAACAACATAACTGTGTTAATAGTTTAAATATCCTGTAATACAAAAGAAGAAAAAAACAAAAACTGACAAAACTATACATTAAATAATTTTTGAAGTTACGTTACACATATATACGTATATAATTATAATAAAGTTTCTCTTTCTATCAAAAATTTTCAAGACAGATTATATAGGGATGTTATATATTGCGATCTAAAGTGAAATCTGATTGTTCAATATTGTGGTAACGAAGGTCCAGATCTTGATGATAGATCATTGTTGAAGTTGACCTTTAACCTGACTACAGAGCAGAGCACTTTCCCCGCCATTACATTCAGGTTCATGATCGCTAACTTCACGATCAGCCAGCAGACCACTACGTAGGCAGTACTTTTCTTAGCATTGAAACTAGGGTTGCCAACTATTCAGAATGCGAAAAAAGGACATGGCCCTTACCCAACTGGGGGGTCTGGGGGGCGAAGCCCCCCAGTAGCCCGCCGCAGGCGTGATTTTTTTTATAACACGATCCTTTTTCTTTGAAAAAACAAGCAAAATAATCAATTTTATAAGTAATAAAAGTAAAGTTTAATATTCAATCTTGTGTATGTAACACATACTTTTTTAAAATTTAGATAGGAATTTCTTTATGTTTGGTAAACAAAAAGTAGCAATTTGTTTATTGTTTTATTTTTTATGTTAAAAAAAATAATAGAAATATAGACTAGATCATCAGACGCAATGAATTGAATAATTTAAAAATACATTAAATAAAATGCACACATTTTTAATTAAATTTGACACTGACAATTATAAATAATTATTAGGGACCGGATCTCCAGTTTGTTCAGTTTTTGAAATATGCATGCTAGGTTACAGATGTCCACGAATCATGATTTTTTATGGCCAAAAATGCAAAAAAGTTTGGACTGAAAAAAACTGTTTTTGAAATTTGTAAACTGGGTCAGTTATTTTAAGTTTTTGTCAGTTTGTACCAGTTTTTCTCAGTTTTGGAAACTGAAAATAGACTTTTACTGTGCAAAAACTTAAAATATCGTGTTAAAAAAAAAGAAAAAAAAAAAAAAAAAAGAGTATAAATACTTTGAAATAATTATTTTTTAGGCATATCTCAAAATTATCTGATTTCAACTGAACACGAATAAAAAAAAGATTAAAAAGAAGTTTTCAAAAATACAAGAACAGCTCTCATTGATACTGGCTGGTAAAGTGTATCAAATAATAATTTAACCGATTTTTTTTTATTGTTATTTTTTCTTTTTCATAAAAAAAAAATAATAAAAATATCTTTTTTTATTGAAAAATGTTTGTTTCTAAGTTAAAAATTATCAAAACTGAATTTCACTGTTTTTGTATAATTGAACTGAAAGTGAACTGATTTTGCTGTTTTTACAAACTGACTATGCCAAAAAACTGGACTGAATTCAGTACTGAAAATGCACATTTTCAAAACTGAAAATCCGGTTCCTAATAATTATTGATAACACATATTTACATTAGTAGATAGGTTTCATAGATAATATAATTGCAAAAAATACTGTGTGCACTGCACACTGAACTTCTGTAAGTTGTATTTTTTTTTTATTATCAAATTAAATACTGTGCATGAAATGTAATTTTTAACGTTTTTAATATTTTTTAATCTAAAATTTCTAAAAAGGGGAGTAAAGTGTCCTTTTTTGGAAAAAAAGTAAAAAAGGACAAAAACCTCGAAAAAAGGACTGTCCTTCTGAAAAAAGGACAGTTGGTAACCCTAATTGAAACGGTTTATTTTAATTTATGTTATTATTTTAAATTTGTTTTTGTTTATATATATATATATATATATATATATATATATATATATATATATATATATATACACACACACTACATTCATTTTTTAATCGTGTGGTTAAATATGCATTTATTTAAATAACTTCCATTGTCCCCCTTTCAATCCTGTATAGAAAAAAATGAATTAAAATTAACTGCGCAGTACATAAAACAAAATTGTAATACATTTTTAAACATGTCTTTAAAGGCATAGACAACATAAAAACATAATGCATTTACATCACAACACACTTGATGGGGCTTACATAAATAACGTTATAGTTGGTCTCAAAACCCAACTGTAGCGCCGTAGCAGTGATCAGAAAATTTAGATTTATGCAACCCGCACAACATTTTCCTTTTAGTTTTTGCCTGTTTATAACGTCATATATAGGAATATTCACGCAAATGGCATACTTTACATTTTTTGCAAGCTCTTTTGTGGGGTCATATTTACATTTTGGTAAAAATTATCATCAGTTTTGTTGATCCCATTTTGTGTTTAGAACATGTTGTTTCATGTTTTCTATGTCTTTAAGTGATAAATCCTGTTTATGCAGTGCAATCTTATCTATATGCAATGAATTTGATTAGATGATAACTATACATTAAAAATAATTACATATTAATGCAATCAAATATATTGCATATAGTACAAATATGCAAAGAGACCATTGTATATAAAACATTTTAACCCATACAAAAAACTTTCTTACAATGCACTTATAATTTATCCAGAACAGCGTTTACTTGTTTTTATTTATTACCCTCAAAATGTACTTGAATAATGTAATTTAAATATATCATCATGTATATGTTATATTACATTAATTGGTGCATTAAAAAAAGCAATGTAACATTTTTAATTACTTATTTAAATATATGTTTGAAAAAACAAACTTGACTTTCATACATTCTAAAAATTTTTGGGAATTCCTTTATTTCTCGGTGGGCTTAACAACAAACTCATATAAACAAAAACGTTGAGTAGCTAACCATATACATTTCCCTAGATCATATAGAGATCAAATTGACGTGATTTTCTCGAGGGAAAGTGCATCAGTAACGAGAGAGGAATTAAATTCTTGCGGTTAATCGAGCAAAGATAATATAAGCAAAATTTAAAATCTATAATCTATTAGTTCTACATATTACAAGTTAACTTTATAAAATATAATTTTCTTTTCTCTTTAACAAAAAATAACATATAATAATATGAAAGCAGTTTATGTACATTAATAATATAATATTACTTTTTATCATATATATCTATCTATCAATTTTTCACTCAAAATTGTGTCGAAGAGTAAATTATATTTTATGTTTAGTAATATATATACCTTTTTTTAGTAATTTAGAAAACCATAAATTTATAACCTTTCTTGAAACAGTAGAAATTGATATAATGATGTGTATAACTTTATCGTAAAACTTATTTTCAAACTATATATCGTGAGGATGAATAACATAAAAATTAATTTAGTCCAAAAAAATATAAAATATTGTTAAGTGAACACTTATTTAAAATTTTATAGCAATATGCATGTGATAAAATAACGAACATATTATTTTATAAAACTTAATGCAATGGAATTATTTTATTTCATTTATTTAGCATCCAAAATCTTATATAAAATATCTTATCATAATGGGAAAAAAAATATATACACCTGACAAAAATAAATACGTAATAATTATGATAGCTCATTTTCAGCACAATTTGTTCAATACAGCATAATTTATGCTATGCTGCGTATTAATAATGAATTATAGCATAAACATTATGTTGTACAGCTTAATTAGTTAAGTTGTTCTAATTTAGCATAATTTATACTAAAATGACATAAATGCAGCACACATTACGTTATTTATTCTTGCCGTGTAATTAATTAACTTCTAATTACGTTTATTAATTATTAATATTATTAGTGATTATTAATAATCATACACGGCAAAATTAAATACGTAATAATTATGCCAACTCAATGCAGCATCATTTTTGCATAACAATATAATTTATACTATATTGTGTAGTAATTATACTCCATAGCATAATAGTTAAAAGATAAGATGTTCAGCATAATTACTTTAATGTTAATACAAAATAGCAACATTTGTGCTCTACAAAATAGAAATGATACAATACAGCATAAATTACGTGATTTATTTTGTCCGTGTACAATCTTATATTAATAAAGGGATAAATATATCTTTGATGTGAGCATAAAATTCCTTGCAAGGAAAAACGGTAGTTTTTTCCAACGATGATTATAAAGTTTCATTCAATCTAAAATGCATTCCGTCTACATTTTTTTCTTTTTAAAAGATATTATGATGAATAACATTAATGTTCCATTACAGTATTAAGCTTATTATATTGTTACATTTATATATATGTTGATAATAACAATAGAATGATGCTCACGATTTAAGATGTCATGATCCTTTAACTTATATAACTATTAAGTTACTCTCTGTTGAACATTTAACTCTTACTTTTCTTCTAAATTACTAACAATTTTATACTTCAAATTAAATATATATTTTTTTTTTAGTGATGGTTACGCTTTTTAACAACTTCCGACTTTTTTATTTCGGTGCATAATATTTCTGGTTTGTTGCTGTAGATATGACATCTTCAAAGCATTGTTGTTTAGCACATTTTATTTGTTTATTACTTACTAAAAATTAATAATTGAAATTGAGCAAATCTTTTGTATTATAAGGTGTCGTCTCGTGTCTGTAATATTTTCTTAAAGGATGTTGATTAATGTTTATTATAAACAATAATATATATACGGCTGAATTTCCTATTTCCTGATATTGCATTAAATAAATATTATAAGTAAAAAATTATTTAACAAAAATGTGTGGCAGCACTAGACGTAGTCATCTGTGCAAGTGAGTCTTGCTGCACTGTAAATTTTATTTAAAAATACATTACATTTCAATCTATTCATGCGTCATCATTATTTTTATTATTGCTTCCTTTTTATTATTATTATTTTTTTAATAGAAAATTGCATTTTTTTCTTTCTCGGTTTCAGACTAATTAGTAATGATTTTTTTTTTCAGCCAACAAAATTTTTCTAGTAAACATCATCGTTTTTCATAATTCTCAATGTTTATTATGATAAAAATGAGCAATTTATTATAGTTTTGAGTTAGATCATAAAATAAAATATACATAGAGCACACACTTTTTTTCTATCAATACAAGTATAAAAATTCTAAGTTCTCTAATTATTAATTTTTTTTAAATCTAAATATAAATTCAGTAGATGAATAAAACAATTTAATAATGTAAAAAATTAGAAATTAAATTCTTCAAGGCATATATATATATATGATAAATATGTAAAACATAAATTGAATAAATTTACTTGATATAATTTTTAGTTTGTAAGAGTATGATATTTGAAATGTAAAAGGGAGTTAAATGAAATTATATATACATGACGTGAATTTTATATAATGATGTTTTCTCTTGTAGTATAGATTTAAACCATAATTATTATGTTCGTAATAACTTCAATAACAAAAATTACAAGATACTTGGAAGTATTGAAAGGAAATGAAGGTATGATGTTAACATTAGAGACAATAAGAAATTGTTTTACCCGGAACTTAAGATATTATTACGACAAATTAACTTGCATTTTATATATATTAGCTGTGTTAAATAAGGTGAAGTACTAACAATAGAACATCATGAAAATTTGAACAATGCGTTTTAACTATTAGGTTGAATGGGTGAGAAATGTACTTAAATAATTCATAATTATAAAATAAACAACATATTTTTTGCAACTATATATTTATAAATATGTAGCTTTGAGTGTGGAAAAAAAAGGTACAAAGATGCATAATAATTACATATTTTAGTATTCTAGGTGGCTGTATTTAAAAAGCTTATTGTATATCTGTTGATGTCTTTATATTCATTATTAGCATTATTAATTTATATAAAAATATATAATTATAATAATATGGAATATGTATTGATGTAGGCTTTCACGGTTCGATGTATGTGGTGTATTGCTAGTCTTTTTGCTATTTCTAGTATTGCTAGTCCCGCTAGAGTCTCACAGACTATAGCAATACACCACAATATGGAATATATTAATATAATAAAACTTATTAATTTTTTTTCTTATAGGATCAACAATCTCACTTTTGTGTGCGTGTTGCATTTGTGTCGTTTGTTCTCAATATACTTCAATCATTTACTGTTTTTTTCTTTCTCATTTTATGTTGTATATGAGTGAAAATAAATAAATAAAATGAAATACTGTATCATTTATTGATTTCATTCCAAAATCAACGGTAAAAACAATACTTACGGTATACAAATTTCAGGACTTTTCAGCAGATAAGGGATAAAAATATTATAAAAATTAACATGGAGCCTTATTATTGAGTAAAATTTCAAAAACTCATTACTTAAAATTTTGATTTATGACCCTACAATTTTATTGTTACACATAATAGAGTTGTCGAGTCCTTAAGTGTCAAGACTGCATAAAATCATATATTTCTGCCTTTACAAACTAAAGGTCTATTATCACAGTAATTCATTTTTAGCGTTAGTATCTTTTTTTTTTTTTTTTTTTTTATTAATATATTGAGCAAAATTTAGTTGTTGTTTTTTTATTTTTTATTTTTTACGAAAATAAAACGTAACGCAGTAACCAATATGCACTATTTTGATTTATCAGTCATAAATAGCTTAGTTCTATATATATCTATATAACTTCTATATATATTTCTATGGAACTATGTTCTATGTAAAAAAAAAAATAAAAAAAAAATAAAAAAAAAATAAAAAAAAAATAAAAACTTTAGTTGGGAGATGATAGGAATAATAGGGATAATAAATAGGAACGATAACAAGTAAACAGTACACTATTCTAGCCTAAAATTACCTTACATATTATAATAAGTATTCTTATGCAGTGCAAGTAAAAGTGCATTCATTCAATAACAGGTCATTTGGTCATTCTACATAAGCTTGACGGTTGTGGTTGACCGCACTTGAAACATGCAAAATTCGTTCAACGTCTCAATGTCATCGATTTCACCTTGACTTTTAATTCAAGATGAGATTGATATTCGATATCAAACAAAGTTTCCCATTTAGCATTTTTTATCAGATTACTATAAAATATTCTCAATTTCCGTTGTAAAAATATAAACAAAGTTAAGTTATTGAATAAAGTTCATAACTAGAGTTATGTACGCGGTATAATTTCATTCATAAATAATGTAATTTCAATGCAATATACTGTATACCTAAAATTAAAACATTGTATTTTGTGACATTATACATACGCATACACATACATATCATGACGCTATAATCCCTTTCGGGGTAAGCCAACAACACAGATGTTTTATCCTGACCCAGTGATAGACCTCCACAACTTCCTATCCTGACATACTTCACTTGCTTCCTCCGTGTTCAAAAACATTGTTATGTCTTATGTCATTGGAATTTATAAATATAAAACAACAACAAAAATACAAAAACTGCATAAAATGAATTTTAAGTAATTAAAGGAATAAACTTAACTTTACTATTGCAACAAACCACAATATGTAATTAAAGTGTATTTTATAACTTTCGATCATTTAAAAAGAGCGTTAAATTTATCACACTTCCTTGTCATTAGCTAATAAATGTAATATTAAAAAATTAGAAAATATTCAGTGAGATGAAAACATCAATAATCAACAATAAATTAGAGTTATTACACAAAATCTCATTACCATTTTCAGCGTCGGAAAAAATCTCAAATGCATTAATAACAGTGATGTTTGCATATTTCATAACAACGGCATAAAAATAGACTGCTCTACATTTTTACAATTACATTCTTCTTCAAGTATTTGCATAGAAAAAAAAGTTTTAGTGCATCTATGTCTAGTTTAAAGATATAGAAAGTTATTTTTGTTTTCACTGCTGGAAAATCCAATAGACGTGAAGATATTTTATGCAAATATATTTACTTGTATACATTCTTCAAGTGTTGCTTTGACAGTATAGTTTGCTTTTTAAAATTATGTATACTATTCAGATCTACATATATCTACAATAATTTATTTAAATTTTTTGAAAGGCATTGAATATTTTATTATTGAATTAAAAATATATTTCTTATCATTTATCAAACTACAATTTATATGAAACGTCTTATTATTATTATTATGGTTGGGTCGTGATTTTTTTATCATTAAAGAAGTATAATTAATCTATATGCATGATCTGTCTTAGGTAACTCCCTTAATTAGATATTCTAAAATCTTGCAGTTTTTTTTATTGTTTAGTTAATCAAAAGTTTAAAAGAAAAATTTATAGTCCCATGTTGCAATAAATAGTTAGGTTATTGATCTTCCCAAATAAAATGCAATGATTGTAAATAAGTAATATTATACTACTACACCCTCAGCTTTTCAAGGTAAAAACATATAAAGTTCTCCTAATACTAATTCAAGAGGATGCATTGTAATTTACTATGTAAAGTCAACAGTGATTAGCTAGTAGGTTTATAAAACGCCCCCTGATTGGTTTAGCACCCCGGATGCAGTTTTTGGCGGGAAAGACGTTGTTTTGGCATTCGTGTAGGTATCTAAAAATATTCCAATATTTATTTAGTGTGTATTCAGGCGGGAAATCAGCTACTTTGACTAACTTGGAAGTTGTTAAGAAAGAAAAAGCTAAAATTTTGCACTGTGATACGTTAGGATAAGGTATCTTCAAAAATGTAAAAAATTAAAGGGGGTCACGATGCTAGATTTTAAATTATGATTTTTTTGAAGTTTTAGTCTCATAAGAGTCCATGTTAATTTCAATAATTATTTTCTCTCTTATCTAACGGTCATGGGTTCTGGAAATTTAGAGTTTCAGATACGCAAGTCATCTAAATACAACCCTTAAGTTTTATTCATTCACGATAATAAAAATTATTCATGATTTTAGTTAATTGTTAGTTCTCCTTTTTTTTTTAGCATAGTTTACATTTCCATATCATAATTAATGTATCGTGTGTTCCACCAATGTATTAATGTATTGGGCAAGTAAAATTGCCTGTATTTGGTTAATAATAATAATAATAATTTGTTTTTATTAAGAGGCCAAAAAAGGTACATACCCACTTAACATGGTCCTCTGACTTAACTAAACTAGATAATATTTTAAGTTTTTTTTCATGGCAGAAAGAACCATGTAACACAATTAAATATTGCATACAGAATGTTACAAATAAGACCCAAATTGTAAAAAAAAAAGAAAAAAAAAGTATTAGAATATGAGTATACAAATAATATTATTTTATATTATAATAATGATATAGATAGACTACAATTTTGTGTATATCGTTATACCGATATACCCAGTCTTCTCGCTCGTAAACAATATCCTTTACATTGAACCAACTACCTTTATTTATATTAAAAACGTCATATCTTCAAATAAATTGTGCAATATCATTACATGAAAGTAAAGATAAGAAATGTGTCAGCAATAAAATATCAAAAGACAATTTTTAAATTTTAACAATTTTGTCCAGGAATTCGGTCAATATCTTATAACGCTTTTTATTATAAATTTTTATTGTGATAAAATAAATTGATTATAATCAGTCTATTTATTTATTTAATTAAATTTATTGTTGTTCAATTCAATTTCATTTTAATTTACTTTTATAATTTTATATAAAACAATGCAACAAAAATACCAGACACCTATTTTCTTGAATATATTGCTCCGCTGGTTTTAAAAGGCTATTTTTATTGAAATTGAAGTAATTAGTTTAAAATTAACCACTCTCTCACTCGCTTCTTTCTCTGTAAAATTATTATCTTAAACAAATTGCATGTTTAATTTTATATGACCTCGCGTATGATTAATTTTTTTCTAAAAAAAAAAAAAAAAAAAAAAAAAACAGGGCGGGGGAAGTTTATAGTTTTTATGGTACAGAACCGACCATCTGATGTTGTAAAAAAATAAAAACTCACAAAAAAGACATACAATTTTATATATTAAAATTAAATTAAATGTACTCCATATAAAGTGTAGAAGAGATAAGAGATACATAGTAAGTTAAATCAGAAAATAGAGACCCTATATCAAAAACATGAACTATCCTTATTTTACTACTCAAAACGTTATATTATTACATGTATTAATAAATCTTAAAACAAATCATTTAAATACAAGAACAGCAAAACACAATTAATAAACATAAAGAATTATTATAGTTGAACATAAATCAAAATTATCTTACATTTTAAGAAATTTTCAACATTATTCTATTTTAAAAACAGAAACTAATTTACATACAAAAGTAGAAGTACCCTTTTCAAAATAAATACAATAGAAAGTATTTTTAATATTTTTCAATTTCAAGTATTTATTTTAAACTTTTAAAAATTATTAATAATTTATCACGAATTTAAATATGAATAAGTAATAACATCATAAAAAAATAATAATATAGTTTTATGACCCTTATATTATACCTTGAACTTGTACGTACTTTTTTTTTTTTTTTTTTTTTTTTTTTTTTTTTTACTTTTACTATTTTCATTCAAAAATAATATAATGTAGCAAATTGTATATACACTGATGTCAATGTGCAATGAAAGTGACGGGTATTTTTTTTTTAAAGTGATGCTCCCTTCACCAGTTTTAACCGCTAGTAATCAGAGTAAACTTCTTCATGGGTGAAATGCGAAAGAGATTGCTGACGAGAAAATAAAAGAAAAAAAAATTATTATTATATTAAAAGAATCTGTTGAGTTTGAGTAGGCGGGATTTTTAAATTTAAAGAAAAGGTGGGGATATAGGGTGATAGGTAAAAATCGACCACCGAATCCAGCAATACAATACAGTCTACGTCATTCATTACCTCTTTTTTTTTAATACAATTTAAATTGTAATGCATTAAATTGTAAGTTGGGGGGTATAAAAGCATTTCTTCAGTAGATTGGACATCGCAGTCGCACCACAGTTGTATCATGGCTCACAGCAGCTCCTGTCTGGTGAGTGTTAATTATTATAATTAATATATATTATTATTTATTTATTATACATTTCATCTATATAATATAAAAATAATATCCAGATTTAAAAAAACAACTTATTTTCTGTTAGGTTATTAATAGTTTAATCAATTAATTATTGACTTCTCAATAATATCTTAACAATATATATTTTTGCTAGTATTATATTATATTAATTATAGTATTATTACGAAAGATATTAGTGACGTTCGTAAACCCTGTGTATACTTGCATCAAAAAATGCGCATTACATTTGAATAACCATAGTTGATCTTCATTTTAGTATCAGAAAACAAGGTTTACGAACTGCATTATTTAGAGTTTATTTCAAAGAGATGTTTATAGGCTAAATATTGAAATTACGTTAATGTAACTAATACATGCATAGTGCATGGGCGTAATATATGTTTTTCAGCAATCATAATTTAAGGGAATTCGGTATGCGAAATTGTTAAGAATGATTCACACAATTAAAAAAAAAAAAAAAAAAAAAAAATCATGCATTATATTCTATCCACACGTATCGTAATATTATATAACTAATTTTAAAATCTGAAGATTTGAATTTTATTTATTTTGAGTATCTATAACAGTCTAATACAAAATTAACATACTCAAAACAATTTTGAATATATATAGGCATGTAAATCTCCAATGAAATAAGTAATTTTCAGTTTTATAGCTTCAATTATTATTGAAAGTTCATAAATCACAACATAAAGTTGATAGTAATTAATTATACAAGCATATTTATGTCATATTATAACTAAGTAAGAATTTAGCAGAGAGTTGATCAAAACCAGTTTTTTTTATGTAATAACATTCTTTGCGATAAAATCATTTACTTGCACTTGACTTTAACTTGAAATTGAACTTGAATTTCATTCTAGTTTGACAAGAAATTCATATTGTCCTTTAAAGCAAAATTCAAACCTATTAATATCTAAAATGTTGCACATTTATTTCTTCTTATAATATTTAATAATGCTGTAATTTGTTTTTATTCTTCTCAAATTCAGTAACATTAATTTTTTATGATTATTATTTTTTTTTTTTATGATTGCAAGCACAATTGTCTAAATAGCTGATTGGTCATCTTACGATACTTTTTTTTTTTCTTCTTCTTCAAGTAACTGAAAGTTTCAGCATTAAATTTTAGAAACTATACAAACAAAAATTACATGTGTATATAGAAAATGAAGTTTGAAAGTAGTATTTAAAAAATTACTTTTCATTTGCCTCTTGATGTTTCGACCATTGAACACTCATTTTACTAAAAAATGAATTTCTATTGGTGTATGGGAATAACGTATATTTAAATAGAGTTTTGCGTCAACTGAAATCTCCATCTGATTGCATTGAAGGGCCAGAAGCCAATAGACATTTATTTTTAAGTAAAATGACTGTACAATACAGTTAATGAATAATATCTTTTTTTTTTTTTTTTTTTTTTCACTCTGCTAACAAATTTTCACTACAAAGTGGAAAAAATTGAGCGACGCTCTAAAAAGTTAATGACCATTTATAATATCGTTAACATTCACTTTAACAACATTTATAATGTGGTTAGTGGAGAGAGAAATTAAATTATATTTTTAAGTATAAAAATATTTTATACTTAAATTATTTTTTGGCACTGATTTTATCCATTGTATTTGCGTGCCCAATCAAAACTCTATTGTTTTTTTTTTTTATTGAATTGCTTCACTGATCATTGAGCAGAGATTATTACAAAGCTTACAAAATGATGTTGCTAAATTATTCAAATGAATTAAATTTATACATTATTATTTATTATTATTATGATTTTATTTTTTTACAATTTTATTGAACTATGCTGTATCGTAAACTATTTAAAGATGCATTCGTATTGCAAGCATTCAATTAAAACAAATATATATTTATTTAGTTTATCCTAAAAAACATTGATCTTTCAATTTTATTATTGTTATGCACTTAAGTTTTGGGGAAATTACAGGTCAAAACATAGTTGTTTCTTTATGATTTCAATACATGGAAATTGAACACATAATTCGATTGATTTTAACTCTTGCAAATTCCTCAGATGCTGAGCGGGCTCGCTCTGTTTGTTTTGCTGGCAACGAGCGCACATGCGGGCGGCGGTGGTGGAGGCGGAAGGTAAGTTACAAAAATATTCCCTGCTCACATACATGACCATAAGACTAACTTCATAAGATCCTAAATAATTATCATTAAATAATATATATGTGCAGATGTATTCGCAATATGAAATGTTAAATATTTCAATATTTTATCTTTGAGGTACGGCTTATATTAAAAGTTTTTAACGAAAAGAAAATTGGAAACATATGAAATTTATATTTAATTGAGATCAAAATTTAACAGGAAATCTTATTCATTTATTTATCATTACATTTATTTATTTTATTATTATTATCATTATTATTTTTTTTTTGCAGCAAGAAGAAGTACATTATTCATGTCCCAATCAAAGTGAAGACACAACACCATACCCATACAGTCTACAAGCACATCTATCACCACGGTGGTGGAGGGGGAGGGGGAGGAGGAGGAGGAGGTCACGAGGGCAAGGAAGAAATAATTTCCACTGGATACGGTGACTCGGGCGGTCCATATGCTGGCTACGCTGATAGTGGTCACGGATCAGGGGGTTCAGGAGGACATGAAGGATTCAGTTTCGGAGGAGGTCATGGGGGAGGAGGAGGAGGAGGTCATGGGGGAGGAGGAGGTGGGGGTCACTCTGGAGGATATTCTGACGGGCATGGAGCTGAAGATGACCTGAAAATCACTGAGTACACCTTGGGAAGTCACGTTGGAGGTGGAGGCTATGGAAGTTCAGGCCATGGAGGGTATGGTGCCGCATCAGGAGGAGGAGGAGGAGGTGGACATGGTGGTTCTGATCACGGAAGCTCTGGAGGAGGCTATGATGTAGGAGTTGGTCATGATTTTGGAGGAGGCGGTCATGATTTAGGAGGAGGTGATTCTGGACATGGTGGATACACAATAGATGAAGGATCTTTTGGAGGTTCAGACGAAGGAGGACATGGGGATGGAGGAGGAGGAGGAGGATACGGTGGTCATGACCTAGGAGGTCATGGATCAGGTGTACAGCAGCAATACGCCAGCTACGGAGGTGAATCAACTGGTCATGGTGGAGGTGCTCAACAATCAGGTGGTTACTCCGGAGGCAGTCATCAAGTTGCTCACGAGGGGCATGCACAAGGTTACGATCTAGGAGGTCATGGCTCAGGAAGTCAAAACCATTATGCCCTCAGCGGCCATGCTAACTGTGACTGAAATTTTATTAATATGTGATTATGGCTTGCAGTCATTTTGATTTACTGAAAATTTACCCTGAAAATAATTAGTAGGTATATAACTTAATTTTCTTCTGCGGTAAAAATATTTCTATAAATTAAAATAATTGCAATCTTTTAAAATCACTCACCTCTACGTTAATAACCAATGTGCATTTTCTCCAAAAACTCCAAGGATTATCGTTCTAAAATTTGTTATCATATATTATAAATTCATGATGCAAAAAAATTACAGAAATCCCATCTTATTATTATAGTTATTATTATTTTGATCTATTTAATACTGATTTTTGAATTTGCTCCGATAATCTATATATTGCTGTTTTACACTAGTCTTCATTTTGCTCACCTCACATTTTTTGTACTGTTATCTTTTTTGTACTATTATTGTTTTATTGTTGTACATTTACTAGTTATTTTTTAGTAAAATGTAATTTTATGTAAATAAACCTTTTTTCTATAAAATTACTATGTTTATTTGGCTTTGCCTTTTATCATTATAACTTACATTTATTTATCATAATTTAGCTTATGAAAAAAGGTGTATACTTTTTTTTCATATGTATTGAAATGCTCTGACAAAAAAAAATATTGAAAAGTCAAATAAAATGCCAGCAATTCAAAGTTTTTTTCCCTTTTAAAAATTATTAAATGAATATTTATACATATACAAGAATAATGAAGTTAAATCACACCAACTTTAAAATTGCAAGTAAAAGTAAAAGCACAGTGAAGTAAAAGTAAATTTAAAATTTCATAAAAATTGATGTTTGAGGGGGGGAAAAATGCAATGTACTTATGAATTTTTCATTATATTAATTGTATAAATTTTTTCGCTATACCTTTCGAACTCTCTATTTCCTAAATATATTTTATTTCAACAAAAGAATTTGATTTACATTATTATAATTTTTTTTAGCAATTCTTATAATTCACATTACTACTCGTCTGCAAGAGAAACTTAAAAGAATAAGAAAAAAATAAATTGAAGCTTTAGAATGCGGGATACTATTCTTATATATCCAGTATTATATGCATCATTTTAACAATAAAATTGATTCAGAAGATGTACTGAATAAAATATATTAACACAGAAACAAAATACAACTACGACAAAAAAAAGAAGCATTTTTAGCATCAGTGACCCCTTTGTATCGTGAGAAAATAATATTAGTTTAACCAAAATTTATGCACAGTTTCATTTTTATTTACTTTTTTTTAACGTACTTTTTTTTCTTTTTAAAATATATTTAGTTTTTTTTTTTTTTAATTTTTTTTTTTTAAGTTATAGCTTGTGAATCACACTCACCACTTTTGAGTGAAAGTATTTGGGGGAAGAGAAAGGTTAACATTGGACCAAGAGAATGATTAACAATTACTATTTTTCATTTACCGTCAAGAGTATTAACTTGTAACTTGATCCAATGTAAATTGACCGTTTTAAGCAATCAATATACTGAATTATGATAATGTCGTAATATTTATATACCTTTAAAACTTACAGTACATAATATTACACTATATCAATCAAATAAGTGCTTTTTTTTTTTTTTTTTTTTTTTTTTTTTCATTTGCTTGAGTTATTGAAAGAGTTATGATCTCATATTGACTGTTTCAATCAAAAAAATTTCATTCTAAAAAAAATTTACACCAAATAATATAATTCTTTTATTTACATCGTACATTATAGTTATACAGTATAGTCAATTTTTTTCAGCACAATAATCCAAATATTTTAATTGCAAACAGAAAAAAAAATGCAAAGAAAAAATTAATAAGCCTATTTTACAAACCCTATTTTGTTTTTCTATCGCAGTTCTTTGCGATAAAATAATATAAATATTTAAAATACACGAGTCAGCCAACAAACTATAAAATGTTAACGATCATTGATAAATTTAATAAAAGTTCAGTTCACAACATTCTCTTTAGATGGCATTACATAGCGCTACATTTTATATTGAAGAGCGATTTAATAGACTTGATTATTATTTTGAAGCAATAAAATATATATATAAGCTGATTTAGAAAAGCTATAAATCAAGCGTATTAAAAGATCAATCAGAGGTCAATAATGCAGTATTGCATCAAAGAAATTTTCATTTTAGTAATAAAAAGGTAGAGAAATTGAGCTACAATTTTTAATTAATGCTCAAAAAAAAAAAAAAAAAAAAAAGCATTGTTATTAAGATTAAAGATCAATGTAGGAAGTTCAAGGAAATTGAAAGTTTAAGAATGCTTACACGTATATCAAATTTCATTTGATTTATATTTTAGCTCCAGGATTATCTTTTCGAGATTTGAGTCATGAATTATTGAAGTTTTCTCTTCAAGCGGATAGAATTGTAATTAATTAATTGCTATAATAATTTTAATTAAATTTAAATTACAAAGAGTGTACGAGTGATAAACCTCTTATAAATATTAAAATTAATTATCTTAGCAAATGAACTAATTACATTCAAAACCTGGAATAATTTCAGTAGAGGCTTTATAATTTTGTTTTTATACATTATGTTTTTAATTCAATATTTATTATACGGTTACT
This sequence comes from Ecdyonurus torrentis, assembly GCA_949318235.1. Taxonomy (NCBI): domain Eukaryota; kingdom Metazoa; phylum Arthropoda; class Insecta; order Ephemeroptera; family Heptageniidae; genus Ecdyonurus; species Ecdyonurus torrentis. The sequence continues at coordinate 23,874,101 of OX439132.1, read as the reverse complement.
TTGAGATCTGTATAGAAATTTGTTGGAACCATATAGTCACGTGTACAGTACGTCATATAAAGTTCAAAATGAAATATATTAAATTTTCATAGTGTACATTTTTTAACTGTTATTATTGTTATTAATAATGGCATCATTTAGTTGTTGTTTTTAATATTGGCTTCTTACATCAAATTTGCTCTCATCTCATATCTCTCTCTCTCTCTCTTGATCGCTTGTTTTGAATGCACGACAAAGAACTATAACGTGTGTGTGTGTGTGTGTGTGTGTGTGTGTGTGTGTGTGTATATATATATATATATATATATATATATATATATATATATATATATATATATATATATATATATATATATATATATATATATATATATACATTGTGAAACAGAAAATAAATATATTAAACTTTGTATATTAAATTATAACGCTCTGCTGCTCTATCATAAATCTTCTATTATTACGAAAGTTTTGTGCAATGACAGTTATGATATGTACGTACACAGTATAATATAATATAATAATGTTATGTGCATCCCGCGGTGACAAGGAGCCAAAATTTCAGAACAGACTTTCTAGCAGGATGTGCGTGCGTGCATTGAAATATTGGCATGCATGAACAAAAAAAAAATCATAATCAATATGCAACGTAAAACATCTCAGTCTGATTTTTTTTATATATTACATCACATCAATGCTGCTATTAAATTTAACACGGAGAGAAAAATATTATTTTTTAATTATTAGGTACGGTCATTGCAATAAAAAATGAAATTCTATTGGCATAAGGGAATAATATGTATATAGATAGAGTTTTGCGTCAACTGAAATCTCCATCTGATTTCATTGAATGGTCATAAGCCAATAGAAGTTAATTTTTTATTGCAATGACTGCTGTACATAAAATATGTTCATAGCATGGATATATAAACAGGATAGGAAGCTATTGTTGAAAAAACGACCCCTTAATGATGTAATTCAAATTTTCGCCGCAAAAAATGCAAGAATACAAAATTACGTATAAAAGTGGCGCTGTAGTCTGCGTGTGAATTATAAAATTCACACGCAGACTACAGCGCCACTTACATTTTACATGTTGATTGTTGCGGTGAAAATTGGAAGTACATCAACAAGGGTTCGTTTTTAGTATAGGGCAATAACACAGGAGCTCACGACCCTGGTTCATAGCTATTTACTTTGAAGATCTTGATCTCACTGACTTATTGGAAAAACACTATACACAATTTTTATACATATTTTGATATAAATGAAAATGAACTAAATAAACTAGATATAAACTAGATATAATATAATTATAATAATATATAATTGCAATTTAAAACTGTACTTACATTAAAATATGTTAGCTAATTAAGATTAAATTAATTTGATTAAATTGAAGTTTAAAATATAGAATTATTTTATTATATTATATATAAAATATACAAAATTAAACACACAAGCAGTAACGTGTTTGAAACTGTTAAAAAGTTACGTTAATTAATGCCTAGACATATAATCATTTTATAATTATTATTAAAATATATTTTTAATAATTATATTAATTACATTTCCATTTATTATTAGTCTCTGCCATTATAGCTTACGCGTTTTTTTTCCCCAGTGTACTGTATACATTACATCTTCTTGGCGTATATTTTACATTTAAATTTCGCCTAAAGTAAGAAGGCGTGGTGGTTGAAAAATATAATTGCAAATCCAAAAGAGTTCAAAACTGAAGTTGTTTATTTCTATACTTGCAATTTTGTTTGTTTTGACACCTTACTTTCTCCATATAAATATTGTTCACGATTGATGCGTGCAATTTTAACATTTTTTAAAATTTATTATTCAAGTGTTGATTTAATATAAATCTAAACCATAATATTCTATTTCAACTTCTGTATAGTAAGTTTGAAAGAAATTTGGCATGAATTTATTACAATTTTATATTTTGTGATAAATTAGAAGGAAAAGTAAAAAATTATATTTTTATATTTGTGAGCATGCACACCCACTCAAATTATTTAAATAAAGTTAAAAATATGCAAATGTATTTAAATTTAATTTAAATTTTAAATCCATTTTTATTTTTTCATACGTAGGGGAAATAGTAAAATGTATTTTGTTTATTTAAATTTTTATTTTTACCAAAATTATAAATTACAAACATTCTATTCAAAATATATTATATATCAGCATGATTAAATAATAGCGCAAAATATTTTATTCAAAATGCTGATACAGCTGAATTTTTTAATGATTTATTAACGTAATCAAATTAAATTCTAGTAATTCTACATACTATTTAATATTTTTTAAAGAAAAATTGATATTGGCACTTATGTATAGACAAGCACTTGAACTGCAATATTGGCTGACGATTTATCACCTCTTCTCTTACTACAAACTAATAATAATAATCATAATAATAAATTAAAGTAATGAATTTGAATAAATTAATTTTAAAAAAGGTGTTCTTTTAGCAAATCCAGTAAAATAAAAATATAAAATGCTAAACTTTTATTTACAAGCGTGACTTATAAATTTTAATACTTTATACTTTTCATTGTTAAATCTAAATAACTTCTAAGACACTTCCAAGTCACAAAGAAATAAACAAAAATATGAGGAGCTGTACACTAATTTAAATGACTAAATAATAAAGACAGCAAACAAAAGGTTTAGCCTATTCATTTAATAATGAGGTATTGTGAGTGACAGAGAAAGTGTCAAATAAAGTAAACAAGGTGTCACTTTGATAATGTTGTGTCATTCTTGTTAATTTTATACAACTTTTTGACACAATATCATGTAAGTATGAAAATTGTTTATATTTAATATACCTGCAAAACTCCAATCGCGTCGTTTTTTAACTTTTTTTTTTTTTTTTAATGTATTTAATTTGTGTAACATTTGTATAACTTAAAGGAATAGGCCAGAGAAAAACATAAGAATTTATATCACAAAACACTTGATGGGACTTACATAAATAACATTAGTTTGTCTCAAAACCCAACAGTAGCCCCGTAACAATGATCAGAAAATTCGATTTATGCAACCCGCACAACAATTTCAAACTAATTTTTGCATGTTTCTGACGTCATAAACATGAATTTTCACTTAAATTGCATACTTTACAGTATTTTCACGCTCTCTTGTGGGGCTACATAAACATTCTGGTAAAAATTGTCAACAGTTTTGAAGATCCCCTTTCGTGTTTATTCATTAAAAAGCACATGTTGTTTTATGTGGTCTATGCCTTTAATGATCTGTTTGAAGAATCTAACGCATGAATATGAGGATATATAGAGCCAATATATAGTAATAAATAAAATATTGGTCTATTATCAATTATTTAGTATTCTCTGTACAATTTTCATCGAAAAATTTCAATAAGTTGAATTAAAAAAAAAATTTTTGGTAGGTACTTTTAATTTAATGAAATATCTAATTTTTAAAGTTAATAACAAAGTTCACAAAAAAAATTTAATTAGTACCTCAATAATAAAAAAAAAAAAATTGTAAGATGTAGTTTTTTTATTAATTTTTTTTTATCATTGTTGTATTAGAAAAACAAAGGTAGCAATCCAACGAAGTTGAAAGTTCTATTAAAATAATAATAAAAACAGTACCTTTTTGTTTTGGTAGAAAAAAGAATTAGTTTCAATAAACAAAATAATAATAAAAAACGTTAAGTATCAGGTAAAATAAAATTAAAAAGCAATTTAAAAAATAAATAAATACCTACTGCGTATCAAAGTCGAGCAGTGCTTTCTCCTATCAAAAAAAAATAATAATAAAAAAAAGCTCAAATAATTTTTTTTTACGTTGCATTCTGAACCATATTTTTTTTGTATATATATATTTTTTTATGATCAATTTTATTTTCTATTTCTCCAAGTTCAATTGTTTGTCTTTTTATATCAAACAACGCTTCTGTAACAGATTTCTCAGCTGAGTGAATTTTTTTATTCAAACATTATTCACAAATACTCTCTCTCTCTCTCTCTCTCTCTCTCCATCCAGAGGTAATGTGATTTCATAAAAAGTCCAAAACTGAATAAATATAAATTCTGATTATTTTACTTTGATTAATTAAAACATTACGTAGTAAAAAGGATTAGGTTGGGGTATAATTTCTAAAAAGAATTAAAATAGCCAAAAGTATTTTTTTTAAAACTATGTATTTATTAACAAGTAATAATCTAAATTATTGAAGTAACATAAAAGAGTCATAATATTGGAATTTACAAAAGAAATTATGAGCTAATGTGGTGATTAATTAGTTGCATAAAAGATAAAAAGTATCACAAATATTGCAATTGTGCAATATATATTTTAGGTAATAAAACAACAATTCACATGAATCTTATAAAAAAATAACATAATATTGTTATAAGTGAGTTTAACATGTTATAGGAAATAATACTGTTATTACAAGTATCATCTTCTTCCAGATATAATACAAAAGATACAAAAGACTAGTGAAGATAATTTGAAATAATAACAAAATATAAAAGAAAAAAGCTGATTACAAAATATTTATAAGTTGCATAAAATTGAGATTCTCTAAATTATTATTTAATAGTTCGTAAAATTGAAGTAAAAATTATTGTGTGAAATATTTTAAATCACGTAACTAAATGAGCCTTGAATATCAAGAAGTTATTGTATTATTATTATTACAGTTTATTAATACTTTATTGTATATATACATGCTTAATATCATGTGGTAAGTGGGAATTTTTGTTCATTGTCTATTTTTTTAAACCCAGAAATAGAATGTTTAAGATTTACGTAGAGTATTTGAATAGATCATTGAAATGAACAATAATTATTTTTAGTATTATTTTTGTACTCTCATATTCATTTCATTTTTCATTTTTATAATTTGAAGAAACATGAAAATAAAAATTGTCACCGTAATATTACCTGGTAGTTTTGAGTCAAATTGATGGTATCTAGTGGTGGCCATGTCCACCCCCTCCTCCTCCCCCGTGACCGCCCCCTCCACCCCCGTGACCACCGCCTCCTCCTCCTCCATGTTTACCCCCGTGTCCACCGCCTCCTCCCCCATGACCTCCGCCTCCTCCTCCATGTCCACCCCCATGACCTCCGCCTCCTCCCCCATGTCCACCTCCTCCTCCCCCATGACCTCCCCCTCCTCCTCCGCCGTGTTTATGATGATGCACAAAAACAGTCTTGGTATGATGACTTTTCTTTATGAAATGAGGCACGTGAATCTTGATGTGGACACTAGAAAGTAAAAGAGATTTTTTGTTACATTTTTTTTTATTGGAAATACTCTAATGCCATTCATTAGTAAAATGAATGGAAAACAAATCGATAAAAAACATTTACTTTTTCTTTATAATAAGAATTTCAAATGTAACACCTCATGCAGAACATATGCTTCAGTGCAACAATACAAATTAATGTTTGTCAATGGTCTTATTTACTATTGAACTACTTTTATTCAAACATTTTAAACTATAATATTATTGATAAATAAAATTATATTGTTAAATTACAATAAAAAAGCTAAAAGATTTCCATTTTAATGTGTGAACAAAGACATTGGCACATTAATTACCTTTTTTATTTTAACTCATGTGTTATTAATAAAATATAGATGTTTAAAATATACTTACTGATCTTTTCCTTTCTTGCCTCCAGCCTCAGTAAGGGCGATAAGAACTGCCACCAGTAAAAAACACAGCAACTGAAATAGCAAAATAATATGCATGGTCACTTCTGTCTACTGATTTTTTGACTTTGTCAAACCATATTTAGATAACCTCTAAAATTTCTGAATACCCATTTCTTAATATGGAGACCTAAGCAGACTAAAAAGTAATGTACCACTATTTAGAATAAAAATGTTCATACTGGCAAAGGAAGTTTCAAAATATGTCAGGGTGTCTCCAAGTTTTGAAATTTAATTGCAATCAAATTTAAATTAATTGCAGGGTAGAAGAGTGAAAATGTTTACTAAATTTATAACACAAGGGTTTATGTAAAAATATTTCAAAGTTCCCTATTCCTCAACTTTAGACGATGAATGCACTTAATTATTTTACATTTGCTTTGTTTTATAGAAGTAAGTAACATTAAAAGTATATATAAACGGCATAAGATAATGCTTATAGTTATATTTGCTCTATAATGCTCTATTTTTCAAAATAATTCATTCCATCACCAAAAAAAAATGAAGTTTTTGTGTGGAGAGAAAGAACAAAAAAACGTTTAATATTAGTGAATCAGAATAATGGATTAATATTTTTGGTAAATAATATAATGTAATTCAAACTTACCAGTGATTTGGATGTCATTGTAATGCAATCACTATCTCTCTCCTTCTACACTCAAAGCTATAGCTCGCCACAAAATGCAATGACCACAAAATGTGGTTCCCTTTTATATTGCATTTGAGAGAGTGAGAGAAGGCGGGGAGAAAGAAAAGGTTTTTTTATCATGAAAACAATACTTTTTTCATCCCTTTTTTCTTATGATATCCCCACTATTTTACTCTACATAACTTCCTTTTTATACACAAAAGATATTAAATATTACAATTTTTTCTATTATGACATTGCTTAGTCAAATATTATTATAATAATACAAATATATTTTGTATATAGCATAGATACACAAGAAAAGGTAATAGAGCGAATCTATAGTAACTATTTAGATCACTTTCCTATGAATTCATCTTCATCGGGTGATGATATTTACACAGTTAGATACAGATGAGTAGTCAGGTGACCAATATGCCCTTGTATCACTGGTTGTGCGAGGTACACACTGTCATGCTCATAAAAAAATTAACGTCATCAGTCATCACGTTTTGGACACACTAAATATAGAATGACCAAAGAAAAAAAATTAGGACGTTTTAGTTTTACTAATACATTATACATGCATCCTTTACTGTTTTTACTTTTAACACTTAAATTAAGAAAAATTCCAATATATATATATATATATATGAATCAAATTTAAAGGCACACCAAAAAAGCAATACATAGAAAACTCATTACAAATTTATTTCACGCTACTTGCATTAAATTAAAATAAAATTCCATGATTTTATAAAACTCACGTCTTAGGGTTTCTGTTTTTGATTATATATAGTGATAAAAATTAAATTAGTTTCTATATCTTTTTATATTCTTTTGCACACGGATAGTATAAACTAAGTATAATTTATGCTGCATTTATGTCATTATAGCGATTATACATATAGTGAAACGACAGCATAAATGATAATACATAGTTATTATGCAGTATAGCATAAATAATGTTGTTATTAATATAAGTATTGCTGAAATATAGCTTGTGCAGTATAATTATTACGTATTTATTATTCTTCGATGAAGTATTTTTATGGGTGAGTATTATATATGCAGGCCAGAAAAAGAACAAAAACTGAAATTAAAGTGTATGGAGCTTTATTGACTACATTATAATGGTACATTAAGAAATATAAAAATTACATCAACAAAAATGCAATCCAATATTCAATATTATTTGAAGTGAACATGCGCATTTTTTATATATATATATAAATTCTTAATGATCATAACGACATATATAATTAGCACATATATACACTTCCTTTAATACCTTTCAAATCATTAAATATATTCTTTTATTTTGATAATTATGTGGTTAAAAAAGTGCATCTAATTTAAAGATAATTACTATTATATGGTAAGATAATATTGCAATAATACGTAATTGCATATATAGGAAAAGTAATATATTATTCTAGTTTCATGTAGATCAACATATTTTTTATGAAAGTACTATCACATTTTTTTTTTTTTGTTCATTAACATTGTTTGCTTAAGAAAAACAGGACATTTTTTTTTTCATTGTTATGAATACTACTAGAGGCAACGTATAAAGCAAATTCTACGGAAGCTCTCACAATTCTATACATAACATGATTATAATGTTTATTTGTAATTTTATTACACCTACTTTATTATATTGCATTATATTATAATATATACTTGAATAAAAAAAAGTGGTTTGGTAACAATATTTTTACGCTTTTTTTTTTCTCTCTCTTTCACGTAAATCAATTGTAAACAATGAAAAATCGATCATTTACCACAATATAAAAATAGTAAAAAATTATTTCAATAATAATAAGCAGTATGGTTTCTTATTATTACTAAAGGTCTTGCGCAAACTTTTTACAGTTTAAAAAATTATAATAATAATGAAAGCATTTATTGATTATAAATTTAAAGAACATAAATAATTAATAAATTTGTTCATTTAACTTTCATTGTGCTGGGTTGTAGACATGCTGTTTATTTCATATTTAATATATAATATATATATATATATATATATATATTATATACGCTTAATAAAGAGTTAGAGTGTGTAAAGCAATAACGATAATAGATGACTGAAGATTTATATCTAACTCGTTAATTATTTAAGTATTATAAAACTTAATAAGGACTAATATATAATGATTATACTTCTATTATAAATATAAATTTCCCAAAAAAATAAAGTAAAATAAAAATTAAAAAAATTAAAACAATAATAATGCGTATATATATTTTAGCTCTAAAAATTGTGTAAATGTAAATGTATAAGATGTTTTATTGTTTGGCTTTTACTTCCCTAATAAATAGAAACTCAAATTTTTATAGTTTAAACTTGTGTAATATTGCTTTTTTTACGTGCAGTGCTTTTTTCTACTGTTTTCTAATGATATAGTGTGTCTTTACTATCTTTATTTATTACTTTTTTCATTCATAGATTTTTTTTTTTTTTGTAATTATTATTATTACTAGGCAAAAAGTTAGAAATTCTTGTTTGTAAGTGGCAAGTCGATTATTCCTAAATTGCGTATAAAACGGAATAATTACAAAAAAAGTAAAAAGTTATATTAGAAAAAATAAATAATATATAAAATCATTTTAGCGTAGATGGCTGGCAAACAATTTAATGCCATTGTTAAGTGCATTTTTTTCAATAGATCAATCAAGCGTTTCATAGCCAAACATTGCAGGAAATAAAAAAGTAAAAACTTTTTAGTTAATAATTACTAAAATTTGGATTTTTTTATTTCTTGTTATTAATGTTCAGTACGCAGTAAAAACTTTGATTTTGTTTTTGTTTTTGTTTTTAAAGAAAATATATATATATTTTTTTATATACAGTGCAAGGAATATAGTATGCAAAAAAATATCACAATAATGACAACATAATGTACTTTTATAATTTCCATATACAAATTGTTATAAAAAAGCTTGTATGGAAATCAATGATAAAACATGGAATTATTATAGCTAAAGTAGATATAAATTTAAAATAGAATTTTTTATTTTAAATTAAAATAATATAATATGATAAATCAATGGAAAATAAAATATAAAACTAATATAAATACAATGATAACTACGAGTATAAGTGATAGTCAGTAATAATAACTCCATTTCCTATGACCCTTATCAAGATGGGAACTTTTTAGTGCACCTGGTGTACCTAGTACAGGCATTTCATATTCCTGACTTGAGACTACTTTACTTCGATTAACTTGCGAGTGGTTATCAAATTTCTCTGACTTATTAGAGTTCCTACTTAAATTTGTTATTTTTGGTTTTCCTAAGACTGGTATTCGATAAACTAAACTTGCCATGTTACTATAATTTGAATGAAATTTATCATATTTTTCGGGTTTACTGAAATTTCTTCCTTTTACATTTTTCCAATCATCTTTTGATAGTGTTACGAGTTGGTTACCTGATGTTTTTAAATCTATTTTTTTTCCATGGTGATCCATTAAATCACTATAACTTTGCCATTCATGTCTACCACCCCCTAAATTGTGATTATTTATAGCTGGTCTTTTAACACCTTGATTTACAGAATTATCGTTCGATTGATCTTCATGAACTTGATATCCTCCTTTCCCATGATCTTGAGTTTTTTCTTTATCCCAATTATCATGACTTTTATCTTTTTCAAATTTATCGTAATAATTTTCTTTATTCCAGTCTTCATGCTCTTTCTCACGACTATTTTCATGGTCATGACTCTGACTTGAAAAATCGTCATGATGATGGTTCTGTTTAAAATCATGAGAATGATCATGTTCATCGTCTTTATGATCATGTTTATAATCATCACTATGTTCTTTAAATCCATATTTATGATCTTTATGTTCATCTTTCTGATTTCCATATTCAAATGAGTCTTCTTCATAGTCTTCTGTTAATTTAAATTCATTTTTATGTCCTTCTGTACTCCCTCCTTTTTTGTAATGGTGATTATATGAATATTCATGTGCTGGGGTTGTATGTTCTGGTTCTTCTTGATGCTTATGTGAGTCGAAGTCATGTTCATGATCATGAGAGTCGTCTTTATGATCATGGTCTCCACCACCTTTGTGATATTCATAACTTTCATGCCATTCATGTTTATAATTGTGATCTTCTACTTTCTTAGGTGCCTCTTTTGGTTTGTCTCTTATGTGGATATATTTTGTATGCGTATGATGTATTGTATCAATTCTATATGGGACTATGATTACGATCTTTTTCTTACTGAAAAATGAAGTAAAGAGAAAAAAAAATTGATTGTAAGAATACTATAAGATATTAAATTTCTTTATATATAATTATTATGTCGTTTTTTTTTGTTTTTGTTTTTTTTTTCCAAATGGAATAAATATATGAATAAGAAGAAGGCATTAATGCAATCAACAGTTTATTTTAATATTTCTACGTACATTAAGCTTGCAAAAATGCTTAGAACATACACACTGTATTAAATAAAATCCTTACAATGTATATTGCAAATAAAAATGAAAAAATAAAAAAGTACATACCTTTCTGCTTCCGAAATACATAAAACACCATACAGTAGAATCAAAGATAAATTCTGTAAAACAAAAATGATATAAATATGAAGCACAGTTGCACAATGATTGCACTATAAGACTAATGTACATCTCTGAACTCACCATCCAAAGCATGGTCACAAAATAATTAACACTAACTCGTGTGTTCTTCATTTTATACTTATTCTCGGTTGAAAGAAGATTTTCTCTGCATATTTTTTTGTTTGTTACTGTGTATTTAATGAATTTGTGTTAATTCGCAGCATGCAAACAGGTTGGTACACTTGACACTCTATATACGGATCACTAAACTTATACTAGCTGTTTTAAAATCAATCAATTAAATACTTATTAATATTATAGCCTTGATGCGATAAAATGTTTCTTTAATTGAAAACTCAATTTGCTTCAGGTTTAAAATTAATCCATAATTGAATGGTATATTGAAATATATAAAAATGCGGTCATATGCCGTTTTACATTTTATTCAATAAATTATTATTGTGATGATTTGGGATATCGTGTAATTATCTAACATTTTTCTATACTATCTTTTCCTGTTGCATGAAGTAGTTCAGTATAACAATTTTTTTTATATATTATTATTATTTTGCGCATAGGAAGTAAATAACCAAAGACGCTATATTTATTTATTTTTTCATAAAATTAAATAAACTATTTAAAAAATATATAGGGTACTATAGTATTATATGTTAATAATGATTTATTAATTGTAAAAAAAAATTAGGCAGTTTTTAGCATCATTAAATATTTTAATGACTTCATGCTATTTAAAAATTTAAAGCGATTCATTTTTCTTGAAAAAATTTCTCCTTATATTTATTGAATGCATAACTTAAGCGATCTCACACAAAAAAGATTTTGTAATAACAAAAAATATTTCTATTTTACGTAATTTATTAAGGAAGTAAAAGAGAGCGGTTATAGAGATTTATGGTCATTGATCCTTTTTTTTTTTTTTTTTTTTTTTTTCTTTTCTTTTATTTTTGATACAAACATATCTAGTTTTTATTTGTCAATATTTATGATAAATACACACAATATATTTTGAAAGTCTAGGTCTTTTGTAGTAAAATTCAAATAGAATGTTGAATAATGGTCAACTTTCCATTTCAAGCCAAAATTCATGAAACTGCATGTCGAAGTGAGCGTTAGATTGTATACATCATTGTCATTTTTTTATATTATATATTTTTTCTTTTTCTAATTTATTTACTTGCCAAAGTACCGTAATACCTTCAAGTGATGCGATTGTCCAACTGACAAATTAAATGTTTTCATTTCGCATCACAGAGCGTGCTGCAATGAGAGAGTGAGAGAGAGAGAGAGAGAGAGAGAGAGAGAGAGAGAGAGAGAGAGAGAGAGAGAGAGAGAGAGAGAGAGAGAGAGACTGTACTTATCTTTCCAACTACAAGTTCAATGTAATTTCTACTATATACTAAATAGTGTATCTTAATGGGCAGTGAAAGGTTGAATTGAATGGCAATGAAAAAAAAAAAAAAAAAAGTTTAAACACTTTCTTTACTAAAAACTAATTAGATGTGGTTTGGTTATTTAAAAAACTATTAGTGAATAAAATTGTAATAAAACTGAATATTACATTAAGTTATATTATTAATGCATTTCTTTTTATTATTATTATTACTACAATTACCATTAAATTTGTAATATAAGATTTTTTTATTGATTATATTCAGGCAGTTCATAGTAACAAAGAGTTACAATATTTTAAACGTTGGTCTTGTATTGCAGTATATGACATAACATAATACTATATAACATAATATAATATTATTATTTTAAAAATTAACTGCATGCCTATAGTGGAAATTATGGTAGTCGCGGCACTTGGTAAATCGGGGGGACGCCTAAATTTTTTCATAATATATGTATTTGAGTTTGGTCTTTCTGACTTTTTGAGTGAATAAATACAATATTTATTAAAATAAAAAATTATAACTACCTCAAAATCACTTAATTCTTTGCAAATTACGTTAAAATTGCACTCAACGATATTGCTAAACTTATATATAAAAATATGTACCAATATCAAACAACTAAACTTAAAATTTTTTTGGTACAACTGTGTTTCTCTATATAAAAAATGAAAGCTTCTGCCTAGAATTGGGCAGTGTATTAAAATAAATCGAGTATGAAAAAATTGACCAATACCTCCCGTGGGGTAAGAATGGGTCACTTTTTAGGGTTAAAAAGTTTTTTGACTCGTGCATAAAAAAAATAATAATAAAATAATAATAATAATAATAATAAAAATAAAAAAAACTTTGCCATGAAAAGTGAGGTTCAAATAACTTATGCTGTTGCGAATACACCCATAATTGCAAGCCTCGATGTTTGTCATATTTTTATAGTGTCATTATTATGCGCACTCACAAGGGGACAATTTCTTTACTGGGTAGTTAGGTTAGGGACACTTGAAAAGATCCAAAAAAGTAACAACGATTGAAATACCGTCACTCACTATAAAATATTTCGCATATATGCATGTATCTATCACATGTAAGGAGCTATTTTTCAGATTAAATAACAATTTGCTTGGATCGGACAATTTCTTAAAAATAATATTAAATAATAAAAAAAAACAAAAAAACAACAACAACAGACTTAAGTCTCTGACTACAACGCAATAAAACATTCATTATGACACCACATTTAGTATATTTATATATTAGCAAATTTAGAACCTATAAGAAAATAAAGAATTTTTCAGAAAAAACAAACAAACTATACCCCAATTTTCCTCTCTCTCTCTCTCTCTCTCTCTCTCTCTCTCTCTCTTTCTCTTTCTCTTTCTCTTTCTCTTTCTCTCTTATTTATTTTTTCATATTAATCTTGTAAAGACGTGTTTAGGGTTTTGGGGAACGAGTCCCGCTTTCTTTGAACTATTTTTCAAGATAAATTTCGTTGTTCAGAGGAAAAAAGTCCTTGAAATTCTTAATTATATATTTGTTTTAAAATTATATCTGCTATTTGACGAATCACGCACAAAGTCACAGTATAATTATAATCTTTATGCGTTTTTAAGTTATGCCAATGTATAATCGAATTTTGACGAAGAAAATAACTGCCACATGAAACAGTTTTACAGTATTACATTTTGTATTATGATCTTGCATAAATTAAGTTTAAATAAAGTAATCGTCTTTCCTTTTATCAAGAAAAAAAAAAAAAAAAAAAAAAAAACTGTGTGAGGAAACTGAGAAAGCAAAAGGCACTTGTAATTAAATTTCACTTAATAAATATTTTTAATTCAAATTTATTATTGTATTTTCCACAAAATTTCAATTTTTCTCATTCTAAATCATAATTTACTTAAATTAAAAAAAAAGAATCCTCTCTCTCTCTCTCTCTCATTTATTTTAATTTTTCATATTAATCTTGTAAGGAAGTGTTTTGGGGAACGAGCCCATAGCTTTTTGAACTAATTTTCAAGATAAATTTCGTTGTTCAGAGGAAAAAAGTTCTTGAAATTTTTAATTATATATTTGTTTTAAAATTATATCTGCTATTTGACGAATCATGTACAAGTCGATCACAGTAATTATAATCTTTATGCGTTTTTATATGCCAATGTATAATCATCATAACTATTATTAATTAACATATTTGACGAAGAAAATAACAGCCATATGAAACAGTTTTACAGTATGACATTTTGTATTATGATCTAGAATAAATTAAATTTAAATAAAATAATCGTCTTTCCTTTCATCAAGAAAAATAAAAATAAAAAAAAATGTGTGAGGAAACTGAGAAAGCAAAAGGCACTTGTAATTAAATTTCACTTAATAAATATTTTTAATTCAAATTTATTCTTGTATTTTCCACAACATTTCAATTTATTCTCATTCTAAATAACAATTTACTTAACTGTTTTTATATGGATATTTCCCTCGTTAATATAATATATTTTAATAAAAATATTCTTGGATAAAATGACAGTAACAGAAAGCATACAAAACAGCGTACTATATTATATAGAACATTTTATTATTCAAACAAAAATATTATCGTCGTTATACTCAATAATATTTAAATTATTACTTTTTCTTGACACTCAATTCCCCCCTCCACACAATCATTATTATTATTTTCACCTCGCTATTGTTCCAGTTAAACAATTTAATAAAAAATAAGAAACTTTATTGACCCATAGGCAGAGTTCATATTTATAGTAACCAATTGTAGTTACAATCGTTGGTCTGTGTAGTCGTATTACTTTAAATTACAATAATAAAATTTACAAACATAGTATTG
>OX439132.1:23661429-23853929 GCA_949318235.1 Ecdyonurus torrentis | reverse complement strand
TATTACTTTTAATCTCAAATCTGTATAAAACAAACTTGTTTTATTTCTGTCGTGAGCTATGTAACTGAATGCCTACTAAAATTTTAGATCATACCATGTACTTGTTTTGATAGGGAAATAAATAAATGGTATTCATATTCAATTATTTAGTCAAAGCATCTGTTACCAACAGTTGACTTCACAAAATCTACAGTTTACTGTACACTCTAATAAGATTAAAAAAATTTATTGTTCAAATATTTGCCCTGAAATTTCAATGTATTTCATGTGAATAAAATACTCAAAGAGTTAACGTGGTAAAAAGTTCAATCTTAGTCGAGAGTGCAGTATAGTCTATTATCCCCTTTTTGCAATCGTCAAACTGGCCCACCTTATGACCAAATGTCTTGCTTGGCCAGACAACTAGCACCTGATGAGAAATTTGACCCAACACTAATCTTAGTTTTATTTTCTTAATGTTTCTAGGTTGGCTGTTTAAACTTGAGTTATCAAAACTTCATGAGATGGATGGGCTCATGGATGAAGCTCAGTACGAGAAGTTCCTCAAAACTGATGCTCACTAAAGACACACACTAAAGTAGAGGATTTCCCAAGGGCATTAATTTTGGACATTTGCTTTAGTTTTGTTGTATAGCTTTTGTCATTCATATGGCAGCATACAAGTATTGAAACACTAATATTATGTAATTAATTTTTTTTTTAATATATGGGATATTGATTTTTTTTTTTGTACTGTATCAATAGTTTAGTTTTATAATGCAAGTAAAGAGATTTGTTATATATTGCTAATAAAATAACCCCTCTTCTATATAATTGTGAATTGCATTAAATTTGCAATTGTATATTAGCATATTGTGATTTATAAAAATTGGATAACAAGGTGTAGAAACTAATATCATTATAAAGCAACTTTTTGTTAAAAAAAATGAGAGGGGGGATAATGTATCATGTAAGAATACTTCTTATTTTGTAGTCCTGTTTATTTAAACAGAAGTTCTATTAAAAAGTCCTGTTTCTGTAAACTTATCACATTATTTTCATTTTGATGTTTCTTTGCAAGTTGTCCACTAACTAATATAGTAATCATAAAAAATTATGTATAAATTTTATATATTGTTAACTCTTGATTTTGTGCAATGCTTGGATTCAGATTCTAAGCCATTAATAACATAGGCCTTTGATTGTAAACCGTCTTCAATTTTGTGAAATTACTATTTTTGTGATCCTATTTGACCAAAATCTAGAGTTGACAATAATACATCAACAGTAAATGAAATAACAAAATAAAACCATTGTGGTTGTAATAATATAAGCAAAAGGAAATTGTTTTTACTCACAGTGTTTTTTCTGCTGAAAATTGCACTTGGCTATTATTTGTTTGAATAATAATAATAATAAATGGCAAAACAAAAACAATTGTCAGAGTTTTACCTTTTATTTGTAAGTGGGTTGCATTTATAGCCTAATTGTGCCTTCATAATCGGGCAAGCCGCAAACTGCAATGTATATTTTAGCATCTTGTTGTATACAGTATGCAATAATTGAACAAGTGCAAATGCTCAACGAAAAATGCTACGTGAATTGCAATCTTTCCTCTTTTTAATAACATCCACATAATTATATAATGGTAATTGATTCAACCAGCAATTAATAATAATAGAATATTTTCATACTATTGTGTGATCTCTGCACACCAAATTATAACCTGCACTTGTGTGCATTATTGTACAAATTGATATTGAATATTGCACAAACAATAAATTTTTATTATTATTATGTGCTACAGAGTTATAAAATGACAAATAAAATAATGACTGAATTATTTGGTGCCATAATGAAAATGTTTCATTCCCAAAGAACCATTGCAATTTTTTTTTCCTGTTAATATTTTTCATGTATTTTTTGGAGTGAGGTGTACCTTGAAATTACTTTGAAAGAGCAACTTAGTAAAAAAAAATTATGGCTTTAAATATATACTCCGATTTTTCTATGTAGTATATAGAGTGCTGTGATAAATATTGTCCTAAAAAAAATAAGCTCTTTTTTTTTGTATATTTAAATTTGATATTTTTGCTCAACTTTTCAAATAAATTACCATTTTTTTCCTTTTTATATCTTGCAAAGGTCAGTTTGTATTAGCTATAATGTTTTATAAAAATTAAACTTTTATCATTTTATAAATCAGTATAGCAAGTCACTAAAAAGCAAACAATAATATTTTTAGCTAAAAATAATAATTTTATAATATTTTCTGATTTTCCTTTCAATAGAAAAGTTATTTAGAAAGTAAATAATTTTTAACAAAAACTTAATATAGAGTACGTACTTCAACTGCATATTTAATGTCATTTATGACCATACTTTAATTGTTAAAATAAAATTTTGTCGGTGTAATGTATATATTCTGACAAAAAAAAATCATTCTCTACATAAAAATTGTCCTGTGCGAAAATATGAAATGAAATTAGTAAAAAAATGATTAAAAAATAATAATAATAATTACGTTAAGTGGAGAAAAATATAGGATTGATAGGACGTCATTTCATTTAGAGGCTTGATAAAAATAAAAATGCCAAGTCCTTGTATGATTTTTATATTAAATTGAATATTGCATTTGTGTTTAATAAAGTTGCTTTTTAAATAATCTTTTCTTTTTGTCCATCGCTCTGCAATTGTTATATAGGAACTTTACCTTTATCTGTCATTCCCATTATTATAGTTCAGTATTCATTCACGTTTTTTTTTTATTATACGTGTTTATTTATTTATTATTTTTATATATTTGGTTGGCGAGATGTGATGAAATTTGAGTTCTATGAAGAGGAATCGTTACATTTGTGTCTGTTTTAAAAATTCAATAGTATTTTTTATTTAAAACAATTAAACTTTATAAATATATTGTATATAACATCAAAGAATTTATTAATTTTGTATGCTATGCGTATTATTTATTTACTCATCTACATTAAAATACCTATTGTTAAAAGTGAAACATAGTTGATGTTATGTCAATATAGTTAGTATCTTTTTGCATCACATTTTGATTTAACTTGAGATACATGGAATAATCCGCAAGTAAAGATTGACAAAAAATATATATAATTAATGTAGAGGTTATGCTTATACAGATCGTTGCTCCATATAATCAAGGACGTGATGTTAAGGATCAATGTCATTCAATTACTCAATCTGGTACGCTATAGCTGTTACATAATTTGAGTTGTATCCAAATTATCAAATATCGTTTTTTTATATATATATATGAAAATCGTGTATTGTGCTAAAGGCAATTTTGAAAATCGCCAAAAATCATATATATAAATGAAAATCGGGTTTAAAATTAGTGGTCTTGATTTTTTTTTTTTTTTTTTTTATAAAATAGGTATACTTTTTTACTAATTATTAATTAGCGATAAGACTATAATGGGAAAAAAAAAAAAAAAAAAACTTGCAGAAACACAGCACGCGCATATTGTTCATTCAATGCTAAAATTATATATTTTTTGAAAGTGTAAAATGAGACAACTAAAGTGACCAACATTTTCTTGTCTTTCTTAAAAATTTTGAAGCTCCTCGAATGAGGGGTCAGATGTCAGATGTTTAACAGAGTGTCAAATACGTAGTTATGCAAAAAAGTTTAAAATAGAAAAAAAAAAAAAAAAAAAAAGTTTGAACAAAAATGATAATAAATGATAAATGTTTAAAAAATATATATTTATATATTATATAATATACTGTATATATAAGAGAACGAGGAATCTCCGAGTACCCCTTCGTGGTAAAAGAGATTATACAAGAGGAATAATAATAATAATTATTAAAAAAATATTATTTTGCATTTTGTAATATTTTTTGTTTTAATTTTGTAAATCTTAGTAAGCAGGAAAATTAAGTATATTACAAAAACATTTTATTTTCGTTCATAAATGCGTGATGAGGGCATCAAAGAAAGTTTGAGTATAGATTACTGTTGCCAATGGCAACGCACACATGCATGCATCAGCAAAGCACCGCCAAGTCATCCAGTGGCCTGATGTTTAGCGTAACCACAGTACTACTCGTGAATAATTGTGAAGTAATAATCGTCACGATCACGCCACGCTGGATCCAACGTTGATCTTTGAATACGCAAGATAATTAATAAAACAGGACATATCTTTTAAAAATCACAGTTGGTAATAAACAGGAATGCAAAATTGCAAATTCGTGAATTTATAAACAATTTTATGGTCTATTGACACGGAGCAGTATTTGCATAGTGCACTAAAATGATTGCATGCGATATGTCGCTATAAAAATTAAATTTTGGCGCAAAATCAAGTCAAATCATACATTTTGCAAATAAAAATTATTTAATATTATATGAAACATAATAAATAAGTAAAAAAAATGTGATGGATCCAATCAAAACAATAACAACCTTCCGCAATTATGCTATGGAATAAGTTCATCTGACGTTTCCGTATATTATTTTTTATTAATGCAAATGCTCTTATTGCTGTGTGCTGCAGTTATTTGCATTTTTATTATAATGTTTGTCATGTACACTTACTGTTATATAGAATAATAAAAATATGACAATGTTCATTATAAACAGCAACAAATGTGTATTATATATAATGAAATCAGTTGAATTGAAAATACAATGTGACTGAAGTGTCATGAAAAATCAATAATATTGTCGAAAAATCTCCTTTATGATATAGACTACAGAACTCTAGAACTATAAAGCTATATGCTTTATACGTAGACCCTATAATATTTTTGCATCATAAAAACAGAGACCACAAGACTTGATCATTTGCGTGATCTACGTTTACTGACTGGTCATTTTGTTATAAAATACAGCATGGAATTGTTTCCTAAACTATATGCATACATGTGCAGTTTATAATTTTTTGAGCGCTGACTCATGAAAGAGATTCCCTCAAACGCATTAAGATTAAACAAATTATGACGTGACTGATTTCACGTACAATATGAGATAAGCATACGCACTCACATCCGTAGTAAAAATGATCATCTGATAAGAGTAAAAGTGATCGCATAATGACTCAATCAAATTTCTATAGTAGATATAAGTATAATTATTAAAAGAAGCGTTAATTAAAGATTTCAATTTAAAATTTATGAAATCATCGTTAATTATAAGTTTGATGGTTATTTCATTAGTTACGATAATTTTTGCAATATATAGCTTGCTCGTTAATTTAATTTCTACTGCCCATCTAATTTTGATGTTACAAACAAATAGACAGAATTGCTCCATACACAAATTATTATTTGCTTCAATATATATATCCAAATTGATTGATCATTTCAAATAACAGAGAAGAACAATATTTGTCACAGAATGACTAAACGCAGACTTCATACATGACTTTATATATTTCATGATGTAATATATTTGTTGGATTTGAAAGTCAATTTCGCAGCGATCGAGCTTTATCCGCTCTTTTTATCGTGACATTGAAATTGAGATTGAACGTTGAACATTTTGTATAATATCGATACAAATAAAAGTTCTTTTTTTCAGTCCTTTCTTATAAGCTAACTTGCTTTAATTAAAAAAAAAAAAAAAAAAACTATATGCGGGGGCGTAATTTTTTCTTTGTTTTTCTTTATTTTCTCTTCCTGTTTATAATTTTTTAAACAATATATTAATTTACCAGCTAGATCGTTAATTTTAATTATATTAGAAGTTTTATTTTAGCTTTGTTTAGTAATAGTAATGTAATATGTATTAAAAAATATACATAAATATATACATAAATTATACCAAAATACTGTAGAAATTAATAAATTTATCTTGTAATACAAGTGGAAGTGAGTTTATTAAATATATTGATATGTATATTTCTTTGTTTAGAATAAAGCCTTTTTATTTTGTTATATTTTTGCACGTAAAAATGTGTAATTCAGATCACTGATCAATATTTTTAGATTTTTCTTCTATAATAAATTGACTATAAAACACGTTACTATAACTATTGTTATTTTTTTTAGATTATACGTAAATGTGATGAGGTATAGGGTATAGGATGGTGATATTGTAAAAAAATTGAATATGAAAAATTGTCACGTCATACAGGTGAGTATGGAGCTGAGCTGACGTCACTGTCATTTTCAACATGTTTGGATAATAGAACTGACGTCAAGAAGTTTTTACTTCCAATCGAGTTTTGTAGCCCCAAACATAAAATAATAATAAACTAGCGAGATGACGTCTGTAAATCCTTTTCTGAACATTTAAATTTATGTGTCCATCGCCACTTTTCATCTGATAAACTCTTGAAAAAAAAAAAAATAATAATGATTTTTTTTCAATACAACTTTGGTGAAGTGTGGAATAAAAGAAATATACGTACGTAATGTACGTCCACGTCCATTGCATTATTTATGTTTTTTATTTTGTTTTTTTATTTCCACCTTTTTAAGTTTTCTTATTTACATTATTTTCCGATACTATATACCACATACAATTTTTTACGAAGCAGCTTTTAGATTTCCATTTGCTAAAGACTTGAAAAGTTAAGAATAATTATAGTAAAAACACAGATACTAATGCTGTTCGTAAACCCTGTTCTCTGCTCCTAAAATTACGATCAGCTATATGGTTAATCAAATGGAATGCGCATTTTTTGGAGCAAGAGAACAGGGTTTACGAACAGCATTATTGTTGTTGCAAAATTAGAGTAAACTATTATTAATATTATTATCAATTTCATCATGCATATATGATTTTCCTGCCTGATTTGGGGATACCTTGATCATGCCTGGGTTAACTTGCTGAAATTGTAGTGTGCAGTGCAGTAATTTTAATGTTTTTTAGATGGCACAAGTTTATATGAAAGAAGACAATAAAAATAAACCTCTCTCGCTCTTCAATATAATGTTATAGTACTGAATACAGTGAAAAATTAATTAAACTAAAATTCCATCCATTTTTACACGTACATAAAAAGTTTGTTCAAAAAATTCCCTAGTGCAAATTATATATCTCTATATACGTCTCTTCTCCGCTATTCGCAACTGGAGAGAAATTTTAACTCCCCCACACCGTAAACAAGTTTTTATTTATAGAATTCGATGAATGCGTTTTATTAAAAATTCTATTACAGGATATTATATATTATCATCAACATCTTTTGTGTCGTAATCGTGAGGGATCATATCGTGTATAAAAAACAAAAACAAATTTAGGACCTATTTAACACAAGACCGTCAAAATACGTGCTTGTTTCGTAAAAATTGATAAAATTTCATTAAATGTATTTTTCTTTAAGATTATAGAAATTAGCAGAGTTATGTGTTTCTTTCTTTCTTTTCTTTTTTCTATAAGAGCCTATAAATTATAACTAACCTAGTATAATTTTACAAAAAGTGACCTCATAATGACTTTTTATGTCGGTTAAAAATGTTATAAAAACTGCTTTGTCTAAACAATCTCCAAAAGGTGTAATTCTAAATAAGCTATAGTTTATGCACTTGATAACTTTGGGGGTAAAAGGCATCAAGTTCCACTACGACCTCTAAAATTTCTACTTCTCTAGGTCGCAGTTTTATAATCCCATGCATATAGAGTACAAGAAAAATTACAATTTCTTGCTTATAAATATACTATAAATAAATGTAATAAAACGTAATAAAATACTAATTAATATTATTATTTTGTTCTTAACTTTTATTTGTTGATAAAGTTTGAGTAAAATCGAAGTATTATTATTCCTATATTGAGATATAGAAAAAGTTTTGAGCACCACAAACATGGCACCAGAGCGTAAGGCATATTGCAAGAGTTTCTTACAGAATTTCAAGAAATATGTAAGTATTAAGTATGAGGCATATAGGTATATATATGAATTCGTCCTGTATATTATAAGCTGCGTCGGCGCACAAGGACAGAAAAGTTTTTTCACACCGCGGCGCTACCCGCGTCACATAAATAGCGTGCGCCTGTCTATCGACCGTCCCAGTGACGTACAAGACATCATCAAGATCGTGTGTACCAAAATTCACGATAATTAACATCATTTACTATAGTCAAGAAAATATAAGAAATCATCATGGGAGGGCCTACGGTTTATAAACCCACACCATACGTTGTCAAAAGCTCGTACCTAGATTCTATGACTAAATATAAACAATCTTATAGTAATTCCATTGAAGACCCAGCTGAATTCTGGGGGAATATAGCTAAACAATTTCACTGGGAAACACCTGTAAAAGAAAAATTTTATTCATATAATTTTGATTTAAACAATGGTCCTATTTCAATTAAATGGATGGAAGGTGCTACAACAAATATATGTTATAATTTATTAGATCGTAATATTAGGAATGGAAATGGAGACAAAGTTGCATACTATTGGTAAGTAAACATTTTTTTTTTGTAATTAATTTTAATTAATTATTATTTAAATTATTCCAAAACTAAAAAAACTAAATAAAAAAAAAGCATAATATTTTTAAATAATTTTTTTTTTTTTAATTATAATTTTTTAATTTTATATGTTGATTGTTATTGCAAAATTCTAATTTATTTTTTAATGCAATTTTCTGTTTTCCTGTCTGAAAGTTTGTCATTGGAAAGTTACATGAGTAATTTTCTAATCAATATAAAACATGTTACTTGCAGTATAAAAACATACATAAATGTTTGCATGTCGTTCGCATCTGTTCGTAAGTTATATGTTAATATTATTTATTAAAATTTTCATTTATTAAACGGTTCCGAATTCCGATTAATTTATAAATGCAATTTTATTAAAGTTAAAAAGTTATTGAAGAGAGTAATAAATCGATGTGTGGGTGGGTATTATTATTTTATATTATATATATATATAAAAGGTAGAACATTTTTACCACCAAAATGAAGGGGAATTTTTAAAATTGGTTATTATAAGATGATCACAAACAATAATTTATAAAATAAATAAAAGCTCAAAAACGAAAAAAAAAAAAAAAAAAAAAAAAAAAAAAAAACTACATAAATACGATCACAATCATAATAAATTATTATTATTCCCTTAAATTTAAAATTGTGTTAATTTATATTTGTATTAGTTTTGTACATTAAAATATAATGTATGTATTCATGTATAAAATTTATTTGAATTTTTATTATATACATAAACGTTTGGTATATTAATCATATAAAGAAATTTATATAAACTTGCATAATAAATGCATAAAGTGCATTATATTGAGATAGGTTGTAATTAGTTCATTGCATATTGAAAGTGACTGGGAACTTTTTTTTTTTTTTTAACGTAACCTTTCCCTAATGACGGTGCATGAAAAAGGTCAAGTATCGTGCGACGTTCAAGTTTTTACTCATGAAAAATTCATGCACAATTACTTTGCTGTTTTACCCTCAATTATTTTTCTATGTGTTACAAAAATATACATATTATAGCATACGTTTGTATATATAGAGAAAATTGCACTCCGCATTGTGTGAATGGAAGTTCAAGTCAGCTTATTGATTTTTTGAGCTGCCGTAACCATTGACCTATTCTATCTATGACGTCATCACCAGTGACCAAAATTTTTTGTATGTTGTTTTAAAAATCAATAAATTGTGTATAAATATAGAATATTTATTTTATTAAATAAAAATATAAACGACCTATGAAATGATTTAGAGATGCATTATGTTTAAGAATTTTATTATTATTATAATTATTCGTACAACGAAGTTTTAGTTTTATTTATATGAAATCAATGTTTTATCTCATGTTGAAAATTTCTTACGGAAGTTCCTTTATTTTTTCTATGATGCAATATATTAAGTTATCATGAAATTCATGACCGTCATCAATGTTTTATTGATAACACACAATTATATAAATATGAATCACAAATTTAATCTTTAATAATTAAGACAACCAAATTTTAATTTTATATATAATATTATATTTTACGCTGCTCCAAAACGATTAATTCAAAATGTATAATATTTATCTAGAAAAGACAAAGCTATAGTAAAACTTTAAACACGCAATATTTTATAAGATATATTTCAGTTGCTCTCTAGAATTATTTAGAGATAACCAGCGAGGCCTGTATTTCTTCATATTTATTATTGTTAGTATTTTATTTTTATACTAAGAAAAAAAAAAACGAATTGTTTACTCTATTGAGCGTGACAGGAGCTGCATGATTAGACAATTTCCTTTTACCTATAGATAATCCATTTCTCTGATAACAATAAAATAAGCTTTTCCTCACATACATTTCTCTTTTGTTGTGACATACAGGGAGGGAAATGACCCCGAAGATTACAGTCGTATCACGTACCGGAAGTTGCTGGAGCAGGTATGCAAGTGCGCAAATGTCCTCAAAGAACTTGGGGTCGCCAAAGGTGACCGGGTTGCAATTTACATGCCAATGGTGATGGAGCTCGTGATAACGATGCTTGCGTGCGCCAGGATTGGAGCTGTGCACTCTATTGTGGTACGTATGACATTTGTGACCCACGTATGTAATATCGTAGTCTACATATCGCTTTTACTCCATATTTAGTTTCCTCAACCTGGTTACTAAATTTTTAAGATGCAGGTCCACGATATAAAAATCCCCTATCAATTAAGCATGCAATACTTATTTCAGTATATCGTATAATCATGAAATACATTATATCAAGCAAATAACAAAATACTAATCATATTTGACGATATAAAATTTGTCACGTGCTATTTTCTCTTTTGTCATGATTTTTATAATTTTTAAAGTTCATGTTAATGGTTATTATAATGTGAATATAAATAGTGCTATTTTGGCTGCTTTAATTGCCACTAAAAAAATATTAATAATAATAAAATAAATTTAGCTAAAAAAAATTAAGAAAGTAAAAAAAATCTGATTTTTTTTTCTATCATAACAGTTTGGAGGTTTTTCCTCGGACTCTCTTGCGGAGCGCATGCTGGACTGCAAGTGCAAGGTGTTAGTGACAGCTGATGGCGTGTGGCGTGGAGATAAACTTCTATGCCTTAAGGAGATCTGCGACGCAGGTAATCTCACTTGATCTGCTCTCTTTCCGCATGCCGACACCTCAATAAGCAACTTACCGTACTTGAGAACTTACTATACGATGTGTAGTCGAGAGGCGACACGTACATTGATTGATGGCCGTGATGATTGTACGTGATTGATATCAGCATTTTCCGGTGTGAAAATTTTCGCACATCTTGCGTCATTTATACATAGTATATCAAAATGCTTTAATTTGAATGGAAATCCACAGAGTTGCATTTTATATTGATAAATGCATAGATTTGATAAAGACTTTAACTCTGTAGACTGCAGTTTCGTTACAGTTCCTAAGTAAATATAGATAAGCCTTTGTCTAAAACAATTAATACACAAATAAATATTTAAAAAAAAAAAAAAAAAAAAAAACTTAAGGATATTTATAACATTTGGCAGTAAATTGTTACCTCTCTCATTGTTCCACATTTTTTTCTTTGTAGCACTGGATCGCTGTACGAAGCTTGGCCACACAGTAGAATCATGTATCGTCGTTCGCCATCTACCACGTCTAAGCTCGTCTCAGCCACGTCAGACAGACAACAAAGCATCCCCTGAGAAGCGCAAGGCATTTGATTATCAGGTAAAAAACAAAACTCTTAATTGTGAGGTTAACGTGAGAGAAATTTGAGTTATAACAAGGATTGCTTTGCAGACACCTTGGACGGAGGGGCGTGATCTCTGGTGGCACGAGGAGATGGAGGATGCAGCCACGTCATGTTACCCAGTGTGGGTGGAGGCTGAGGACCCGCTCTTCATGTTGTACACCAGGTCAGCAACAAAAAAAAACAAAACAACAACAACAACAACAACAACAACATATAATCCTCTAAATTTGAATCCATTTAAATTGAATAAAAATTATTAGAGTATGATAACTTAAGAATGTAATCCTCACTCTACTTTTGATTAATTCTATATATTATATTATTAAAATTTTATAATACTGTACATACATGGTACATGCAATAGCTTACAAAAACTATTATCTTGTTTAACCAAAATTATCATACATTATTTTCAGCTTTTCATCATAGTTCGTATATAATGTAGGAAGCAAAAGTAAAAATAATTTTTATACCTTAATTGTTATAATTTTTATTTAAATAGCAGTCATTATATTTAGTGTTCAAGGAGTTTTTTTTTTTATTGATTGATTGATTTTTTTTTATTTTTTTTTTTATTAGCGGATCTACTGGGAAACCAAAGGGCGTTTTACACACAACTGCGGGTTATCTCCTTTACGCTGCTACTACTTTCAAGTACGTGTTCGACTACCACCTAGGAGATGTATATTGGTGCACGGCTGACATTGGATGGATTACCGGACATACTTACGTTGTCTATGGTCCACTCGCAAACGGCGCAACTTCTGTCATGGTAAAAATACTTCCGCAGTCTAATAAAGCATGCAATTAGTTTTTTTTCTTTTTATATCATATTCGTAAAAAAAAAAGAAAAAAAAAAGTATATTATAAAAAACGAAAGTATTGTCCTTGATTTTTTTTAATATAATAATTAACTATTAACTCTTTATATTGTATTGATCTAAAACATTTATTGTGCCTTTTAAGTGAAAGGCATTAATACTAAAAAAAAAAATAATAATAATTAAATCGATCATTGTTTGTTTAGGTTAAAAACTGAGTATATTGACATTGAATTTATAGGCAGTAAAATTGGAAAGTACTGCAGTGCGGATATGGTGCATTAATACAATTTCTGATTTATCGTTTTCATGTACATAGATCTAATCATATGGGTGTACTTATGTAACAATTACAAGGCTATATACAAAACTTGGCAATCGTATGCAAAAGTAAAGTTAAAAAAGGAATGTCATCACGATTTTTTTTTTATACGAAATGTAAATTGACCATTTTAAATTATTAATAGATATTCTACTCAGCATTGTAACTTAAATTATAAATAATATTTGATTACAGTTTGAAGGTACTCCTTTCTACCCTCACAACGGCCGCTACTGGGAGGTGATTGACAAGTACAAGGTTAATCAATTCTACACTGCACCCACCGCAATTCGCGCACTTATGAAATTTGGAGACGAACCAGTTAAAAAGTAATAAAAGTTTAAAAATGATCATCTCCAAGTTCGTGTACTCATGTTTATTTATTGTTCTAGGTTCTCTCTGTCTTCTCTCCGAGTTTTGGGTTCTGTCGGTGAGCCAATCAACCCAGAGGCCTGGCTTTGGTATTATCGTGTGATTGGACAAAGTCGGTGCTCCATTGTGGACACTTTCTGGCAAACTGAGACTGGAGGTCACGTTCTGACCCCACTACCTGGATGCACTCCCATGAAACCAGGATCAGCGGTGAGAAAACTAATACTCTAAAATAATAAATCAACTTGCAAAAAAAAAAAAAAAAAAAAAAAAAAAATCACATTAAATTTGTAAACGGTATAAATGAAATAGTTTATAGGCTAAAAACAAAAATGTACATTTTATTATTGCAATAATTGATAGCATATTATATACCTCTATATCGCACTAAAATAGTTATACATTTTTCTATTCATTCAATATATTTAATTACTATAAAAAATGAAATGAAATTAATTTTTGTGTATTTTTGGTATACATTCAGACATTTCCGTTCTTTGGCGTGCTGCCAGTCTTACTAGACGAGGCAGGTAAAGAGATCGAGGGTCCAGGTGAAGGTTATCTCGTCTTTCGACGTCCCTGGCCAGGCATGATGCGCACGCTCTTTGGAAATCACGACAGATTTGAGCAAACTTACTTCAAAAAATTCCCTGGTTTTTATTGTACCGGAGATGGTATGTATATAATACAGTATAGCTATAAATGTTTTCTTTTTTTAAGCAAATTGCTAACTAATTGCCTCCTTTCATCAGGTGCACGACGTGACGAGGATGGTTACCTGTGGGTGACAGGACGCATGGATGACATGTTGAACGTGTCAGGTCACTTATTGAGCACCGCTGAGGTAGAGAGTGCGCTAGTGGAGCACCCCTCAGTAGCCGAGGCTGCGGTGGTGTCCCACCCACACAAGGTCAAGGGTGAATGTCTCTACTGCTTCATCACGCCTAATGAGGGAGCCCCCTTTACACCCTCTCTCGTTGCAGAGCTCAGAAAAAAAGGTAATTTTCGTTTAGTATTTTACTGTATAGGGGGAAAAGTGTGAAATTACATTTTTTTTGTTTTTCTTATTAAAATAAGACTTTTGAAATTATTCTTTTCTAACTCTATTTTTTTCTTCATTTTATATGCAATTGTATAATATTTAAATTAAGTTTTAAACTAATCAAATATAATCTTTATTTTTGCAGTACGCGAGAAGATTGGTCCTTTTGCATCTCCTGAAGTAGTTCAACACGCTCCAGGCTTGCCGAAAACTAGGTCTGGTAAGATTATGAGACGTGTGTTACGTAAGGTTGCGCTAAATGACCGAGACGTTGGTGACGTATCTACCTTGGCAGACGAAACTATCATCGATGCATTATTTAACAACCGTCCTGCTGAGGCGCAGAGGCTGTAAGATCGCAGCAACTTCTCTTGATGTGTGTGATGGATTGTATATAAGTGCAAGCAATAATTTTGTCTTTTCACATTACATTATCTCATCTCTGTCACAATTATACAGACAGGTGATATTGAAATAGATAAAAATGTAAAATAAAGATATTGCTATAAAATAATAATCCTCACACACCGCAATTTTACTCCTTCGCTGGATGTTGATAAGTTCAAATTAATTTTATGTATCATTTACATCAAGCAGTGCAGTTTCGAGCTTTTTCATCTGCTATACTATTTACTGTATTTCTCATATGTATATTACATCTTTAATACTAAATGTTTTAATAAATTTATCGGTGTTTATTCTTATAAATGTTTGCTGCTTGAAGTATTTGATACATTTTTCCATACTATAAGCTGCAATCTCTATATATCTCGTATGTGTGCGTACTGTATATTAGTATATAACTACAAAGCAACAACTTTCTGAATTGCTATGTGTTATTTTATTATAATTTAATTCATTTAATTATAAAAACTCGATGTATTTTTGGTGCTCCATAAATTATTTCACACGAGGAAATAAAAACGTATCGTATAATGAATCTTCCACTTTTATGCATTTAACTATCTAAAATAAAATAAATTATAGCACAATATTTTTAACACAATATTAAGTTATTATTTTAAATTTTACATCCAACGAATTTTATTTTGTATTTTTTGATTATAAGTATATTTTAGATTACCATAATGTAACTTCACGTTTCAACCTTGGGCACAAATATGATAAAAACACATTACAGAGAAGACGTAAGCAATATAGAGTATAAAAAAGCACTTTGCACGGTTTTCAAATGTACTGTAAATTATACTATGATATAGATGTAAAAATTAAAAATATGAATGATATATTACATAAATACTGTCTATACATTATGTAATGCACAAAACGAATAAAAAATATATTTTGTGGTATATATATGTTTATAGTAACGTGTATTATGCGGTATAATTTCAAAATGCTATTCTTTTGATTTTTAATTTCCATGAAAGGATCATGATAATAATATTTGATAAGACATTTTGATGTGAAATTCATATTATATGATATGATACTTTCTATGGTTATTAAATTTTATAATTTATTTTGCTTAATTGTTTGTGATAAAAGCATATTTAGCATACGTTACTGTTACAAGTGTTACAAAAGAAATATTTTGTTATAATCATATTTCATTGTTTCTTCTTTAAACATATTTCTTTCGCTGAGACTAATAATTTTTCATTTATATAGAATATATTTAGTTATTAACATTCATTATAGAATAGTTTTTTAGTAGGCTAATTGTTGTAATATTTTTGCTGGCCAAAATATATAACATTTATTTACAATTTATTTTTTATAATTATGTAGACTAATGTTTAATATACAATGATATTATTTTATAATTTTTATAGCTTTTTACTCAAATTTGTTGATTGAAAATAATATATTTACTTTTTTGTTTGTTTTTCTTAATCATATCTCTATATGAAGCTATATTATTATATTGTTATTGCACTGTTAAATAAATATAAATAAATATATGAAATGTATTATAAATATAGATAAAATGGAAATTTATCTTACAAAAAAGTAAGAAAGAGCTATAAAAATGTAATGATCATGTGAATTATTATTGATAAAATGGTCTGTTCTTTAAGAATTCATCAAAAAAAATCTTGCACATTTTTATTTATCATAAAACGAATTTATAATTGCTCAATTTATGTTCATGCTTCATTCATTTTGTGCCACAAAACTTGTAAATCTACTGGAAAATAAAAATAAAAATTTGAACAGACCGTTAATTCATAAAAAAAGAGGTATTGTTTTTATTCATCATTGCCTGCTCTTTAAAGTTATTAAATGCAGCCTCATTTCTATACATATCAGCTGGTAACTACATAAATATAAAAAAAAGTCCAGCCTTCAAATAAAGTGATAATTTCCATTATATAATAACAATGTTATACCATATTTTTGAAAGAAATGTATATTATACAAATAGAATTGCACACATATATTAAGTATAGAACAAAATATAATGCACAGAAATTTATTAGTTTAGGACAAAAATATACTATATATTTTAAACATTTCTTTTTCGCTAAACTATAAAAAGAATTATATAAGCGATATAATAGAATTTTTTGAATTTAACATATAAAGTAATATTACTTTACTTATATTATTGTATAGTTGTTTGATTTGATGTGTATATATTATAAACTATTTATGATATAGACTAGAATGCATGAAGTTGAAACAAAAAAAAATAAATAAATGTTATCCAGAAAGTTAAATCGTTGTCGAGTCAGTTTTTACTTTTCTTCCACTATTTAAGTTAATTATAGTTAATAAAATCTGTTCAATTACTAATGTCCAGTGTTGCATTGCTAAATGCACATAATATATTTACAGTTGATATTTTTAGTAGAGAGAGAAAGTCGATCAAGTGTTGGGAAAGTTAGGAATTGTAACAATTTTGATGCCTATAATTACTCTGAAGGACTCAACACTTCTAATTTCCCATATATATTTGTTAATTTATTTATAATAGTCATATATATGTCAGATTAATTTTTAATTTAGTCTAAATTAGGTGAATTATAAGCAGAAGAAAAAAATGCTATTAAAAAAAATGGTTGCCACGCCTGCAGCTTTTCAAGCTATGCAACCTGTATTACATGCATGTACTTATAAATGCATACTTTCCAGGCGCTATACGTATCCACCAATACATCTCGCGATATTATTATTTTTATTTTAAAATTACAAGACCGCTGCTTAGTTATATTCAAGCAAGCATAATTCATAGAGTTATTATAGAACCTCTATATAACCTCTTTGGCATAATTACTAACAAAAAGTAGTTATAAAACAGAAAACCTTGTATTTTGAACAGCTGAACATTATACAGTACTACAGTACTTTATTTAAGGTTCTCCTTTGATTCTTCTTAACGGTTGTATTTAGATGGCTTGTAATTCAAAATCTAAAAAAAAAAAAACTTTCAAACTTTATTTTTGCAAGATTATAGTAACAGCTACCTACCATGATAAAATTTTAGAAATCGTGACCATCAGATACGAGAGAAAATAATTATTGAAATTAACATGGGCTCTTATCGGACTAAAAATTCAAAATCTAGCATGGTGACCCCCTAAACTTTTTTTACATTTTTAAATATACCTTATCCTAATGTATCTCTGTGCAAAGTTTCAGATTTTTCTTTCTTTATAACTTTTTATTCAAATCTTGCAGTAGCTGATTTGCCGCATTAAAGGTTTATCCCACGTTCTGGCAAATACGGAAAAATTGTAATAATAAGAATTGTAAAACAGAAAGGAAAAAAAAAAAAAAAAAATGTAGCTCACTAGTAAAATTATAATATCATGACTATTGCTGCTTGCCCAAAAAGTTTTTATGACTGTCCCATTATTTGTAAATTGCTTTTTCACTCGTCAATTACGTTAAAGCAACCTAAAAATACACTAGTAATAGAAAGTATTAAATATTTTAATAAACTGAAATGCTATAATACAATTATCGGTGAAATGATTTTAGAGGCACAGCTATTGCAATTGTCCGTTTTACTACTTTTCTTTTATTTATTAAATTTATTTATTTTTTAGAATAACATTATGCTGACCCCTGTAACTATTTTCATAAGTCAAATGTACTTTTTTTTTTTTTTTTTTGACACATACATACTATACTAAATAGAAACACAAGTTGCCATAGAATGTTATTAAATGCAACAAAAAAAAAAAAAAAAAAAAAAGTTTCTTTGATGGTTAAAGGAATAGACCAGAGAAAATCATAAGCATTTAAATCACAAAACACTTGATGGGATTTACATAAATAACATTAGTTTGTCTCAAAACCCAACAGTAGCCCCGTAACAGTGATCAGAAAATTCAATTTGTGCAACCCGCACAACATTTTCACACTAATTTTTGCATGTTTCTGACGTCATAAACATGAATTTTCACGCAAATTGCATACTTTACAGTTTTTTTACGCTCTCTCGTGGGGCTACATTAACATTCTGGTAAAAATTGTCATCAGTTTTGAAGATCCCATTTCCTGTTTATTTATTAAAAAGCACATGTTGTTTTATGTGGTCTATGGCTTTAATGGTTTTGCTAATTCAGCATAATAATTATGTCTAACAAAAGTAGTAATATAGAATATAAAGCTGCTTTGTTAAATATACCAATAAAAAAGAAACAATCAAAATTTGGACACATCAAATAAGCCAAATTTATTTTTAAAAAACATTTTACATACACAACACATAACCTAGTTTATAAATTTACGTTTTGTTTTTCTTTTCGGTCGTTAATTTTTAATTCTTATTGAAAGACAAAAAAAAAATAATGACATAATGCAGAAATGAAACTGCAAAAAATGTGCAAGAAATGTACAATTTTTTGTTCTGCTGTGCAAAATTATGAGACAAAAGTTATTTAATTATTCTCACTCTAAAAAGCTTAATATAATTTCTATGCTGGCAAAATAATTGAAAATATAAAATGAGATGTAGCACATAGCACTAGAAATACCATTACAAAAACATTTAAAAATAAAAATAAAAAAACTGTAAATTTACAGCGCATGTTTCTAATGGCAGTGTCATTAATAACTATATCATATATAGAAATAATATATTCCTATATATATAATATATTATAAACATTTTAATACTATATAAATTTTGTTCCTAAGATTTTTGAAACAAATAAATTTTCTACTGGGAATGTATTATTTATTTCAAAATCTCTTTGTTATGAATAGTGTAAAAGAAAGAAATGATAAATTTGAAAGAAAATGATAGAAGAAACCAGCACAGGCCTTACCATAGTAAAGAGAGTCCCATAGCTTGGTGAAAATCTTGCTAGCACAGATATAAAAAAAACTAACACATGTGATATATTTTAGCAATACAATCTGAATTTTGCCTTCATCAGTTCTTACAGACTCAGTGGGAAACTAAAAATGATCATTGATAATTTCTCTCAGAGTCTGTAAGGACTGATGAAAGCAAAACACACTCTTGGATTTTATTGCCAAAATAAATCCAATGTGTTAGTTTCTTTATCTCTGTGCTACCAAGCTACGAGTCACTATAGTAAGGCTCTTGCTGATTTCTTGTATCCTGTTCTTTCAAATTTATCATACCTAACCACGATGGTTTATTTTCCTTAATATCTCATTGTCGTAAAAGAAAGAAAACTTGAATATCATTACATTGATAACATTAGTAAAATTATTAGGCTTTTAATTTACATATTTTAATATCTCTTTATAGAACATAACACAATTTATATACTTTTAGTTGTAAATTATTTTGTATTTGTGCATTTTAAATAAAAAATATCTTAAGTACATTTTAGCACAATGGTGTATATTTATAAATCTATCACCATTTGTTACATAATATTGCGTAGAATTTTCACCTTATCTACTTTATTTCTTTACATAAAATATGACTGATTGGTTTTATATATACGATGATAGAAAAATTTATAAAGGAGCATGAATGTTTCAAATGTATACATACATAAACAAACAAACAAATGATTTGCAGCTATTATAACTGCAATGATGTGGGAAGAAGTTAGAGAAATTTTCGACATGTGACTAATTGAATGGCATTATTAGGACTTTTAAAGTTCAAGAAGATGAAAAAAATTGCCAGCACAGAATAGAGTGAGTGAGTCATTATGAGCTTCTTAAAAGCACTAGGGCCTAGTTGTATATTATGTAATAATATAATATGACCCTAGTATTCATACTGAAGCACTAAGGTCTACTTGTATATTATATAACAATATAAAATGACCCTTGCTTTGAATAGAATGGAAGATGTGAGTGTTATTCTCTGTGGACAAGTACATAAAATCCAAGGCAAGCCAAGACTGCATACTGTAACAAACCACAAGAAACACAATTTTAGTCATGACAGTTTAGATTTTTTTTTTTTTTTTTTTTTTTTTTTTTTTTTTTTTTTCAAATACAAAAGGCCCATATATTTGGCTTAACCTGTTCACGACAGAATTTTCCGCTTATCCAATTAACGTTTAGCACGTCACATGACATGCTCTGCCATGAACGGGTTAAGGAAAATAAGCCAATGCAGTTAGGTATGATAAATTTGAAAGAAAAGGGACAGAAGGAACCCAGCAAGGGTCATGCCATAGTGAAGAGAGTTCCATAGTTTTGTAAAAATCTTGTTAGCACAGAGATAAAAAAACTAACACACATTGGATAGCTTTTGGCTCTAAACTCCAAGAGAAAATGGAGTATAGTATGCCTTTATCAGGAAGGCATGGCATTACACACTTTGTTTTCTCGTTTAGTTTTGTGCTAAAAGTTTTAGCACAAAACTAATAGAGAAAACAAAGTGTGTAATGCCATGCCTTCCTGATGAAGCTAAAAGCTAAAATTTTTGTTAGTTTTTTTTTTAAATATCTCTGTGCTAACAAGATTTTTATCAAACTAAAAACTCTCTTCACTATGGTTTCTCCTCCTGTAAATTTATCATACCTAACGGCAATAGTTTATTTTCCTTAAAATCTCCTATTACTGAGTTTTATATTATTTTACTACAAAACTCAAGTGAAAACAGTACACATGATTGTAAAGTAAGTAAGTATCATGACGCTATGATACCTTTTGATGTAGGCCAGAATTAACCCTTTTCAGTATGGGCTTTAATGTATGATCTGAGGCTGACCAGACCTCAGGCTCAACCCGTTATCACACTCTTCTGGGCTCAACTACCAGATCTGTGCAACCTGAACCACTGAATCTCGGAAAACCAAGAGTTGACAGCACTCGCGTTAGCAAACAGTGGTCAAACTGCCAGCACAGCCACCCTGCCAGTCTTTGTACAGTTTTACCCATACAAGTACTGACCATGCTCGACATTGCTCAACATTGGTGATCCTTCGTGGTTCAGACCAAGTGATAAGTCTTCTGATTTGTGATGGTAAATTTTACCATTCACATTTGATCCAGGGCAAAGTGGGAGAAAATTGCAGCAATGCTTACACAGTTGAAAGTTACATATGGGATATACATATTTAATTTGTCACCAGATAGTTATCATGTGTGCTTTTGTCTAGCACATTCTGCTGTCTTTGGGCTGTTTAAAAATCACACACACAAAGTAATTTTTTTCCCTGTATTGTTTTTATTAATTTTATTTTAGCACAATTGCTCGATAAGAAAAAGAAAAAAAGTTTTGTAATCTTTGACAAGTGCATGCATGCAATGTAAGAGATGATGGCTGGCCTGGTGAGCTGGATATATGAGCACGCATGTCACAACATCTACCCGGTGATAAATAAAATATTTGTATCCATAACGTAAAATAACCTTTGAACTGCATCTGCAATGTGGTAATTTTTCCTCCTTTACACGAGATAAAATTTGAAAGGACAAATACATTATCTGAATTGTGAGTATAGTACTATAGCTAAAGATTTGTAGCAGTTATTTTGCAGCAGTATTTAGCCATGTGCTGTACTGTAAAATGCAAGGATGTATACTGTATCTGTATCCCTTATATATTTATTTCTTATCTCAATAACCCCCCCCCCCTCTTTTTTTCCCCACACTGTTCGGCCAGGTTACAAATTATGTAGCATCCTATAATTTCACTTATAATTGCTATTACAGTATTAGATAATATATATATTAAAATACAGGCTTGCAATGTTCTTACCTTAAATTTAGGATATTCGTTCATGTATATTGTGACCATGCCTACATATGGCAGAAATCCTCTTGCTCTTCCCACCACGTCTTTTTTCGTGAGCCACAATTGACCAGGTGCGTACAACCCTCTGTCGTCAACACTGTTGTTGTCTCCCTTGGTCAGGAACTTAACTGTGCCGTTCTCCCTACAAAAGCACACAATTTTCATTACAATGCAACACACTATATATACGTAGAACTTTAATATACATAATCTAATATATCGATGTTGTTGCAAGCAAAATGTGTAAGTCATTATTTGTCACGCGTAGCAATATGTGCATCTCTTTTTTTGTCTCACAAAGCAATGTGTGTAAGTCGGGTGCCATCTACATAACGTTCAGAAATGACTTAAACATTTTGCTTAGCTTGACACAAAACGAGTTAGACATATTGCTACGCATGACAAATAATGACTTACACATTTTGCTTCACTTGACAAAAAACAAGTTACACATATTGCTCGCAACAACATGGATATACAGGTAATATAAAAATAATAATAGTAATTAACTTAATTAAACAATAAATAAAAGCATTTCTACAAATGTAATAAACATTTGATAGTACCAGTACTTATACGGCAACTTTAATGAAGTAGAAAATACCAGTATGTACCACGTGTTTTGTAACTTTTCATTATCTGCAGGTTATTAAGTGTGGAAATATTTTGAACTCACTTCTCATGTAACTTAAGCACTCGATGCACAATGGGAATATCTCGGCCCTCAACTTTGAATACAACGATCTCTCCAACACGTACTGGTTCTTGCTGGTAGTTTGTAAGGAACAAGAGGTCACCTCGGTGGAATGCAGGTTCCATACTTCCACTATTAACAAAATTTTCAATTTAGACACATAATTGGTATTACATGAATAAATAAAATAAGAATTTTGGTTTTTATATTAGTACCAGTACAGTACAGTACAAAAAAAAACTGTCATTTTGCCTATGATGCAGTACGTTACAACTCGAAATTGTACATACGTGATTAAATTTATACATATCTGTTCAGTAAAATATATTTAATAGGAGAAAGTTTTATGCATATCCAAATATTAGTGCGATGAGCGATGAAAGTATTGTTAAAAGAGCTCAAAAAGGAAGTGTTGCTCCTCTGTGGTCATACCTCAATGCAGCATTATTTCACTAAAATCTTACCTTAAAACGACCACAATCGGACTTTCACTTCCAGTGACAACCATCAATCCTTTCCAAATCATAAGGGCAGAAGAAACAATCATACCAAAGCTAAGGACTTGGTATAAGAACTGCAACAAACAAAAACAGAGTCCATTAGACCGGCCCACCGGCACAACATACGCTACATTTGAGCATGCAATTTAATAATTATTTTATTGCTGAAACACTAACCTGTCGTTTGTTCATCCGCTTTACATCGTCCAGTGCACTTTGCAACATCTTGAATTAATTTATGTCGGTAAAATTAAGTTAAATATGATCATAAACTACCAGACCACGTCACCTCACGTCAAAAGCTTTTTCCACATCTGATTTCAAGGCTGTCAACATAATAGAAATAAATTACTAAATTTAGTTCTCCAATGCTTGTTAAACTTTGAGCAAATATTTCAAAATTTAATACTAAAATGACACTGTACAATGATTAAAAGTAAGTTGTTACTTATTTTACACAGCTTTAATTAACTAGTTGTAAATTAGGGGTTTTCCACGTGAATTTTAGCATTCAGAATGAATTTTTTACTGTTGGTAGTTCTGCAATGCAGACAATTTACGCGCAAAAGTTTAAAGGTCGCAAAGTCGCAATATACAATGTAATTATAGGCGTTTATAGGGACATTGAATGTGCACAGTAATAATATGCATACAGAATTATAATGCAGTGAACCATTTAATTGTATAAGATTGTAGAGTTACATAATTTATATTTTATTTGCCAATTCAGGTGGGGAAAAAAAAACTCCGTGTAACGAAACATCTTAGCAATAGGATATATACCTTGCAATAATGGATTACAATATTATAATTTTTGTGTGCAAATAAAAAAAAAATAATAATGCAGTATGGACTACGAATTTATTGGGAACATTCTTTACATTTAGAAAAATGAGAAATTTTAAATTCCTATTAAAATACAAATTTATTTTTCCCTTTGATGTTGGACAGCAATCAATAATTTATCATTATCTTTTTATTTTTGTTGACTAAATAAATATAAGAAAAATAACATTAAAAGTCCTGATACATTATTTTTTTCTTCTGTGGATCATGCTGATGATGAGTTACTCGAGGAGCTTTTGGCCAGACACAAGGAATGGTAGTTGTTGTATTGAGGGTTAGAAATTTTTCCCATTTTGAGAAGCTTGTCAATCATAAGCATCTGGACATCATTTGTGGAAGGTTCAGCTCTAAAAATACAAAAAATAAATAAATAATACACTGAACCTACACCTAAAAAAATGGCTTACGGCATGGGCTTAGGAGGTATTGAAAAAACTAAAATAAAATTGAAATTTTTAAATTGAAAAAATTACACTGGCTTTTTGTGTTGCAACAAAAAAATAAATAGTTCCCAACTAATTTTTCGATTTTCAGTTTTGATTATTCACAGTGTTTAATTAAAAACATGATGATATGAATGGCAAATGGAAAAAAAGATGTATACTTTAATTAGAATTTAACTTAAAAAAAGACTAAACTGATTTGAAAAATGAGAAATAAATGTTTTTTTAATAATTGAAAATAAATCTGATCTTTACAATATTTGAACGAAAATATCGAAAACAAAAATTATTTAAATTTTAAATCATTAAAAATTTGTTTGATTTTCTAGTTTCAAGATTTTGACTATGTTCCACATTAATAAAT
Source organism: Ecdyonurus torrentis (assembly GCA_949318235.1). NCBI lineage: Eukaryota > Metazoa > Arthropoda > Insecta > Ephemeroptera > Heptageniidae > Ecdyonurus > Ecdyonurus torrentis. Next base: position 23,828,734 of record OX439132.1, on the reverse strand, counting down.
ATTTTAGTTTAGTTACCTTGGTTTTAGAAGCTCTGGTAAAAAGTTATTTTCAAAATATTTCTTCTTGAACATGGAACCTTCAAGTACAGAGCCATGAAATTTTCCAGTTTTTTCAAAATGTTCCATGGCTTTCTCAATATCATAATTCACTTGCTCGTTCTGTACACACAAAAACATAACAATAATTGATTGGTTCATTGCATTCCCTTAACTCAATTTTTACAATCTAACTAACTGTGAGCTAAGCTATAGTGTTTCCTTTCTTAACTTTATGTATCAATAATATAAACCAGGGACAGGAACCACCTCTTATTTTTGCAGCTCTTAAGAACTGCAGTTCCTAAACAAGCGGTTCTTAAGAACTGATTTTTGAGAAACGGTTCTTAAAAGCGGTTCTTAGAACCACTTTACAGTCAAACTACGGGACTCTTTTTACTATGGAAGACCCATGCTGGTTTCCTCTATCCTTTTCTTTTATATTGTCAACCTAACTGTGATAGTTTATTTTTAATTTTTAACTCTATTTATTTTTATTCAACAAAAAGGATATTAATCTTCTCTCGCAGTCTGTAAATTACTGAAGAAAGCACTTTTCTCTTGGATATATGTTTATTATCTCTGTGCTAACTAGTTTCAAGTCATGAAACATAATAAAAGTCTTTAATCTTTAACTATATTATGGGACTCTCTTCACTATGTTAAGGCCCTTGCTGACTTCCTCTATCATACATAACAGCAATGGTTTATTTTCCTTAATATCTCATTTTATTGTATACAATAGGTTTATTTTAAATTAAATTAAAATAGCTCACCAGAGTAAGATCTCCATTAGACTGGAAGAGTCCAACAACTGTTTCTGTTGACCCTTGTGCAAGATCTCGTAATCGTGTATTGGCAAGAGCAAGATAATCTTGTAATTCTGATCTGCAGGTAGCTGGTACCCATTGCGCCTATTTTAGAAGGGGAAAAAATATTAAGCTTGCATTTAAATGCAGAAATTTATCAATGTATGGGCATTGAAAATCAATCCAAAAATGTTTAACAACCTGTAGAACAAATTTTAAAATCGACTTAGTTTAAAATTACCTGGTCTATATGAGCTTTCAGACACCTTTCTGGTTCATAAGGCACCAACTGGGTTAGAAATTCTATAAGAAATCTGCAATTGGATTGTGATGGTGCTAGAGTTGAATTTCGAGTGCCAAAAGATTTCTTGAACCAAGAAGGGTAAGTCAAACAGCCTACATTGTTGCCTTCTATTGCACACTGACGAGCCAATAAGAATGACAGCAGCATCAGTTCCTTGTTTTCCGTACTCAGAGCTTGCTTTACTTTATCTGATATGAATTCTGCAATAAGAAAAAAGAAATAACTGTACTCTTTTTGAAAATTTATATAACATAAAAAAGTACATTTTGTGAAGTTAAGTGAAAGCAAAAGAAAGTGTATGAAACAAGATATGAATTCACTTATACGTCCAGTCTCTAAATATGAAGTTTACACAATGAAAAGTATCATATTCCCCTTTGTAAATACATAGATTTTTAAGTAAGCTACACAAAGTGATCCTCAAGGATAAAGAAATAGTAGATTTTCTAATTTTTATTTCTTACCTGCCATAAAACTAGAAGCTCCCTTTTGACAGTGCAAAAAAGTAGAAAAACAAATAAGTACTGATTTCCAATTTACATCATTGTCTCCAAGCAAAATCGCTTTCAATTTTGATAGCACATCTTGAGGTGGACTTAACGCTTTTAACACCTAAAAAATAACAAAAATACACTGAAAATCAATATTCATGAGCAGTATAAGACAAGGGAGGTTTTTGGTATTAAAAAATTCTTAAAAAATTTCAATTGCATTAAAAAAAAAAAAAGGTATTCCTTGTAAAAGTATGTAATTATGTATGTAAGTATGTAATGTATGTAAAAGTAATGTTAATTTAGGGGACCCTCAGCTTTTCCCGTAAGCTATACTGATAAGCTCCATATAAGAGGTTCTCATTTATTTTATTTTTTATGAGAAGAAGAATAAGACAAAAAATGATAGCGAGTTTCTAAACGAGTTCAAACAACCTTTTGAAAGCAAATTTTGCATCTCTGTAATTCATGAAACACTCTATGATTGTTTATTTTATAACTTACATGTTGAAAGAAACTAGTAAGTAGAGTACAAGAGTCCCTAAAATTCCACTCTGCTTGTCGTGACAATGCTTGATGTACACTGATGTAAGGAGGTTCTGTCAACTGCAAAGTCAGTAAGTTTGAGGCAAAAATTTTCACAACAGGAGAAGGCAAAGAGGCATGTTCTCCAATTAGCTGTGGCATCCACCATACACCTTTAAAAAAAAAAAATCAAATTATGTAATATTCTATAAGTTAATTTATATGTATGAAAGTAAAGAATTTATATTTAAAATTATTTAAAAAAAAAAAAAAAGAAGTAATAGCACTTTCAAGGAATGTAAAAATCACATTTACTGTACCTCCTTTACCCTCTTTGATGGATTCAATTTGTTTCCTTAAAATGCTTTGTAGAATAATTCTACAAGCTTTACGTGTGTCATGTAAAGATTCAGGAGGTTTAGGACCATATACCATAGCAACATGTGCAGTGAGAAAGTCTGAGACAATTCCAACCTTGACACCTTCTCCATGTTGTGCGCTCATCAGTTCATTCAAACCATTTATGATACGTTCTAGCTCAGCACTCTGGCTTAAATTTCTGCAGCAAAGGAAAATTTTAACACCAACTTATGAAAAATTATTATTATTTTTTACTTACAGTGCAATAAATATTGTTATGTGCATGATATCAGAGCAATGGTACCACCATAGAACTTCTAATGGAAGATTTTGCTGCAAACATTTCAATATTTTAGCTAAAATTTTCACAAGTCATTATAATATAAAAATGAAGAGGGAAAAAAATTGCAGTTAAATTTATGATACAAAATAGTAAGAGGAGATTAGAATAGACAGTAGTAAGATGAGTGCTAAATAAATAATAAAAATATATCCAGCACTTGTCTACACTAGAACATTTGATCCCAAGTCCCAATAGAGGTTATCTAGTTTAAAAAAATCCTTAAAATATTTCAATGGCTAAAACATGTAAAAGTATGTCTAGTATTTCTCCTTTAAATTTCTTCGGAATCGGTGGAGTAGTTTTCTCAAAAATTGCATAAAATGTGTGTGTGTGTTTTTCCCCCATAAGCGTAATATTACCACTAATTGTGGGACCCTTAGCTTTCCCCGCGTCTCCTCGCATGCTAAACTGATAAGCTCCATTAACAATATAATCAAAATTAATTGAGAAAATCTTCGTGATTTACTAATTTTTAATTCAACATGCTCTAATCACTCTCCTACTATTTTCTATTAGGTATAAACACTTATTCATTAAAAACTACTTAATATACAGTAGATAAGAAAGAAAAAAAATGCTTACAATTTTTGCTAAATTTCTTGTAAGGTTTCCTTTTGTCAATCTTCCATTGTGAATCATATCTTTTGCAATCAAAACCAATCCTTTGAACGATTTTCTCTGCTCTTCTGTCAGCACATGACTAGGTGAACTGGATGATAGACTACGAGATTGCGACTCCAGAAGCCGCAGCGTTGCTGAACTTGCTGTGAAATCTGATATATCACTGGATTGAGAGCTGGTGGTGCTTGGAGTTCCAGGTGAACTTTGGGACAAACTCTGTGAGAAGAAAATAATAATAAATAAATAAAACATTGACAGTAAATTCTCTGCAACCTTGGGTACAGCAGATAAAAAACTAAATATATATTAGGCCTATATTATAAACTATCATAGAAAATAATAGAGAAACCATATGAACAAGCACAATACTACATGAATAAGTCCTTATAGCTAGATAACGATTTTGATGGCACACTTAACACAAATATTTATGTTGATTAAGATGTTTCAAATGGCAATCTTTGTCAGCAACTCTTATACAGTGATCAATATCTTGATCAAATGTGAATAAAATATGTTGCATAAAAATATAATTTTATACCAAACTGCATGCTATCAAGATTTTCACCTACATTAAATCGTTGGGTTAGAGCACAAACTGTGTATCTACATTAGCAACAAGGTTCAAAACATTACACAAAAAGATAATAGTTTCAACTTTGCTGCTTTTGTAGATACACGGTTTGTGCTCTAACCCGACGATATATTGTAAGGCACTTGCTGGTTTATCGTGATTCATTCCTTTGATAGTATATATTCAAACCAAAATAAATTGAAGTTTCTATTTCAATTACTATATTATGAATAATAATTTTCAAAATGTTCCAAAACTGGAGGGGGATGAGGGGAGTGTTGGTTTCACTACAATACATAAAATATATCAGAGAAAATAAGCCATCGCGGTCAGGTATGATAACTTTGAAAGAAAAAGATAGAAGAGACCAGCAAGGGCCTTATCCTTTTACCATAGTTCGTGGTATGGTATAGTTCCTATAGTTCGGTGAAAATCTTCTAGCAGAGATAGTCCAATGTGCTAGTTAGTTTTTTATATCTGTGCTAGCAAGATTTTCACTGAACTATCGGACTTCTTTGCTGGTTTTTCTTATCCTGTACTTTCAAAGTTATCGATTTGTTGTGAAAATCTGAGAAGCTTATTGTTACAGCTATATATAATACTATAAGTTGATATATGTATACAGGTTATTCATTTCAGCCTTATATTGCCTATTTTATACTTAAATATTTTACATGACATACAGCAGACACTGATATGCACTACGGTATCAGGTTTGACATTTGTATGTATGTACTACTGGTGTATTATAGTATAGATCTATATCCGTTTTATTTCTTACCGTTTTCACTGGCTGATATAGCTCAAATGCAGGAGTTCTAGCTTCTCTGTACATCATGCTGCAAAGCTCTGCACTATTTGATGTATATTTTTTAATATCTTTATATGATTCTGAAAACACAAAAAAGCAAAACAAAAAAAACACATTTAGACTGTATACGTACAGCTCTGGCCAAAAGTTTAAGAACGGGGCAGCGGCGGCCGCAGCGTTTTCCCATAAAGATAACATAGCGTGGTTGCGGGTTGCCTATACAAATCGTTCTCAAACTTTTGGCCAGAGCTGTACATACATCTGTTTCTCTATGGTATGGTACATACATACGATAGTTGCGCTTGATATTTAGTACAACATGCATGTTTATAATAACAGGCCTATGCATGTAAATGCATACGTAATGCACAATATGTATGTGCACAATAAAACAATAATGTACATAAAATATTATATAATCTAAGAATAAATAAATAGAGGTATACACGTACAGAAAGAAGCGAAGCAAAAGGACCCCCGTATACATACATGAGGCGATATACTCGAGTTCGTAATATTGTTCATAATCCTGTGAAAACAGTTTCGCCAGAACTACAATGTATTATATTATACCTGTAAGTTTCTTATATTCATCCATGATTAAAAGAAGAAATTATATAATAATATAATCACAAGTTATTGTTTCTTTCTTCTTTTGACAACTTTTTGACTTCTTGGAGCAAGTTGTTTTCGTTGTTTTTATTAACCAGCTGATTTTTCCCGCCGTTTTCACAAATATAGCGCGAAATTGCACAGCACAATTAAAGATGCGAGATCGTGCGACTCGTCACTCGTGCGAGGTCTGCAAGGTGGATTCGAGGCTCGAGGGCCGAGGCAATCATATCAGGTGAGCTTTCGCCGCAGTGTGTGCGTGTGCAAGCATAATGAATGATCATTTTCATGAGACTCAGATTGTTATATTGAACTTTGAACAGTTTGAACTTTTATTTTGATGAGCTGCATGTGCGTACGTATAAATTTCAAATTCGAATCGTGTGTAATATAACTCTTCATCTTCATGATTTCCATTCCAGCCTAGCATTTTATTGCGTCAGCGTCAGCATGCAAACTAAACCCTCTCACTTCCCGCTCACTTCCTATCTTCCTATGTATATGGTCATAAACCCGCATATAGATACAGCTAGTATAGATATTAAAATGATGTCATTCATAATCATAGAATATCGAATTTGAGACATTTTATGCGTATCGTATATATATACATAATAATTAATGTATAATAATATGTATATAATATGTAATGTAATAATGTATACTGTACTGTAGATAAAAGGCATATAATATAATATAGCGTATAGTTCATATTTATAGGGTGAGGGTGTATATTTAATGCGCTTGGAGGCCATACTGGAGTAATGAATAACATATTGCTTAGGCATAGAGTATAAACTTCATTTCAGGCACTTTTCTTTGGGAAAAATCAGTTAATTTTTTGTTATTATTATTTTTCTCACATACTTGAGATACTAAATTCAACATATATTTACAGCATCAATGCTCTCAAAAATATTGCATAGTGTTTTTAAACTGGTGAAATAAGTTATTTTCCTATATGCCACCCATGTTATATTGAGTGATCCAACATATGGCCTCGACATTAACATGAATGCATAGACCCTATGTGATACATAGTTGCTAGGAGACTTAAAGGCGTAGAACACCTTGAACAGAAAATTTGCGTAATATCCTAACAAACCTGAAAATCAACGTTGATTTGGCCGGAGTCATTGATTTCTAATTTATTTTCCATGCACAAAATGCCACTGCCGGTCACTGACGTCACAGATCTCCCGGTTTACTTGCGCGTGGACCAGGCGAGCTGTGACGTTAGTGACCGGCAGCGGCATTTTGTGAATGGAAAATAAATTAGAAATCAATGACTACGGTCAAATCAACGTTGATTTTCAGGTTTGTTAGGATATTACGCAACGTTTTTGTTCAAGGTGTTCTACGCCTTTAATAGAGAGATTTTAGTCCTATTCGATCTTATTTACAGGTAGACATGGTATATGATTATAATTAAGTAGTATATGTGACTATGGGAGTGTGGACTGTGAATATTAATATGAAATATAGCATTATTTTTTTACTTTTTACTATTTTTTTATATATGGCTTTTAGCTCCACTCCTATAACATATGAAATATTTTTTTAAAAAAGTATTATTTTATTTTACACCTCGATCACATTAATTAATTTCTCCAATATTCATAATATATTATTATAATACCCGTCAAGTATTCAATTGTTGCTTCTCGCCGGCGATATGACGATCAGAGGAGCGCTAACAAAAATATTTATTCCGAATCCGGAAAAATTTAAATGTGATAAACTGGCATACTATGGGCATACTTTAACGTGTTTTAAGATTATTAATATTATTTTTATTCCTTCTTCTTAGGAGAAATTAGGACTATTAAATTATTAATATTTTCTACACTTTATGATCACAAAAACACGTGTCCAATAAAGCGGTCAAAAATGTCAAAATAAAATTTGGTGGTGTCATCGAAAATTGTGTCTGGGATAAAATACGGGGCACCTAAAAAGTAACCAACATTTTTTGGTGTCTCTTATAAAAATTTGTAGCTCTTCTTTTCATGGTTTGGATATAAAAGTTTTGCAATATTTTACAGAAAACTTTTCGCTAGCTAGAAATATGGCAAATTTTTCAATTTAGAGAGGCATTTTTTTACACTGACACTTACGTGAGCGGTAAATATGACATCAGTAATATCATGTATAGGCTGTTTTACATAAACTTTATTATTATTTTTTTTTATTGTGATGGTTTGACACGATAAATTACATTTTAAGATGGTTATGCATCACTTTAAAGCTTAAAAAAAATGCAACATAATATTAAAATTAAAATTATAATATATAGTATATGAAATCTTTGTTTTAGTAACTATACAGCTTCGCATTATACACACTATAAAAAGACCAAAACAATTATTATAATTAGATTTCTTTTCTTATTCTATATATATCTTTTTTTTAAATTCATAAAATGTTAAAAAATATACTCTTGTATATTTTATAGTACTTAGTTTTACTTTTCACTTTATCAGCAATTTTATATAAACTGTAACACAGAGGATAAAAATTTAATTTTAATTTAGCACCCCAATATTTTACACAGTATACTATACATATGCACCAACAAAGGAGATATAATAATAAAAATAATATTTCATTTATTTATTGGACTTAAATAAACGTGTCTATATGAAGAAATTATATATAAGTTGACATATTTATTAACCTATCAAATAAGTACTGTAATATGGCAATTTTTATATGGTTTCTAAAACCAATACTAATTTTTTAATTTAACCAAGGAAAACAATCACACATTGTGAGAATGAGTTTTTTTTTAGTGTATATTATGCATTTATGAAACTCAGTTGAAATAATGACAAAAATCCTTAAATATCATATTTTTTTATGAACTAGCAATGAGCTATAGTTACAGGTTTTCATAATAAATGACCTCTATTTCCTATAGCAAAATTGATGAGGCCACGCCTTTTAAACAGTTAGTTTTGTAACAATATTTCAATGAAATTCCCAATGATTTATTTATCTAATTTTCAAAAAGTCTGGAGCTAATATTATATTTTCACAAATTTATTGTATTATTATATATTGAAAAGAAATACGGATAAGGAGAGGTTATAGGTAAAAATAAAAGAAATATATTTTTTTTTAATACATTACGGTTGCCTTAGTTTCCAGCTGACATCTTTTTTTATTATTTTATTTTAATATTTTATTGAACTATACACATTTGTACAGCGTGTATTTTTTTCTTTTAATTATGACATACATTTGTAGGCCTTATTGGAAACAACGCGGCCATGATCGGCACTAAAAAACTAGGTGGACACATGCATACAATTTTTTTTTTTTCTTAATTTTTTTTTTACTTTTATTAATTATTTTTTTCAACATGCACAACTGCAAAAATTCCACTTTTTTACTACAAATAACAACAAATTGTGAGCTAAAAAGATACACACCTATTGCACCTTGGCCTCGCATCAAAATGTTAAAAAAATTACATTATTTTATACATTTTATGTTACACATATATATTATATAAGAAAAAAAATTATAAATGATTTTTATACATTTAAAACCGTTTCATGCATTTTTTTCCCTTCTTATAACACAAAAATTATAAATATACATAAAAAAGATTATTTTATTTTTTTAAGAGAGAGGTCTACTTCTAAAACGATTATATTGGAAATTTATTATACAAAAAATCTAATGTTTATGAATCTTACAGTAAATCTATTGTTATAATCTTTCAAAATTAATATTGATTGGAAAAGAAAAAGAAAATCTTTTTTTATACATATCAATATAATTGTGGTGGAAAAGAATTCAAAGTTATATACTTAATAGGTATTTTCTATTTCTTCTGAAAGATAACGTACGTTTGGAATTTTAAAATAGAATCCATTTAGTCCCTATTATTGCAATTTCAAAACATCAAAAACCAAATTATAAATATTTTCACGGTAAATAGGAACAAAATTGAATTCTTCTGTCTTTAGTTTACTCAGGTAAGAATTAAGAATATATAAAAATGAATTATATCATGCGCTTTAAAAATTTCACTATAATATTTTAAAAATGTAGCCTATAGTTTTTTGTTTTTTTAATATTTTGTATTATAATATATAAACATTGAATTTAAATAATATATAAATAGTATTTAATATATTTATCTATTATTTTTCATTTTTCCATATATAAACACAGAGAAAGGTATATAGGGATTAAAAGTTCATGGAGGTTTTATGTTTACTAATTTAAATACCGAAATATATTATATAAGAAAAGATTAAAGATTTACAATAACATTTTTTGTTTTAAATTTGTTTGTTAAAACATATGGCCGAAACCATTATTAATAAATAAATTAGAATAATGGAATGCAATTAACTTCTTTATGGGTATTATAATATACTGCGTGAATATTTAAATTAATTTTTGATTCATAAAAGTTTTTAAACGAATTCAGAACTTTCATACATAATTAACAGTTTTATTAATTTGTTAATATCATGCATTTGTTAATTAATAAATAATAATAGAAGAAATAATTTTTACAACTGCAAAAGAAAGTTTTTTTTTTTTTTTTTTTTTAATTATATAATGTAAATTCTTAAAATAATTATAAAGTACATTTTGGTGTTTATATGATATAACAAATTAAATTTTATTATATTGAATGTATACTTTATGAACTCAAAAATATAGTATCTTTGTGTAAAACATAATTTGCAATAACCTTAATTTTTATAAGTTTTATATATCTGAAGTATATTTACAGTGCTGTAATTTTGCAACACAAATTAGTGGAAAAAGGCAAAGCATTTTTTTTTCTTTATCATTATTATTTGCATATATATAGCACAAAAGTTTTTATATATATATATATAGATTTATTCATTCCATTATTGCTGTGAATATATTATATTGAATATTTTAAAAATTAACTGTGCCAAACTTTATTTATATTTATATTATATATAATAAGAATCTACCAGAAATATTTTTTGGAGGCCTGCTGATGCATTTATTATTACTATTTTTTTTACATGCATTTTATGACGATTACAGATTTATTACATTTTTTTTAAATATATATTTTGTGATAATTTTTTTTAACTATCACATAAACATGATAAAAAATTCACATTAAAATTGAAATATAACATAATCGAAAAAGAGCTTATTTATTGATGAATATATTTTAATTAGTTTTTTTATATATATATATTTTATATATATATATATTACTTGTAGCATTACATTTATATATAGACAGCGAGAGAGGAAAAAACGTGTTTTCTAATGATTCAGAGATATCACAATATTGAGCCATATATAATTAATTACTCTATAAGGCAACTGTATTTAAATGACACTACTGTTTTTTAAAAACTTTTTGTCTCATTTTTTTTTTGTTATATATTTTATAATATTTTTTATGTTTTTTTTTTTTTTTTTTTTTTTTTCTTTTTCTTAATTAGTCAATCATTATCCACTCTGAATTCCATACAAGCTTGTGAGCCTTTTTCACATCTAAGCTCGCTCTAAAATCTATTGACATCAATTGTATAGATTTAAATGTGACTAAAATTATTTATTCAGGTATCCGTAATACACATAAAAGTTGTAAGTATTGTTAAATTTCATTATTGTTATTGTGTTTTTTTTGTGGAGAGGAATGTAAAACATTTAAATTTTAAAACACCTCTTTTTTTTTTTTTTTTTTTTTTTTAAGTTTGTGCTAAATCCTTTGCCTAATCTGAGCCACATTATTATATTCAAATACTACTTGAAGAGCCAAAATATGATGATTTCTTATTGTTTCCTGCTCAAAATTGAATTAAAAAAAAAAAAAAAATCATAGTATATTTTTTAAAAATCACTTATCAACAATTAAAATAAGTTATTTTTAATGCCTTGGATACCTGAATAATAATAATCTATTTACTAAATATGAGCCAATTATTATTATTTTAAATATATAAATCATTGTTTTTTTTTGTGGTGTTTATTATTATTATTATTTATTTTTTTGAAAGTTTCGAGCAAACAACGTTATTTTAAATAACATTCATAAATAACACATTGATACTTGTCAGTAATATAATTATATGCACATAATAATTATTAATTAATTTTAGTTTTCATTATTATTAATATTATTAGTTATAATATTATTTAACATTTTAATCTCTTGAATTTTGTTTTGTCTTATTTTTAATAACGAATATATATAGTTGTGAGCACAGAATGATTGATTTTTTTTTAATTGAGGTAGTCTCTACCTTATCTTTTTAAATTTAATCGTAATTTTCTGACTATTGGGAATCAATAGATTGTTCAGAGCTTTTATTATTTTGGTTTTATCTGTTGTTATAGAAGGTGCGTTTTTATTTATTATCTTTTTTTTTTAAAAAGCCTCTTTTATTTAAAATTATTATAATAAATAAAATTGTTAGAGTTTTTAATATTGCAAACATTTAGCCTACACACATTATTTTGATGGAAAACTAAACTCACTTGTTCTTTGTAACTAAATGGTAAAAAAAAAGTTTAAAAAATTAAAAGATACCATTAATTTGTAAACACAATGGAACATGAAAGTATTCACAAATTATATCTTTTTTTAATTATAACTTAAATTAATACCATAAAATTTAATTTCAAATTTAGAGGCACATAAATCAACTTTATATTTCATTATAACGTCACCTCAATTATAGTATTTAAATAAAGGTCCTTAATTATAGAATGTTTTGAATATTGCATTAAGAAGTTTATTAACATTTTATAGCCATTGAAAGTAAATAATTATGAATAGAAGATAAAAATACAAAGGAAATAAAAAAATCTAAGTTCAATATTAAATTGAAATTTTCATATTATGCAATAACATATTGAATTGTTTCCAATCAATTTTAATTAAGGACCTACAATTATTATCCAGATTTGAAATAAATATTTCCACTTTTTTTTTTTGGAGAGAAATATTTGGCTTCGTCAATATTTTATTTTTTCCTACATTTTTTTCTCTGTCGGTACCCTTCTATCTCCGGCTATAAGAGACCAGCTAATTTTCTTTTTCTTTTAATTACATAACTTCGACATGACGTACAAGTCGCCAGAGATTATAATTTATTATTATTTTTTATTATAGTGTTTTAATTATTTGTTTTTAACATATATTTATTATTAGAACACACATTCTAGAATCACAAAATTAAGAAATAAATTTCCTTCACGCATTGTTAATATATTATTATTATTTATATTTTAAATATTATTATATTTTAATATAATAATATATTTATTATAATGCTAGTATCTAAATATATAGAATTCATTGCTATTTTTTTTTTATTGATTTGAAGAATATAATAATATTGTCTATATAATCAAATATTGTTGTATATTTTTTCACTATATATATTTTTTTTAATAACCATTTCAAATTAAAAAATATTTTAATTATAATAAATTTTTACTATTAAAATATTATTATTTTTTATTATTTCTTTAAATATGAACATTCTAATCAACACTGCGTGATGGAAATGTTATTATTTATTTATTAATAATAATAGGTATAATTATTAAAAATTTCTGCAATACATTATTATTAATTATTATTTTTACATCGAGACTGAGTTACATATTTTTTTTAAAGTCACTTTTTTTCTTTTCAAACGTACCATTTCTTCTTTACCTTTTACAATTTTTTAACTATATAAAAAATCCACTCGGGTCTTGAACAAATTCCACATTCATTATTGCGTGTCCATATTTGTTTGCTTTAATACAAAAAAAAAAAAAAAACACTGAGATTTCACTGTTCATCACGCTGAAAAAATGTCACTGTCTTGCCATTTATAACTTTTTTTTCTTACTTTATGCAATCATTCTTCCGGGACTTGCGGCTTCAAAGCTCGATCCGAACAAGTCTTAAAAATGCGTTGTTTACATCATATAATATTTATAATACATTAAAAATCCACAGTTGTAAGATAAAGAGTTAAAAGGAGATCGATTTCTTTAAATATTTTTTGTGATTTTAACAGATTTATTTTAATTAAATAAATCTGATATGCAGGGAAAAATATTACATTTTACTTTTTTTTGGGTTTTGTTTTGTGCTTTATATTAATAATAAGGGTTTTATTTAAAAATAAAATATAAATAAGAACACAGTATTATTATTTTTTTTAATCTAGAAATTTTGTTTTGTTAAAATAAGCTCGTTATAATTTGCATGGAATTTTGGGTGTGGAGGTTTGGGTGGGGAAAAAAAAGTGGGGTGATATGAATGAGAAATAGTGTGGCAATTATTGCAGACTTTCCTACTAGAGTATAATAAGGCTAACCTTTCAAATTTTATATAGTAATTTGACAGTGTTTAAAAACTACAGAACTTTGCATAATATATCTTTAAAGTCTTAAGATTAGAATCTCTTAGTTTCAATAATTCTTTAATTATTATTATTATTATTATTTGTAAATCAAAGTATGATATTTTGTGTTATATTAATTTTAAATATTGCCATTTTTTTTAAATTTATGTTACTAGTATTTATTTTTGGTGTTATTATTTCATTTATTTATAACTGTAAATTAAGCCTATTATGCATAGTATATTATTGCATTATATTTTATTATAATTTTATAACATTATTAGTAACAACTTGTATCGCTATATGAAATAAATAATATAATATATGTATCAACAAGAAGAAAAGTTGAAATATGCAATTCGGCGTCATTTACAGTTTAATTATTTTATTAGATTACTTGCAAAAAGTTGGTGTAAATCAAAATTTGAAGCTTTTTAACAATTTTTTTTTTTTACTTGGTTATGAATCTTTTTTTTTTTTTTTTTGTAACAAATAATATATAATATATCTCGAGTATTTGTTATGTTTATAAGAATTTTTATCATTATTTAGCATTATTTTTTGAGGCATTAATGCCACTCCAAAAAATCATGCCAACAAGAATGACATAATTTTGAAAGTATCAATCGTTTTGGTCATGTCAAATAAAATCTTCTGCATTTGTGAAATTTGCATTGTCCCACAAAAATAACTAATACACGGACAAAATTAAATACGTAATAATTATGATAGCTCCATGCAGCAACATTTATATATGCATAACAACACAATTTATGGTATATTTTATAGCGATTATACTACATAATATAGTTAAGGTGTTCAGCATAATTACTTGTATACTATTCCAAAATAGCAACATTATTTTGTACTCTACAATATAGTAATCGTAATGCAGCATAAATTACGTAATTTATTTTTTCCCGTATAGAAAAGTAGATGTAAAAACTTCATAGTTATTGACGTACAGTTGATTTTTATGCGTAGACGCAAAAAGATTGATTGATTGATTGACTTTTTTTTTTTTTATTATTTTTGTTTTACGGTTTAATTTTACTTAAATCTTCAGTACTCGAAATATTTTGCAAGTCTTCTAATAAAAAAATCTTATCCTAATCTTCTTCATCCGACATTTGCCCTCGTCCCTTATATCTACAACATAGACTCATACAAAATATTCTCATACCAAGACGGAAAGATGGACTCATTGTTATATAAATTAATGATTTCCAAAATGAATTTAAAACACCTACCCAAACAATACCAAAATGTAACATAGGCATTTGAAAACGTAAACCTGTACAGAACTCGTATAATCTAATACCAGCATATGGCGTCCATGATAACCAAAAAGTACATATTAAAACAAATGACATAATATGACTAGGATTTGATAAATTTTCAGCTAATGCTGTTGCATATTCACGATCATGTATAGGCACTCCCCTTCTAACACGTCTCATAACTGTAAATATGTATGAATAAGTATATACAATAGTAATAAGACTTGGTCCTAATACTAATATGGCCATAGTTATTGAATATGCCATCATATTATCCCAATCTAACATACAAACATATGCTTCGGGATCAAAATGTGGTTTACTATAATTTAGTAATGGTGGACAACATAACATACACGATGAGATCCATGTAAAAACCATCCAACACTGACATCTTGTTTTAGTTTGTACAGTATCATAACGTAGTGGTTTTCTAATAGCGAGGTAACGATCAACACTTATCCACATAAAGGTATAGACACTAACGCTCCATAATGTAACTTCCACATAACCAACCAATCGGCATACAAGATCACCGTACACCCAATGTTGTACTATTGCTGGATAGACTGATAAAGGTACCACAAGTAAGCCACATAGTAGATCTGCTACGGCGAGGGATAATAAATAGTAGTTAATCACTTCCTTAGGGCCTGAAACAAAAGAAATCAAGTATTAAAATTCAATCTTTATAATAATAATAATAATAGCTATTAATAAAATGTGTTTCGTAAAACTTGCATTTCATTATACCACTAAAATTCTAAATCTATTTAATTTTTCTAATTACTATTATTAAGAGTATAACATTTCAAAACTTAAAGTATAGAGTTTACGAACACCACTAATATTTGCAACAAATTTGCTAGAAAAATAAGTAGGTTTAATTAAAAACTGCGCCCATTAAACTAGCATAAATTATTGTTACATTATTACGATATGTATCTGAATCATATTTTTTTATAGAGCCAAAAACAAATTTGGCCAATTTTTTCCCTAAAAATTACTTTTAACTATATATATATATATATATATATATATATATATATATATATATATATATATATATATATATATATATATATATATATATATATATATATATATAAAAAATAAAAAAAGCCAAAGGCAAAATTTGAGCAACAGATTAAGGGATGATGTTAAACATTAATTCCAACTACACATAGTCTGCTTTCATTATGACATACGCATTCAGTCGTGGCGTATATATATAATTACACGGGAGTGTTTCATGGCGAGTGAAAGAGAAAAGCTAAATGCAAAAACCACGACATTATATTTGAATAACGTACAAAAGTGTAGAGAAAATGAACCAAACATTAGTTGGGATGAAATATAGAGCTTGTTTCTGTGTTAGAGTCTAAAAAAATATAATATAAAAAAAAAAAGGGAGTAGATGTACTGAACATAAAATATAAAGCTAATTTATGAGAACGAAGAACAAGAAAGCAAGTTTAAATACATATTCAAATCTCTACTAATACTCTAGTATAATACTACTACTACTACTAACTCTGTTAAATTTGAAATAAAACTCTCTCATTTTGGGTTTAATGATTTAATCAGTAAAAAAAAAAAAAAAAAAAAAAAATTTATATACGGAAGTATGTACATTAATAAGTAATTTAAAAAACAGATAGATACGTAGGTAGAAAGATATTAATCACGATTTTTATTTTTTTTTATGTATGATAAATTAATCTGATTTATCGTGTTTTTTCTTTTTATAAATTAAATTAAATGATACATAAAACAAAAACAGACGAATGAGTGTATTTTGAGATATTAATTAATAGAACACGTACTGTGTATTTGGAAAGACTATGCATCAATGATTCAAAATATCAGCTTTCAATTTTTAAGTATGCCAAGTTGACATTTTATCGTTTTTTTTTTTTTTGTTTTTTTTTTTTTTTGGAGGGAAAAAAAGTTAAGCCTTCTTTATTAGAGCAGAACTGAAGAGTTATGTGTTTTGTATCTCTTAAGAGACCTTATTCGTTCCTCTTATATTATATAAAGAAAGTATAAGGGAAAAAAATAGAATATATTACCTACGCTTCCTATCCTTAATACATTTCATAATATGTGTATATGTATGTATGTATGTGTGATGTGTGTGTGTGTGTGTGTGTGTGTGTGTGTGACGTGTGTGTGTATACACACACGTCACACACACACACACACACACACACACACACACACACACACACACACACACACACACACTGAGGGGACATAGTGATATAAATTTTGGGTGTAAAAGTATTTCTTTTGCGAGATCAATAGAATCAATTTCAAATTACTCTATATAGTCTAGTCTAGAACTTTATTCGTATACAAATTTCATACTCTTTTAAATTTTGTGTTTTAGATAGTGTTGCCCATGAAAATTTTCATAAGTTAATCGTTTTTTTGGTGCTTACTCGTCACATTTGATTTTTATATAGTGACATTTTGTATATTTTTTTTAATACGTATTTCTTTATTTAATCTTTTCGCCAAATGTATCGTGTTTTTGATTGAGGTATCATTTTCTAAAGCAAATAATAAGTTTTTCAATCTCTCCTCCTCTCGTATCCTGGCTGGAACCTTCTCTCTGGTGGTTCCCCTACTATCCTCCTTTCTCTCCCTTTACTTTTGCAAGATCGATGTTGCTATGGGAACACCATACACCTCTCTCTGCTCCGCACGTTCTACTATACACTTTCACATTCGCTGCTCAACGCGTACTTAACTAATAGCAAGCGAATAACAATGGGCTTTTCTGCCTGCATTCATCATAAGCAATACTATTATAAAGATGTATTTACATGGAAGAGAATTTAACCAAAGTTAAAATAAGAACAAAAGAAAACTTTTTTATATTGTGTATTTATATGTTGCGGCCATCTTGTGCGAAGATTATTTGTGGTGTGGCTCACGATTTTTCTATTCAATAAAAAAATCTAAAAAGACGCATGTACTTGAGATCATTTGATACTAATATGTTATCAAATATTTATAACAATTTTTTATTCCTCATTGCAACTATAACAACACTGCTGGTTTTGACATTCAAATTTACCTGAAATTATTGTGTCGTAAATTTAAAGGTATTTTTAATATAAATGCTTGCATTATTAAAATGAATACAAAGTTAAAATTTAAACGGCTGAATCCTGTTATGTTCATATGATCATACAAGGAACAATATTTGCAGTATGCAATATATTTAATTGCATGAAAATTTAATGGTTTAAAAAAATGAAAATTACAAGTTATTGAATTGCTATTGATATTGCTTCATGCGTATATACAGATTTTAACATAATACTTTACAATTAAAGCAACGTTTCATTTTAGTCCTGTCACTCCTGTCTAATGTAGCCTTAATATTTTTACGCATTGTATGATATTATTTGTTTTTATCATGAAAAGTGCTTTGTATCAAAGGATTTTTTTCCCTTAAACTATATAAAAAGAATATAATTTAATTGGGAGGAACTTTTTTTTTTTTTTTTTTTTTTTTTACTATACTATATACTAATAATATTACGCATTCAAAACTAACACCTATATTGCAAATAAAATATAGTTACACTGTTTGAAGGCAGGTGTTCCATCACTATACTTTTAAGCAAATTGATTTTTTCTTTAAATAGCTCAATATAATATTGAGTACAGATTGAGTATAATAATAAAAATCAATGTCATGGTATGATATAATAAGCACTTTGCTCTAATTGATTTTTTACTGTCATACTGTAGAATGACATAAGTTTCTTTCGTCTTTGAATTGTGTTGTTATATACAGGGCTGGTGTGGGTATCAGGCACGGGGCGTAGCGGTGGAGGTCGATGAGAGAGAGAGAGAGAGAGAGAGAGAGAGAGAGAGAGAGAGAGAGAGAGAGAGAGAGAGAGAGAGAGAGAGAGAGAGAGCTACCACGATATTATGCAAATATACCGATCAGGCACCTCGTACATCAAACTTTGAAAGTGGTTCTAAACTTTGTTTAGTTGTGGTTGTGGCACACTAGTAAAAACATATCGTCTTCCTCAAGTAAAAAAGTACAATGAAAGTTCACGTAAGGCTTTCTCAACATTGTGTGTGTGTGTGTGTGTAAAAATAATAAAAAAAAACTTTTTCTTCTGTACGTAACTTTTTTATTGGAAATTATAATAATAAAAATATGTTTAGTTCTAGAAAAAAAGACTGTGTGGGAGAGAAATTCTAAAGTTATAAAATCTTTATGTAAATTAAATGTTAATGCAAAAATGTTCATAAAATTATTTTTATTTATTATTTATTTATTTTCTATTAAAGCTGCAAAATCAAATGACTAATTTTGATATACTTTATATGTATATAATATGTAAATATCATTATAATATATCCTTAAGAATATAATTTCATTACGGTATTTTAATTTTTTTTAAATATTTTTAATTCTTATTTTCTAAAGTAAAAAATAAATTTCAAAAGTTGCGATATGAAACAATTAATTTCACATTGAGTTAAAAAGATCAAAATTTGAAAATTAGATAAAAACGTTTAATTTTATCTAAATGTGTCTCTCAAGAACACGAAAAGTGTGTAAAACTGCAGGAGAGAGAGAGAGAGAGAGAGAGAGAGAGAGAGAGAGAGAGAGAGAGAGAGAGAGAGAGAGAGATCGCGTGCGTGAAAAGAAAGTTGTAATCGCACGTAAGACAAACATCGAGCATTACAATGAAAAAGCACACGGCTGAAAGTACAAATGTAATGTCCTTATATCTACAATAAAAATCATAAAAATATTATATTTCGTTTGGTTTATTATGCAACTTATTTAAATAGCAAAGATGAAACATAAATTGAATTTATTATTCACCTAGTACTGTAGTTTACTTTGATTGAGAAATGTATTCAATTATTGTCGTTGCAGTTGATACTACAAGACTTTATTATAGTACTAACCAGACTTTTTGGCTGTGAGGCTAGAGTTGCTAAAATCTATCATTTAATTGTGGAATTATAAACTTATAATTTGATTTTACATTATTTAATATTAATAAAGATTTTATTGAGCAAATAAAATACAATACAAACATTGCACATAGTCAAAAGGAGTTGCTCAACAGAAGATCAAAAAAGGCAAGCCCATACAAAATTTGATATCCAAAATAAAAGAAAGAAGTAAAAATATTTACTAACTTTACTATATTTTACCAATATATTTACCAATTTGCTATATTCTCAAAATTAGAATTGTTAGATCCTAAAACTACCAGTAATAATATATTATAACATTAAAGCGTAATGACCTATGAGTATAAAAATATAATCAGCTAGATGTGCTAAAAATACGACACGATCGATTAGGTTATTACATGAAAAGGTGAGAAACCGTGTAAGATTAGGAAACCTTGAACTTAAAATGTCAATATAAATATCACATAAAAATATCAACTTGATGTTAGCCCCTGGCAGGGTACTATTACTGCACAACATATCTGACGCACTATTTGCCTAACTATAAGGCGCTCTTATCGTTATATTTGTTTTTTCCTGTTTTGTTTTTAGATGTGTTTTCGAAATAAAGCCTTTTTTAAATATGTTATTTATTTATATGAAATTATATATATATATATATATATATATATATATATATATATATATATATATATATATAATGTGTGTGTGTGTGTGTATATAATATATTTACTTGATTAAAAAACAAATTTAACTCAAAACCACACCCAGATTTAAAATTAACTAAAAAATCTTTGAAACATAATTAAATATATTCAGTAATCTTAATCAAATTAATTTTTAACACCACGAATATTTTTCAATGTTTTATAATAAACCATCGTAGAATAAAATCATGGTTACCATTTTACATTAACTTTAATATAGTTACGATTTAATATCTATAGTATGTATAAGAAGTATAGTAGAAGTAAGAAATAAGAGGAATATAAATTTGAAACAAAACATAAAATTTGAACTTAAATTAAGAGCTGAGGACAACAATAATTAAACTTTAATACGAGTATTCTTTTTATGTTTTAGATAAAAAAAAATATCTAAATTTTATTAGTTTGCTTATATGGTTACGACTTACGACATCCCGTATATTTTTGTACATCACAGAAGTAGCTTCAGCTAGCTTGTCATAAAAATTACGAGCAATAGAAAAGAAAAACTCAGGCAGTTTATGAGAGTAATTCTATCTCTCTTGCTCTCTTGGAGCAGGTGTATTGCTTTTCTTGGACCTTGTACGTTGCAAAGACTCTTTCACATAAAAATGACTTTCATATCAATAATCATTTATGAATACGTACATCCAAAAACATTACTTTTAATAAGATATTGTCAATTTACAGTAAAGTTATCTCCTAATATATATTTTTTATTGTGTTGAATTACTATATTAATTTTAAATTAAATTAGCTGAGTGAAATATTAAGTTATATGAAAGAAATTTTTATGGTTCATCGATTGAAACTATATTTTCATGTTCCGATATACGCCTAGGGTGACTTTTTAAGTATAAAAGATCATTTCAAAATGCATGATTTTTATTTTTCCTAAAAGTATTAAGTTTGAATGCTTGTTCTCCTTTGAGTGCTTTCTTGTCCTTCTTATTTTATTTTGTCATTTTTAAATAGCCGGAAAAAAAAAAAAAAAAAAAAAAACAGTGAAACAATACTGACCTCGCGACGTAAGGAAGGTTGCAATAATTAACACGTTGGAAACAATGATGGCAACGCCCATAACGAAGATGATGCCTGCTTGCGTGAGGGCCTCCAGCGTGAATGCAATTTCTTGATCTGGGTCGTGGCTTAGGATGATCAAAGCGCCATCTCGACGGCCGGTGAACATCCTAGTTCCCAACCTCCTTGCTGGTTAACAAGTTGTACTCTGCAAACGTCGTCTTGTTCACTACTAGGGAAATATTTATTAGGAAGTAAAAGTCGATGAAGTTTTTTATGATGATGCCTAATAGATAAGATACACTGAGGAGGAATTTTATTATTACAATTATAAGTAGTTTTATTAAGATTTAAATAAGTAGGAGATTTAGTATATTTATTATTATTAAGTCCACCACAATGGTGGGACTTTAAGTTATCGCTAGCAATTATTTGACAGTAATAAAAATTGAGAGAAGTAACAGCAGTTTGTGCGGGGGGTCCTCGAGATGATATTATTAGTTTTTGGACCCGACCGCCTGCTAAACTGTTTTTTAATATTTGTTCTTTTCTGATTTGTTTGTTGCAGATTCTCAGTGATTTTTGCTGAGAATTGCTTTTTAGTGGTGTTATTGAAGAATTTAAGTCGTCGACTTTGGTGGTTCTGATGATATTGTAACACCTCTGCCAAGCCAACATGGTCTTCTAATGAACGTTTACACGGTCGCTGCTTGGTTGCTAGCGTTCCGCGTCTGCTTAATGTACGTAGGCTCACTGAAAACGTTACCATGCCACCAAACCTGAAACAAAATAACAAAAATACAATTTAGTAAAGATTTTAGAAAAATTCTTACTCTTTGAATTTATGCACGCATTATTGTTAAGGTATATTCACATATTTAATTTTTATCTGTAAATTTTCATAGCAAATCATCAGCATTATTTTAAACAAGAAAAAGTTAAAGTTATACGAAAAAAATTAAATATGTAAATTAAGTTTAAAAATCATATAAAATTGTAATTTTCGTATACAAAATATAAACAATCAACGTTCATGGGTGCTTTAAAAAAGTTGAGATATTGTAGCTCGTTACACCAAAAATCTAATTTTAAAAGCAAATTCTTGAAGTATTTTAACGTGTTTTAATGGTATTGAAAGACATTAATAATTAATATGTTGAGTGTATAAACTCATGATATTATTAAGAAGAACTTAAAATAACAAGCCAAAGGTTTTTTTATCATAATTAAAACATTAAGTATGAACGTATATTTTTGAAATAAAAAAACTGATAATGACTTTATAATTTTAATCACATGGTAATTACAGTCACAAACTTTAAACCACTTCGAAGTATGATTTTTTTTTGTATTGTCTCTAATGACTTTTATAATGTTTCTATACTTCTTTTTATTAATAGATTTATTTCTAATTAGTATTTAATTTTCAAGTACGTTGAGACACAAAAAAACGTTATTCTGTAAGATATTTATTCTATTACTATTTCTGTAAGTTAAATAGTTTTTGTGCCAATGTGAGGTTTTAAATTAACATATATCTCTTAGACGTGCTGAATTTCAAGTGCACTTATGTAAGGTCCAGTAAAACTTGAAAATTATTAATGAATTTCAAGCCAATGAAACAAAAACATCTTCTACGTGGTTTAAATTATTGATATTTGAGAATAAATTCTATGATTTTATACAGTTTTTTTTGTTTGATTATATATTTTTACTATCATCCTTTTATATTGAAGCCTATACTTTTTTTTTTTTAATTTTTTTTTTATATCTTGATCAATTTACGAAAGTATGATTGATGATTTTTGTGTTGAAGTTAATAATACAGAAAAGGATAACAGATGAAAATGAAGTATTTTAGTGTAAGAAAGAAATTTAATATCTTCCAATGTCATTAATTTAGATTTATCAGTAAAGCTGATTTTTTTTTTAACTTTGCTAAAGTTTCATTAATTTAAATCTTCAATAATTTCTAAGATTTTATTTATTGATTAGTTTAATGAAATTCTGCGTCATTTTTTTATATTCGTTAAACTTTTTTTTTAAACAAAACTGTTGTAGTAACTTTAATTAAAAATTATATTTTAACAAGAAAAAAATAATCGCATTAAAATGTTAAGTTTCAAATAGATTATATTTTTAAAAAAATAACAAGCGGAATAATAGATTTTATATTGAAATTGAATATTTGCCAAAACATTTCACTTGTTTGAGCTACGTATTTTTAGGCAAAAATTGTTTTTTACGTTAATCTTTTGTTTCAATTATTTTTGATTGCCAAAAAAGTTTATAATTTAGAAAGTACTGTTTTCTTTGAAAAAATAACTTAACAATTTTTTTTTACTGACATTACATAAAATTTATACACAATATCTTTTGTATGATGGGGAAACTTTTTATATATATATATATATATATATAAAAGATTGCCAACACTTTTTTTTACAGCGTAACTACATGCCATTCCCCTGGTAATAATATTTTTATACATCAAAAAGAAAGACCAAAAGAAACAAATAAAAAATTTCAGTATCAAAAGAAAAAAATACTGTTTTAAATTACTCATGATTATTTTAACTTTTGTGAACAAACGGCCTTTTTCTTGACAATGAGTTAAAATATACTATGCAGATTTTTCCCCTATAATGATAGATTTAATTTTGAAGACACATAAATTAGGCTATGATTTTGTTATTTACTAGCTCTAAATATTAGCATTATGTTTTTATTCGTTTTTTTTTTATGTTGGATTTTATATTTGCTTCAAACGCATGTAGTAGAGTTTGTCTTTTGTCTTTTTTTTTTTTTTTTTTTTTTTTTTTTTGCATATAAGAAGTCTAAATAATAATAATTATTAAAAATGTCTTTAATTTATGTTATTTATATTATATATGTTGTGAAATGAATAGTTTCAATAGAGTGTTGTTATGTGCTCTGTAAAATGATAATTTTATTCATTACAGCTTGGTGGCAGATTTTGCAAGTACTTTTCTGATGAGCTACAAAAGTCCAAGACCACTTAATATCCTGTTTTATGTGATCATATGAAACTGTATAATAAAAAATATTCACTTTATAAAAATGAAATAGTGTAGCTAAAAAATAAAGAAGACATTTTCTGTTGTTAAGTTGTAAACTTAACAAGGAAAACTTTGCAAGTGAACTACATAATTTCGTGCTAACAAATGAAAATCGTGTCAACATGTCTCTTTATATCAAGGGCTACTTAAGATTATTTTTACACAACAAATTTGATTTTATCTTCAGACACGGTAAGTACTCTTTTTTATTTATTTTATTTTTAAACACTTTCCTTATTAAATTTGCAGTTTCAAGTATATAATCCAAGGCGCTTTTAGCAATATTGTAATCGAATATGTAAAAAATCGTATAACAAGAATTTCGTATCTTTGCCTAACGTATCAGAAATTTTTATATTGACTATTATATAATTTTTAAGAGTCGAAACCAAACTTGCGTTCAAAATCCATTGTAAAGATACCGTTATATGTATATTATAACAAGTACATACACAATGTATGTAAGCTCGTTTACTCTATGCTATTTAGAAGCCTCAAGCCAATTATATTAGATTTCAAATTGTACGATACAAAAGCAACAAAAGCAATTAACTATAAAACTAATTAAAGTGTAAAAGCGAATTGAAGTAACGCATGTAATATATCACAGCATGGAGAGTTTCAAAACACTCGTTAGTGTGAAGAAAGATTTATCGATAGAGTTTCAACAACATTAGTAGATAACGAATTGTAACTTTACCTAACTTTTATGCGGCATCGTTTTGATCTGCCTGTGACTACGGAATCTATTTAGAGCGTGTTTCACTGTTATTTATTTAATATATATATATATATATATATATATATATATATATATATATATATATATATATATATATATATATATATATATATATATATATACTCATGCAATAATGACAAAGTATACCGGAAATTTAGGCATATTACGGTAGAAAATAGGAAATAAGTGTAATCAATAGACATAAATTTTTTAACAGGTAGAATGGACCAAGGCATAATATGTCAATATGCCAAGTCATGAATGTTAGACTGAACTAACAATATAGAATAACAATTTTAATTATTGACTTGTAGCACCCATAACATTTTTTTAAATATTGAAATTAATTACATTATTATCCAAATTTACGTAAAAAAAAAAAAAAGAAAGTTGAAATATATATAATCTGACAGCTAAAAAGCTGTAGTAAAATATTGAATACCACAAACTCATTATATAAAATGGAAATTACCAAGTAATCATATAATGTTTTAATTAAAGAGAATTGATTAAAACTTTAATGGAGAAAATTAGAGTAATAAAGTTTATAGTTTGAGTGTTGACGATGTTTATGTGTAAAATATCATCGTGTTTGACGTATTTGTGAAGGAAGTAATTATTGAGAGGAACTTGAACTATAAACGTCACAATTAGAATTTGACAACGTTTTCATTCTTATACTTTATGTATGTGATTGAGGACTTGAATATTAGAAATCCTTTTCGTAATTCCTTTGTAAAATTATATAAAACATTTGAATACGTTGAATAACAATTCAAGTTAATAACTTAAAGCCATAGACCACATAAAACAACATGTGCTTTTTATTGAATAAACACAAAATGGGATCTTCAAATCTGATTACAATTTTTACCAGAATGTTAATGTAGCCCCACGAGAGAGCGTGAAAATACTGTAAAGTATGCAATTTCCGTGACTATTCATGTTTCTGACGTCAGAAACACGCAAAAATTAGTAAAAAATGTTGTGCGGGTTGCATAAATTGAAATTTTCTGATCACTGCTACGGAGCTACAGTTGTTGTGTTTTTAGACAAACTAAATTTATTTAAATGTAAGTCCCATCAAGTGTTTTGTGATATAAATGCTTATGTTTTCTTCTGGTCTATTCCTTTAATGTTCAATTTTTTTTTTAAATCAATATTATTGTATATAAAGCCGTGTTTTATTACATATATTATTGATGTAAATTCTGCATTAAAATCAATGAAATAATTTAATCAATTACACGCAATTAAATGTTTTTATTACAAAATAAGTTATAAATATGACACACTTTTATCTAACAGACGTTCTTTTATTTATCATTTTACATTTTCTGAAGAATATAGGTAGAGGGGTGATAATTTAATAATGCATTTTTTTTTACTCTCTTATTGAGCTCATAGGTTAAATTGCCATTGATTTTCAATAAAAAGTATTTGTAATTTACATATTTTAATTTCAAAGAAAGTTTAATCACAATTATTAAAACTAAATATTTGAAATAAAAATTACAAGTTTCTTTAACGTATATTAAAGTTATCAAAGGGTAAAAATTTCAATTTTCATATGCAGTCAATAATGCAGTATTTACTTAAAATAATGTGATATTTAAAAAAATAAAAACTTATGAAAAACAATTTTTCTTATTAACATTTTGTTTCATTCTATTATATATTTTCCAGTCACTTATTTTTCCTCCCTTCTCGTTACACTGCGCAAAAGAAGAAAGAGATCGTTTGCTTAATAGCACCATTGTGAAGACGGAGTGAAAGAGAGAGCATAATATAGCAGAACACTATCGTAGCGGCTGTGTTGAATAATGCCAATAAATATTGCATAAAGTTGGAGAGAGAGAGAGAGAGAGAGAGAGAGAGAGAGAGAGAGAGAGAGAAAGGGTGGGTGGGTTCAGGACGACCTTGCTAAGACTCTCTGACGTCATTACATAAATGTAGGACAGCTGTTAGATCCATATTCTTGCCAAAGTACTACTGTGTCCTTTTATATTTTATATACAAAAATATATAAATAATTTATTTTTCAACTTTCAATAAAGCAGGAAACTTTTTATTAGTTATCCTTATATAAAAGAAAACCACAAAAAGTCGGCCAGCCTTTTAATTCAAAGTGTATATATACATATATACTATTGCTTAACCAGTCAATCAATCAATCAACATGAAGTAGTTTTTAACCGTGCTGGAATAGTGCATTATACATACTCTTTTTTTGTGATATAACAATTTTCTCTTCGGACTTAATCTTTTTAAAATTTAATTCTTTTATTTTGTTTTTGGCCTTTATTATGAAATTATAAAGTAAGTAATCTTGCATCAATAAAATATGAAAAAGAAAGAATATTTTCCCTAGCTGCTTGTAATATTTAAATTACTATCTAGTCAATGGGAAAAACGAGAGAGAGAGAGAGAGAGACAGAGAGAGAGAGAGATGGTAATTTTTTGTAAGCATAAAATTTTCTAAAAACATTGTAGGACACTAAAATTATTTTCTAAAATGAAACACATAAAAAAATGCATGGTAAATGATTCGTGTAAAAATTTGACGCAACAAAAACAATAATTACGATGATACTAAAAATTTCATTATACTTACTTTACTATACATACAGTATACAAAGAAACCTATTAAATCTAATGTTATATTATACTCAGTCAGTTAAGTTTGAAAATGTTAAGAAATTATGCAAGAGTTTTGAGTATTCATATGTTCCCTCTAAAACAATTTACAAAAGACCTTTATTACATTCTCTGGTAATGGTTATATTGTAATAAATTACTAACGTTATTATACTTTTTCATTATACCCTAAAGAACAATTTTTCCTAGTTTTTTTTTTTTTTTTTTTTTTTTTTTTTTTTTTTTTTTGGTAGAACATTATAGTTACTGTAATGAATAATTTAATTAGATTTGAAGTCATAGTTATACATGAATAAATTATTTTAAACATCCAATCATCATGAAAAGGTTAGAAATTTTGTATCAAAGAAAAAGAAGTTTTGCATTCACTAAATGAGCAAATTTTATACAGAAGAGTTTAATAACCACTTTGTTATTTATACTGTATATCGTATTGATTTACAGTTTTACTACCTAAAATTTAGCTCATATTATGATCAAAAATAGATAAATTAGCTATAAAAATGATGCTTTTATCATGGTTAAAATGTTATACCGTTTCCAGCGAGTTTCTTTCCGAATATAATATTTATTAAAATCCAAAATTTATTATCCTTAATTTTAAGTTTGTTTACGTGAGTCTGTTTTATTAAGATGTTAATATTATATATTTATAATACACATTTATTTTATTTTAAACAAATAAAGAGGGTGTATATAGGAAATTTATTTTGGTAGTTCAAACACGAATAAGTGTTGATTGGCCGGTTGATTATAGGTCAATTTAAGATATATGTGAGTTTCACATGCAATGAACATATCATGCACTCTTTTCTAAATTGCCAATTCCATTGCCATTGATGTATAACAAAACTATCATGTTAAGAAGAAAAACACATAAAAACGCGTAATTTAATCACATTTCGAACGTTCTATAATGCCAATAAGTTTTATTTTTTTATTATGATAATTTTTTTTTACCATTTTTTACGAGAATAGAATTTTGTTCTGAATTTCATAGAATTGAACCCTCATCTCGACTACACATTATATCAGTTGACATTTGTGTTTTATGGCTTATTTTCCCAGAAACTATATAAAATTCAGAGAAGTATATCATTTATTGTAGTACATAGAAAACAGAATGAATCCTTTATGTGGTATTTAAACATCACTGTTCTAATAAAATATGTACTACAGTATGATATATAAATTTCTTGCTAAACTACTTCATTATTTTATGTTTCGTTTAAGTTGTATTTCTGTAAGTTCTTTGCCCTTTTTTATATTGATTTTCAACAATTTTTTTAATCGCACGAAAAGAAAACATTCTAATGGCACTATAAATATTAGTGCACTGCAATGGTTACAATATCATTTAATGTAGGTAGGACACACCTTCATGGTGATATGTTTTATTTGCATTAGGAAGCATTGTTATTCTGTTATTCCATTCCAGTCCAAAATTTAGCAATTGCAATTAACAGGATTCGTACCCCTGGCACTAATTTAAAGTTTTTTTTTTTCCGTGTAATGTTTTTTTTTTCTCTCTCTTTCTTTTAATATGTGAAATGCAATATTAATAGGCAATTGAATAGTGGCGTAACTGTGTATTTCTTCGTCTATAATATAAGGTAGCATTACATTAGAGTATCACTTTTTTAAAACATCAATTATGAATTTTTGTTATGAAAAACTAAATTATATAAATAATTTCATCGTTTCATCACATTTTATATGTGATTTTCCTCAATTAAGTCTTTATGTTTGATGTAGCACTTTAGCTAGTGCATGATATATATTAGAGAGAGAGAGAGAGAGATACAAAGAGTTGTGCTTTGATCGTGGGCAGTAATTAGTTCTACACGGATGGGAGGTTAGAGAGAAAAGCTCGCGACTTCCCGTGCTTTGGGGTTAAATGTCGTGTGGCAGTGGTGAGCGTGGTGTTTGCAAAGCACTGGAGACGACTCTATGTCCTGTACTTCTAATTACTCACTATACATAAAAGTTTTTTTTTAAAGCCATATGACTGAAAATGCGATGTGTACTATTACTCTGAAACGTAACTCTAAGAAATAGTGGAATATGCAGTAGAGGAAAGAAATTATTCTAGCATCGTAAAACTATATCAGAGAGAGAGAGAGAGAGAGAGAGAGAGTATGCTGCAGCTTTTTTATCAAGACAAACATCATATGCGACGCAAGAACTGATTTTTTCAATGATTTATTGGATACTTTTTAGTCAAAATTAAAATGAAATAAATACGGTTTGATATTTGTTTAGTCACTTACAGTATAAGCCTAACTGTTATTATCATTTTCAAACTTCGTTAAATAAAAATAGCTCAAACGATGTACTTTTTCATGAAAAGAAAGCTTTATTGATTTTAATCCGTGTTTTTACAATATGCATATAAAAATGTTTAAAGAAATTCTGTCTGGCGTATATTTTTATTAATTTTTTATTAGACACGGATAGTTTACATAGTAACATTCAATAGAAATTTCCAATATTTACATTGTGTTAAACTACATTTACGTCTCTGCTATAGCAATACCTTAATACGTATACCTTTTTACATATTTATATAATTAATATCAAACTGAAATGAAAATTTTACGAATTTTTCTTTAAATCCTTATAGTTAATAACTTCCAGCACGATTTCTCTATTATTTTTGATTGTGTCATTCATTAAAATAATTCAAAATATAGTAATGTTCTTTTATAATAACAATAATTTTCGAACAATTACTATATTTTGTGAATTAACATTTTTGCTACAAATTATTCAAATTATTTTACAATGTTAAATTTATATCTTACAAAAGTTGTTAAATATAAATACACTTTATACTTTATACAAGATAAAACAGTGCTTTATAAATTTGAGCTACTGCAGTGCACATTAGTTACGAGTATAAAAATATGATCAAACAAGCTATAAAAAGCAGAGTTAAATTGAGTACACACAGATAAGAAGATTAAAATGTAAAGCTATATTATAATGTACTTAATATTATATTAAGATATCGATTTCCTTTATAATGCTTTACGTTTGACTTAACATAAAATATATTTATTTACTAATGTTTGAACTTCTTTACAAAACTTTGGTTAAAATATATGCGGTTGACTCAAGTACTTTTTAAGTAAATAAAAAAAAAGATGAGAAAATATTATATGCGAATGTTTTTATGGTCATTGAGCAATTCAAATGCCGAGCTTCTTCTTTTCTACTTACTATATAACTCAAGAGTTCATTTTTATGAATGGGAGAAAAAAAAAGTTAGCTATGCCAACATAAAAGTCTACAAACTTTTACTAAAGAAAATAAACAAAGTGACAGCATCGTGATAGAAAACTTCTTGTGTCTTGTCTATTCCAATAGCTTTTTTCCCCGTTAGATTTATGGGTTTTTAGTTTTAAAGTCAAATATGGGCAAAAAGTAAATGACATCTGATATTATTAGCATTTTAACGATTTTTTTTTTCGTGACACATCAAGGAAACTAGAAATACTGACGAAGGTCTACTTCTTGTACCATAATAACTAAGATATAAATACATATTGATTTGAAATAGCATTTCATTGCACAGATATAAAAATATTAATTGATGGTAAATAGACATGTTCCACTAATTATTGTGATACTTGTATACAAAAGAAGCACATTATATGGTTTTGGAATGGATGGTAATGTTTATTTATACACATCAATCTGTCGATCTGTACTTTTGGGAATTTTAAAATGACTATCCTAGTTTTGATGGTTTAGGGCGTGTAATTAATGTATCATGCACATGACCTTTAGAATGAATAAAGTTTTATTTTTTCGTTATTTATTAGTTACTGAAGAAGAAAAATACTAAAAATTAAAATTAATTTATACTTAATAAATATTTATTTTGATTTAAGATATTTATTCAATAACATAATATAGTAATTTAAAATATCAGTTCCGTGAATGTTATCTATTATTACTGCAATAGGTTGTTTAGTTAAAAAAAAACTACAGCATAAAATTTTATACTCTTGCCTTATATGGCAGTTCAGTGTATCCATATGGAGACATTAATTGCCGTATTTTTCCAAATAAATACATCGTATTGCCATATTTGTATAACATGCAAGTATATTTTGCATTTCCAGCTCTTGAAACCGCTTGAAACATGTTATATAAGACGTGATATCAGCCCATATAATAATACTGTTAGCTTTTCATTATGCATTACATATTATATAACATAAACGATAATATAATATATTATAGTGACATGATGTTGTTATGAACTTGCATAATATAACGCTATTCATATACATAATGCATTATACATAATAAATCATACACGTGTATAATACCAACTAGCTCTTTTGTCATTATAAATTATATAGTGTAAATTTCATACTAGAGTGTTTATACATGTTAATTAACAAATTAAAAGAGTCAACTATATATATACTATTGTGATCTACCTTTTTCAAAATGTATAAAAATAATTTGTAAAAACATGCACATAAAAAGAAGAAAAGAAAGTTTAATGACAATCCGCATTACTTTTCCGCATATAATACGAATGTTAGCGTGATATGAATTTTAGTCACGCAAATATAACATAATAATTTTTTTGTATATATACTGTATGTATTATCAAGAAAATATGAAAGATAAATTAATAGCATTACAAGCTCAATATAATCATTGTTATCAAAAACATTAGTTTAAAATTAGTTTTCTTCTTACTTTAACTTAAATTTCAAGTTTATTGAGGAAAACTATATAGTAGTGTATACAAAGTATTTAAAAACAGTTTAATTTAGTTTTTTTTTGTAATAATAATAATAATTGTTAAGTTATAATGCATGTTTAGTAACAAGTATTTACGTAATACCTTAAGTACACGCAATAACTTTATAAAATTTAAATTATTTTAAATAACGCAAACAATTTTTATTTCAAATAACTTAAAATAATTACTCGCGATAATATAGTTATATTCATATTTCAGTAAATTTAATACCTTGATTATCTTTAATGGTAAATCAACTAAGGTTTTTTTCAAGAAATTTTATTTCAGAATATGAAAAGAAAGATTTAAATTTGTTAAGTTTGTTTGCTTTTAAAAAAAAATATTGAATATTGGTAGATATATATTTTTTAATAATTCACACCAAATTAGAACTAAAATGATATAATAATATTTACTTATAATATTCCAAGTCTTTGATGCCTTTCAAAAATATCAAAACTTCCATCCAAGTTATTAAAAAATTACATGGTTGGTGTATTATTGATCGAATATGGATTGGGAAAAGTTTATTGTGAGTTTTATTTCTTTTGAAATAAATTATAACTTTATCTCTTAATCGCTCACACATTTGCAGTATTACTGTCACATTTTATAAAAATTATCTATAAACATCGAAAACTATGACGTTATTTTCGCTTTTGTTATCTTTTCTATCTTTTATAAATATTTTGAAATTCAAGTTATTATAATATATAATAATATGGTAAGATTATATTATTAGCGCAAACAAGTTGTTAGGTATGTTTTTTTATTGTTTGAAATGCAAATAAAAAAAGTTTTTTTACCATGGGGTTGAAAAAAAAAGTATGTTTGAGAATATAATATATAAAAAAAAACTATTTTAATTGCATACATGCAGTACAGGAGCAGAGAGAGAGAGAGAGAGAGAGAGAGAGAGAGAGAGAGAGAGAGAGAGAGAGAGAGAGCGAGCGACAGTGAGATAGTTTCATTTTGCTCTCTACAAGTATGTTTTATAAAGTTGTTTGTGTTGCATTCATTATCGTGTGGTTTGTATGAATTTCATTACAAAGTTAATATATATATATAACAACTTTGCCTTTTTTTTTGTGTCTCATCGTATCTCCAAGGAAACACCCGGAGCTTTCTTAAAAGATTAGATGTTGGCTTTTTTTTTTTTTTTTTTTTTCATCCCTCTTTAACACTCTTTATATATTATAATACGAAGTATGAGAGTATGCTAACCAACATATATATCCATACAAAGTGGCAAAAAGAACAAAGAAAAATGCTTTCTGCTCTCAGCAGAATTTTGTGTTGTTCGAGTACGTTCAGAGGAAAAATACCAGTCAAATTACTACATATTTATATTAGTATATGTATAGTATATATAATACATTTTTTTTTTTTTTAATATTTATGCACTTTTTGTTTTCCGTTGATAAATTAACCTTTACTGTCTAACTTGAGTTATTGATCTATTATGCCTATAAATGTGTAGTTTGTGTTCTGTATTTTTATACTTTGAGCGTCTGTCAACCTATCAACTCCGCAGCTTAAAATTATAATGAAAAGTTATATATTCTGATAAATAACCAATGCTATTTAATAAAGTCATGTAAGTTTATTTATAACATGTATTAATACAAAATATTATCCATTGCAGCTAAAATTTTGAAAGTTCTCAACTTTTTCATGGCAGTTAAAAAAGGCAAATTATTATTTTAACTTTGTTATGATACTTGCTAAATATACATGCATGAACTATGTTTTATGTCTTTTTACAAAATTATAATGTGCGAACGAGTAGCTAATATCAAGTACCTTTAAAGGCGTAGAACACCTTGAACAAAAAAGTTGTGTAATATCCTAACAAACCTGAAAATCAACGTTGATTTGGCTGGAGTCATTTATTTCTAATTTCTTTCCATTCACAAAATGCCACTAGCGGTCACTGACGTCACAGCTCGCCCGGTTTACGCGCGCGTAAAACAAGGGAGCTGTGACGTCAGTGACCGTCAGTGGCATTTTGTGAATGGAAAATAAATTAGAAATCAATAGCCAAATCAACGTTGATTTTCAGGTTTGTTAGGATATTACACAACTTTTTTGTTCAAGGTGTTCTACGCCTTTAAATATTTTTAATTTCGTTGAGCTGGTTGTTATTCATAAACTTTAATCCTAACTTTTTTTTCGTAAAAAGTAATTATCGCAGTTATAATTTTTGCGTGGCGTGTATTTGTATGTTAAAATACTACATTACCCTGCTTTCACAAAAAACTATAATACATATTATCTAGATGAACTCCCTAAGCTATATAGTAAAAATAATACTAACGTGAACTGTTTATATAATTTGATCAAGATTTGTCCTTTAAAAAAATGTGTGATAATAAAGCAGTAACATAAATATACAAAATTAATAATAGCTTTGTATAAATTGAATAAATTATGAAATATTATTCTTACATTGGATTTTTTACTGTTAATAGACGAAATAAAACAACTTTTTGTTCAATATTTTTTTTCATTGTAAAATAATATTACATATCACAAACTGCAACACAACACAAAAGAAAATCAATATTTATTTCTCCCCTTCAAGTTTATTTATTACTAATATTTTTGTCATAATATTTCACACTTCAGTTTTAAAATTCTATCATAAAAGACTAAAAAAAGCATAATTAAAGTTGTTGTTGTTTTGTCTTAAAAGCATAAAATTATATTTTATAACAAAAAAGTTTTATTATAAAATTAACAAACACTAGATTTGCACGATGTTGGATTTTATAATGATAAACAAATGTGTAGCTGTAGAAATTGGCAGACGCTATAAAATGCGTTGACTAAAATAGCAATGTGTTCTATTGTCGTTTAAATTTAGACTGTGCAGCACGATCGCTCTAATTGCAATGGCATTTTTTTTTCTTTGTCAAAAAAAAAAAAAATAAAAAAAATAAAAAAATGACGCATCTTTTGGTATTTTCAACTAACCATTCCATAAATAAAGAAATAAAATACAGCTAGTATGTATATAAAGTTGAAATATATGACTGAAAAGAAGTGAACCCTTGGGAATATTCAATAATATAAATTTTATGAAAAAAGTATGAGATCAAGAGAGAGAGAGAGAGAGAGAAAGAGAGAGAGAGAGAAATTTTCATTTATTGAAAAAGAAAAGACCTCGGTGAAAATATTTTTTGTTACTTT
Organism: Ecdyonurus torrentis; assembly: GCA_949318235.1. Taxonomy (NCBI): domain Eukaryota; kingdom Metazoa; phylum Arthropoda; class Insecta; order Ephemeroptera; family Heptageniidae; genus Ecdyonurus; species Ecdyonurus torrentis. Next base: position 23,792,464 of record OX439132.1, on the reverse strand, counting down.
TGGTGCATACTAATAAGTTGTGTATTTGAGAGAGAGAAAGAGAGAGAGAGAGAGAGAGAGAGAGGTGTATGATTGTGTATGTGTATATATATATATATATGTGTGTGTGTGTGTGTGTGTGTGTGTGTGTGTGTGTGTGTGTGTGTGTGTGTGTGTGTGTGTGTGTGTGTGTGTGTGTGTGTGTGTGTGAGTGTGTGAGTGTGTGTGTGTATGTGTATGTATGTATGTATGTATGTGTGCTATAGTGGTGGACGGTGACTCGTGCGACGTACAGTACATACGTAGATCGATGAAGATGGAGAAAGGGCACAGTGCGGTGCATAGAGCGCGGTATGTGGCTGACTGGCACTACTTCATTTATCAGCTTGAGGGACTTTTTTTTCCCCCCCTTTAGTACTTACTTACACAGGGCCGGTCTGTAAATTTTAAAACTGTTTTACAAGTTTAACTTATATGCAACAATCATGGACGAGTGCCATGCCATCCCCCGTTATATTTAAATACTTTACGCAAAATCCTTAAAGAGACATAAAAGTTGAATTAATTTATATCCTAAGCTACTAGATGATTTATTATTATTTAATTTTTTTAAACTTTCGATGAAATTATTTTTCTAACGTAAAGTAAATCAGGTGTATTTTTCAAAACGTAAAAAGCTTTGTCATTTTGTTGTAATACCTTTAAGCTATTTTCAGAAGCAATTTTCTACTTTTTCTTACTATTAAGTTGTTTAAGAATGTGTCCTGTTATTGATAATTTTATAACTTTAATCCAAGTCTTACAACTGAATGAAACATGATATTATGTTTTCTACATTTATTTAATCTTAAATGTAACATAAAAATATTTTAAATCAAATGAGTTAGTCCGCTCCTATATGTAATAGGGAGCCAAGCTGTGTCATATACAGAACGTCCTAGCCTAACTTATAACTACCAACTTCTTACGTGATTACTTGCTATAAATTATCTAACATATTATATAATGTTTTTTTTTTCTTACAAGAAATATAACAAAATGATACTTATTTTTTTTATATAAATCATCAATAATAATAATATTTTTATGATGAAATTGGCAAAACAAAATTGTATTTATGTTCAAACGATTTGTTTTCAATTATATCTTCATGTTTAAATAAAATTATATATAATTTAACTTATTCAACTCGTTTAGATTATTTCCTAAGCAAAGTTTCGTGCGTTGCGTATGTCAAAGTTTGAGGATAAGACTAAAATATAATCTTATGATGCAAAAACTTGAAATAAACATTAATTGGAACCCCAGTGAAAGGATCTAACTTTAACATTTGGAATTATATATACGTAGTAGTTTTACTATCCTATTCATAATATATATTAGCTTTTAATCTTAAAATATAATTTGTATATATCAAGAATAATCGTGAATCAACTAAAGCGTAAAAATAATAAAATTGTTCAGAAATATAAAGTTTTTTTTCTTTTAATAATGACTTTGTCGAAACTTTAAGTTTAAAAAGACTTTTTATTTTTAAACGAAGCAATTTTTACCAATGAGGCCTATATAAAATCAATCAAGCTTGAAATGAGATTGCTGCTTGATCTCTGGGATTCAAAGTCAAATTTGTCTTATGTTAATGTGGCGCAGAGACCCTGGCTCGTGGTGAAATAACGATCGTCAAGTTGACCTACCATTTTTCATTTTCACTCTGGTGTGACCAACTGTAGGTTGCTTTTTTTATTTACGACATTTTTAAAACTATTTTCTCGACCATTTCCTTATTTTATATGTTTTAAAATAGACTGAATATTTTAAATAAAATAAAACTTATTTTAAATGTAAATATAAGACAAGTAATTTAAATCATAACGTACAAATTTCGATATGATATAAGCTTTAATTGAAAAAGCATCATATTTATTTTTCTGTCTTAGCATTTGTTATTGTTGTTTTGCTATTGCGTTTTTACTATTATTATTGTGATAATTCAGTTTAATTTTATCAAAGTGTAACTGTATGAATTCGTAATATTTACCAAAAAGTATATTACAATTTAAAAATGTTACTTGCAAATCATACAGAATCTTTTATTATTATTCAAAATCATTGCCACCTAGTATGTATAGTACTAAAGAAACAAATATCTTGCTGAAATTGCAATAGCTTCTCAAGCCTCTGCTTGTTTCATATTTATTTGATACCATTTTATAGAGTTTCCAGAAAATAAACACTTGAAACTTTTTTCATTATCATCGGTCATTAAAAATTTTACGTTTTATATTCTGTGTGTGTGTGTGTGTGTCTCTCTCTCTCTCTCTCTCTCTCTCTCTCTCTCTCTCTCTCTCTCTCTCTATGCGAACAGAAGCGAGTGATGTTAATTTTGTAAGTATAGCGCATGTCTTGTTAGTAATAATGTAATCTTATACTGTTCTCGCTAACCGTTTTCAGTATGAAACGTTTAAAAATCAACTTGCTAGCGTATAATGTAAAATCGATGAACTGCTTAAGTCAGAGGTTTTGATGTCAAACTTTTAAAAGTCTTCACTCGCTATATGTGTCGATGTTGTGAAATTGTAGAAAATCAATAAATTAAAGTTTCTTTCATTTACTAGACTTCTGTTCCAATGTATTTTCTTGTAGGGTTTACATTTACGTATGAAGTTTCTAAATATTAAATATGCATATAAAGTGATTTTTGCAACAACAACAAAAAAAAAAAAAAAAAAAAAAGTCAATAAAAAATGTTATGTATTTATACTAACACACAATGTCTTGAGTGTGTTTAATTCTTCTAAATACATCACAGCTTTTCTTACCGCTGCGATATCTTAAAATCAGTACAACCAGGCAAGTTTTATAACATAAAATAGATGGACAACGTGCCCAAAGAGATGAAAACTGGTATAAGAAATTTGATTATCGTATAGTCAAAAACGTAATAATAGTATAATGGGCATCCGCAGCCCCGAATTTAGTGATATTTTTTTGTTCCAAATTGCGCCCGTCCCCGCCCAAGAGAAGACCTGTAAGGAGTCAGGATGGGCTTTAGACCTGGGAGCTCCTTAGCCTAGCTCGCTTTTCTACAGATGCGAGGCGACAGAGGCATTAGTTTGGGAGGCCAGGAACCATCCCACCTTTAAGTGCCTTTTGGTTAATGCGTATTAATATCTATTAATCTCGCGGAGTATCATCCCTGCTCGCCCAGGAGAGAACGTCACCCCAAATAGGTCAGCAAGACTTAAGTCTCAAATAACATCAAATTAACTCTCAAGCTAAATAGTCACAAAGATGTGTGGTGGCCACTGGAAGGCCAGGTGCATACTTAAGTCTCTCGCATCAATGAATAATATATGACAAACAAATAATTATTTTTTTTATCTAGGCAGTTCAGAAAGTTTAGCAGAGTGAAAAAAGCTTTCGCTCACATTTAGCATTGTTACCTCAAAAACAATTTCATTTGGTCTAAAAACATCATATAAAATAACAATATAAACATAAACAATGGGATTCATTACTATAAATACTAGGAAATGATGTAGACCTACATTTGACAGTAAAAAAGGAATATAAACAAAAGGCGCAGTTGGGACAAAGTAAATCAAATCTTGAATTAAAAAAGATTACTTATTTAAAAAAAAAAAAAACGATTCACGCACAAGTGTGTTATTACTTATCAGTTACTTAAAAGAAAAAATATTCTAACCAATTCCGATAAACCTATTGAAATAAAAATGATAATAAAAAGTTATTTTTTTATACAATGAAAAAAGACTTGAGTTTAATAGAAAATCAACTTGTGCTATCTTTCAATTTCATGTATTGGTGAAGTTAAAAAGCAAGCAGCAATATCTTTTAGCACAAGTGTAATAAAAAAATAAAGAAAAGCTTTAGAATGAGGTCAATACCGCCATTGAAATTGAAATGTTCTTTTTCTCCTCCTTTTTCTATCCATACTTGTATTTAAAATTTAATGAAATGAAATAATATTTTATTTACAAAACACGCGATCATTTAAAATTCTCTTTTCTAAAATTATATTTTATTTATTAGATTTAAGAAATAGCATGTAATGACGATATCATGCTTCATTTCTCAATAAAAATAAGAGAATAATAATTCTCGTTATATGTTAGTTAATATTTAATATTTTCAATGATATTTTATCATGAAAACCAATACAATACTAACAGTTTTATTGCAATATATATATAATGCAAGAATTACAAAAGTGCGGCTTTTAAGATTGAATTGATAAAAATATACTTTCGTAATAGCGTTTTGAAACTTCATCTCATGCAGAAAAATTAATATAAATTTCAGGTACGTTATAAATAAACAAGCAGTTTGCAAAATTCTTATTAAAATTCCATGTTGTAAAAATTTGATTTTCAGTAAAAATCTGAATAATAAAAGACAAGAATTTTAATGTAATTAACATTTATATCTATGAAAAACTTTAACTTTGCTATAATTAAAGTTCATTGAATTTTTCATTTACTAGTGGTTTTATTCTGCTTTGGTTTTGGTTATTGTCTATAAAGAACAATGACTTTTTATTGTATTTAGTTCTCATTATAATTTTCTATTACTTTGTATGCCAACCGTATACGTAATATTTACATTAAACAATGCCGATAAGTTACAATAACGTTAAAGTATAAATATCATCGTACTCTCACAGTATAATCAAATACACTCGAGCACATTTACAATTAGTGATGATGTTTGTATGCATGCTAACACATCCCCTATACCACACACATATATACAACACATTATATATCATGTGTATAGTTGTCATGCACCCCCTGTTGCCCGCAGTCACTGCCAAAGCAACAAAACATGACAAATTGCCATAACATGTACCACTGATGCTTATTGATTCATTCTTGCATCGAAAAAACATTAATTTAATTCATATTACATTATTCATTCTACATACATACCTTAGGGTTAAAAATAAAAATATATTTTGTCAATAAAGTTGATTGAATACTGTGATGGGGAAGTTGTAGACATTATACTTTTTTTATGGGTAAACTTTTTACTATATGTATACAGTATAATACAATAGCTATTTTATTCTATGTATAAATAAATGCGATTTGTTATCATGTATATTACAATAAATAAACTACCTGTTATCTGTGCATAATATATAGGGTGGTTTCATTCATGTTAAAGTCAACGTCATGGGTGAGTACTAAATAACATTGGCCGGTATAGGAAAACGGCACATTTTGCTAGTTTAAAAATACTTCGCAATTTTTTGAGAGCATTGATGCTGTTAACAGGTTGAATTAGAACCTCAAGTATGCAAGAAAAATAATAATAACTAAGAAATAGCTAATTTTCCAAAGAAAATAGCCAAAAACTACGTTTGTCCTATGCTGAGCAATGTTATTCATTGCTCAAGAAGAGCATCAAAATGCACTCAGAAAGACGTCATGCGTACACGCCCTATACAAGTCTATTTATTATTATTATTATATAAAGCGTGATACTAACATTGTTTTTAACTTTTCAGATAGAAATAATAATTATGTCTAACACTTGTAACAAAATCCAATATATAAAAACATAGTTTATTTTATTTCAAAGAAAGCTAAGACGATATTATTCTTTACTACATGCTATATCACTCTTTTCAACAATATAGTTGATATGCATCACAAAAGGGGGAAGAAATGTAGCAGTAAACAAACAATCATCATTCTCATATCTCAAGAAATCAATCTTTTTATTTATATATGTATAATGTATATGCATATCTCTAGAGACATAATATATATATAATGTAGACTTCTTAAATTACCATTTCTATGCAAATTTTCCATATTATTTCCCAAGTTAAAACTTTTCATCATCATTATAGTGTGTGAGTTGGAACACATTCTCTTTCTCTCTCTCGCTCTCCCTTCCCCTCTTTCTAATATAAAAACTAACTCTTGTACTATAGCTAGCTTTACTCTAGTATATATCTAGGGAGAGTATATATATAAACCCCTACCTGTTGATATACGTATACTTATATCTTTCACACTGAGGGAAAACTATAAGATCAACCCTAAGTCCAGTTTTCTTTCATTTCAGTGTTGTTGTTTGTTTGGATAAATAATAATAATAAAACTAAAAAAAGACATATGAATGTTCTCTTGTGTAACAATTTTGTAGTACTTTAAGTGATTTTTTTTTTTTTTTTTTTTTTTTTTAGAAAACATTTGTCTATATGTCTATAGTATTTTACAACTTGAAAGGAAATGCAATCATATTATGTCCCTTGACAATGTTTCCAATGTCAATAAAAAATGTCCCTTTTAAAAAAAAAAAAAAAATCCTATCTTGAAAAGTGCAATGTGCAAGTTTTTTTTTTTTATTACTGATTTTGACTTTTATTCGAATTTATCCCCTTACAATGTTTTTTCCACTTTGGACAATGTTTTATGGAAAGTATTTTGCATTGAATACAATTTAATATAGAGAAACATATAATATAAAGTGTTGAGTGAACCCTCGTGAAGCTATAATATATTATACAGTATAATGCTTAAATGCTCTTTATTTTATTAAAAATGTTAAACAAACAACTATTACAAATTTATACTCTGCAATTTTATCAAACTTTCATCTCTGACATTACAGGAACTATCACTTGAATGAAATAAAAATTTCAACTTCATTATTATAATGATTTATTACAAGGTGAATTGTAGCATAACTTTAATTTTTAGAGTAACAATTTCTCGATGTTATAAAAAAAAATAATAATAATAAAAGAAAGAGAGACGAGACTGCATATATTTCAACACAAACACTTTTCAACTCTCTTTTTAACGCATTTCATGTATACTAGTAGTCACGTATCTTTTCTCACTCAGCGAAGCTACAAATAGATACAAAGAGCAGAGAAAAATAAGAAAAAAGAAAAGAAAAAAGTAAAAAAGAAAAAGAAACCAGAGAAAATTACTTTTGATTCAATGCAGCTACCGGCTAAATGTACTATAATAGATTTTAAATAGGAATATCTACACACGTAACTATCTAGGCTCTGTGTGTATTATTTTATGCTATGAACGTTTATAAAAGTGAAATATTGTGTTCTTATTTTATCTACGTTTAAAGAGATTTATTATTTCCGTATGTGTCCACAACAACGCTTACATTATAATAGATGGAAGTTTTTTTTTTTTTTTTTTTTTTTTTTTTTTTTTTTTTTTTTTTTTTTGTTAAACAAAATTAAATGGTCACCAAATTTCCTGAGATATTTATATATATATATATATATTAAATGAGGAGAACATTATTTAGAAGCAAATTGCAGTAAACCGTGCTAATTAGGTACATACTGTGAAAGTACATAAATCGTATGTGTGTAAAAGTATAATTGAAAGATAATATCTAAATTAAGAGTCATTTCATCTTACAAAGAAAATTAAAAATTGCATGTAAAAGAATGTTCTCATTCATTAAAATGTCAAATTACGCACCACCTGCTTGTGTTTAACTTTCATTATTTTATAAATCTGCGCGTGTTATATTTTCTTTTATCTTTATGCGTAGTAAAAATTGTGTTCGTGATGTTTTAGCGACAAAAAAATATATAATATATCCTTTTTGACAGCGTATTTATTTGACAAAGCTTTTAGATTTTTTGTTTGTTTGTTAATAAGACATATTCTGTACCAAAAAGTAACTTTCATTTTTATCTTAAATAAGCTCGTTTTTGTATACCCACAATTTTTATAGAATTTTCTCATACTTATGCATTTATACTCTAAGATACGAGTTATCGTAGCGTGCCAAACTATAATATACAAACAACATTTTATATTTCCTTTAAAAAAACACACTCTGTCATATTTCTTGACAACGTTAAAACACAAATTTGAAGCTACAGATAAAACTAAAGTAAGGCTTAACCCGTGTTATTTAACAGTTGCTAAAATCGAAAACAAAAAAGTAAATAATTTTAGGACCCCCCCCCCCCTCCTTTTAATGATATGCATTACGAGATATCTAATACTTTAAATGAGTATATAACTATTTAATGAAGTAAATTGTATTCTTTTATATATGTATTTTTGTAATCAATATGTACCAATTGGTATTATGATCAATAAAGAAACTGAAACAAATGTAATATATAATACAGGAAATGTTACAACTTTTGTCTCCATCCAACATAATAATTTTTGTTTTCTCTACGAAAACTTTTTTTTTTTTTTTTTTTTTACTTCCGTAACATTTGAAGTAACTTCAGTTTCTTTCAAAATAAAACAATTAGAAAAAAAAAACATAATTATAAATTTTCAACGACTAGCAATACAATTTGGTTTGAAAATTTTTAATATACTGAAAATGAAATATAATTTTACTATAAATAACAGCAAGATTATATATATGTAACCTAAAAAAAGTTAACAAACACGAAGGTTAACAGAATTATATGATGAAAATTGTATTGTGTAACTTTGAAAGTTTACTGATGTTAGGATACAGCTGCTGGCTTGGTTCGTTTGGTATACATCGTACTGATATAGGTATAGTATAGTATAGAGCGAGAAAGAGAGAGAAAGCGAGGTATTTTATATTGATTTTATATGTGTGTATGTGAGTGCCTGCCAGCAAGCACGATCTCGTTCGTTCGCTTCCCTCTCTTATATTATACACACACACATACATATACGCATACAACTCAAAATTCTTAAAGATTGATGTTTTACAAATTTTATTTAGTTTTTTATATAGATTTTTATTTTAACAGGGACTGAATCTAAAGTGTGGAGTGTATATCGACAGAATAGTGGATAAAGATATATGAGAAAACTAAAAATGAGAAAAAACTAAAAACATTTCTAGGGGGCAATTTTATTGTATATTCTAAAACAGGACATCGTCCTGAATCGTTAGATATGCAATTTATAGTTTTTAAGTTCATTAAATTTTTTGTTTGTTAATTTTTTGACATCGCGAAATGACGTCACGGTTGGTAACTTTTTCCTATACCTATACATAAGTTGCAGACAGTGACGTCATTATTCAATTTTTAAAAATTTATTTAAAATACTAATGAACTCAAAATATAGAAATTCGCGTAGCAATCGATTCAAGACACTGTCCACTTTTAGAATAAATATGAAATAAAATTAACTCCAACATTTTGTTTTTCTTCCTCCTTGTTATGTTACGGTAAATTATGTATTTGAGGGTCTTCTTAAATTCAAAACTCAAACATGTTAGTAAAAGTTACACTTCAGTCGCTCTCTCTCTCTCTCTCTCTCTCTCTCTCTCTCTCTCTCTCTCTCTCTCTCTCTCTCTCTCTCTCTCTCTCTCTCTGTAATTATATATGGACGCCATACTGGAGAGTAATGAATAACATTGCTCATTGCAGGACAAACATCCTTTTTGGTCAATTTCTTTATGAAAAATCGGTTAATTTAAAACATTCCTTAGTATTTTTAAACTAGCCAAATGAGTAATTTTCCTATGCAGCCCATATTATTGAGTGATCCAACATGACAACGACTTTCACATGAATGCATAGACCTATGTGTGTGTAGTGTAAATATTAGCTTATATGACCTATCAATTACATTATTCTACACAATGCATTTTATCTTGAATATTTTATAGTTTGTTTTGATATTTAATCGTTATGAGATAACTTTCATTTTCAACGTATTTATACTATAAAATATAAACTATATCATTTCATGCTACATGTCGAGTATATTGATTTTTACTTTTAAACCAATCAGTAATATTGAAAATAACAAAATATGAGTTATATGAACTAAACATATTTAAATCATGCTTTCAATTACAATATATTCAAATTCAGACTTAATTTGTGAAGGTAAATTAAAAAGATTATAACAATTTTGTAATTTCTCACCCCCTCAATATTGTACTTACAATAAATTTAAATCAAGTTACATAAAAAAATAATACTTTTAAGAAAACTAAAATGTATAATTTATAACATTTATACTTTATTTAAAAAATCATTAAATATAGGAAGATAGCTCATGTATTACACATCACAACTTGTTTATACCGTACATATACATATAAATAATGGTTTAATTGTGGTCATGTTTGTACCTGAGCTTATATATACCATGTTCATTATTATATCTGCGGTTATGTTAATCTTAACCATAACAACATCTTTAATTCATTGCATAACATGCTTTAATTAAGTTATACATACATAGTTGGTTCTAACATAAATAATGTGTTAACTAAATTAAAATTATTCATGTGAAATTTTACAAAAAGTCTTATAATTTATTATAACAAGCACATTTTCAAGTTATTAAAGTTTAAGTTTTACTTATCTCCACTGATCTTTATATTATTTCTGTAATTTACTCAAATTGTTTATAGCTTTTTATGGTGATTAAAAAAAGGGGGTGCAACAGTAATTACTTGATAGAGTATAAAGAAATTGTTCCTTCAGTGTTTATTTGTCGTATTTGCAAAAATTTGATACAACAATGAGCTTTATGCAAAGAAAAGATAATGCCCAAGATCGCATTTTTTTTTCTTTTTGCAGATATGACAAGAAAAAATACTGAGAGGATGAATAGGATACATGACGTCATATTTAATGCGGAGGCCATACTGGAGTAGTGATTAACATTACTCAACATAGGACAAATTTCATTTTTTGCCATTTTCTTTGGAAAATCGCTTAATTTTTTGTTACTACTATTTTTCTCACATATACTTGAGATAATAATACAACCTATTAACAGCATTAAAGATTGCTCCTTGTTTTCTTTACGAAGATTTAAGTTTGCATAAATCAAATTAACTTGTGATTAATCAATCAGCTTGCAAGTAAGTTAGTTTAATATATTCTGGCATATTATCATGAAGCTACTTTAAGTTTCAAATTAAAGATAATGTTAGTTTTTTTTAATCACATATCTATAGAATTTTAAAAAGAGAATTAAATATAGTTTTTGTTTTAAATAATAATAAACTTGGTAAAAATAATTATAAGAGTAATTCTTTACATGTATTTTAATAATTATAAAAAGTTTCAAACTACATTCTGAAAATGTCTATAGACTATAGAAAATTTATAAAGATCCTAATACGTTATAGGCAACCATGCTTTACAGACATACACAAAAGGTTGCGGAGTAGCAAGGGGTCTGAATAAACCTTGAGCACCAATATAGGTTCCCCCCTTATGTAACAATGTAATCACTGAATCAGAGAGAGAGAGAGAGAGAGAGAGAGAGAGAGAGAGAGAGAGAGAGAGAGAGAGAGAGAGAGCTTGGGCATGAGGCCAGATCTCATATTGTTGTGTTACATACGCCTGGGAAAGTAACAATCCCCATTGTTAACTTACATGATAGCAACACATTGTTTATAACACTATTCTTCAAGCCAATCCTTAATAATAAGCATAGTAACACAAAAAAGAGAGAGCAAGAGAGAAAGGATATATTTTCCCTAGATTCTATAAAAACAGTACTGTAGAAAAGATATAGTAGCTATAACAATTGTCCACTTTCAAAAAATAGTTTTATATTATAAAATAATATAACGTAACTGATACAAAAACATTTTTACATTTAAGATTAAAAAAAACATTAAAGTAATTCTACAACATTTTAATGGAAAAGATAAAAAAAAAATATTGTAATAATTTACCAAGGTTTTAAATACAAGACACAAAACACGAGTTTTAATTATAATAACACTTTACACATTAGCCAAAAAAACTTTTATTTCAAAATAATTTATTACCTTAATCAATTTTAATACTTTAATAAAATAGTAATATAAATTTTAGTAAATAGATAAATTATTTTCTACTTTCATATGAAGTCAGCACTTTATGCGTATAAACTAAAATTTTATTCTAAAAAAAAGTAGAACACAAATTGCATATGAAACGATGTTCAAATTGAAAAGACTTTGGAATTTCTATTTCATCCTTAAAAAAGAGATAGAAGAGAGAGAGGGAGAGGGAGAGAGAGAGAGAGAGAGAGAGAGAGAGAGAGAGAGAGAGAGAGAGAGAGGGTAGAAAAAGAAAAAGTGGTTAGAAGAGAAAGGGTGAAAACTGAATAGTAAAATGAAGAGGGTGGTTTGAAGTCACCCCTGAATGACGTAAAGTTTTTGGTGCCTACAGCGTATAGGAGCGCGCCTTTTGCTCAATAAGCGTCGTTTTTTTCTTTTCTTCTTTTTCCTCTTCGTTCCCTGTCTTCCTTTTTCTTTGCTTCCTCTTATGTATGTATGTGTGGTAGTAGTAAAGGATCTTTCGTCCTTTCTTTTTATTGAAGCTTCTACATTCTTTCTCTACAACATGCAATAAATTTAAGATGTTCTCCATCTCTCTCTTTCTCTCTATATAGATGCCTTCATGACATGTTTTTCCTGCGTCATAAAAATGTTATAATAACATTAAAAAGTAAGTTATGCGATCGTTATTTCATTTAATTTTTATTATTATTAATTTTTTTTTACAAATACCAAGAAAATACTTCTAAATACTAATAGATATTAACCTAAAATGAAAGCGTTTTTTATATTATAAATGTTCAGAATTAGGAATTAGTAACAATAATTAGAATTATTTTAAAGTAATATTGTATGTATGTTTAATAAAATTTTACATAAAATTTGAAAAATAATTAAATTGAGTAACTTCCGCAATGTAGAACGAGCGTGCATGCTCAAAGTGAGCTGGAATCCATGATAAAAAAAACTAAAAATTATATAGGTAATAATTTCAGTAGTAATAATGAGCGATTAATCTTTATACGTTTGTTTACAATGTTTTCATTTTAAAATAAGAATAATTTTACCACTCCACTGCAATCATTACATGAACACAAAGTTATAAATTTATGCTTTAGATTTTTCTACAATCTTACTTGATGATTGAAAAAGTTTTAAGTGTGTGTTTCAAAAGTTAGAAAATTTGAAAAGAGGCAACTTATATATATATATATATATATATATATATATATATATATATATATATATATATATATATATATATATATATATATATATATATATATATATATATATATATATAATATATATATATATATATATATATATATATATATATATATATATAGAGAGAGAGAGAGAGAGAGAGAGAAACGAAGAAGTCTTTCTCATTGCCTAGCGTGTTAACAATACTACTTGACAATTTTTTTTTTTTTTTTTTTTTTTTTTTGCGAAAAATCAATAAAGTCACTATTCTTTTAGCAAGCAGACTTCAACTATACACAACACAAAGCGATACAGTAAGAACACTCTTGCAGACTTTTTGAATTCCAGTTGCTAAAAGATTTCTTTTTTTCTTCTCCTTCTTCTTGTATTGTAACTGTGAGTGTTAAAAGCATTGTCCTTCTTGTTCGTTGTATTGGTACTGTTGTTATATTTTATATTACAACATTTTTTTTTAATAAAATCTTTTTTAAAAAAAAGTTAGAGTAAAATATATTTTTATATTTATAATGTTTAATGTTTTATAATAATTTCACATTTTTGTCTATATATAATTAGTTATATAATTATAGTTCACCTATTACATGAAACAAAGGTGATAAGATTACAAAGTTTACTCTCACAGATATTAACCTTTGCAGTAGTTTAGAACTTTGATATCGATCCATATTGCAATATTATATGTACAATAATATTATTATAAAGTGTATGTGACGTCACTTCAACAATATAAATAAATTAATATTCTAATAACGATCCTATAAAGGTGATCAATATATTTTATTTCTATAGCTACACAGAAATCTGATTTCTTTGCTAATGAGAATGACCTTTAACGGTAAAATTTTCAGATGGAGCCTTTGTATTGGTTTTATTTAGAAGAAGATTAAGAAGGAGCCTATAATAGTGGTATAACTAGACTATAGACACTAAAGCAAACGTAAGGTCTTTATGCTAAAAAAAAAATTTTAACTTCTATTGGCTTATTGTTATACAATGCAATCAGATGGAATTTGAGTTGATGCAAAACTCCATTTAAATGATGTTATTTTCATATACCAAGAAAAATCCAATTTTTAGTAAAAAGACTGTACTAGAGAATCATACGTGTATCCGTATAAGAGGTAGAAATGATTGGCACGAGGAAGTGATGGAGTAACCGTCATTTGAGTCCTTAACAGTTGTGAGTTACCACACTATGAATTAACTTGTCATAGTAATTGAGGAATAGTAAAGATATAAAAATTATAACTAAAATCGTTTTTAAAGGAAATAATTAAGAAAATAATAACAAAAAACTTTTTAATTAAACTTTAGACGTAATTAAAAAAATTAAAAAAAATTGACCGTAGAAATAACAAAAAGTGTTTGCCAAGTTTTTATTATTTGTTAATATTTTAATTCACAATATACATTAATTGCAATATTAAAAATATGTTTTTTATAGCCCTGATATTATACAACCACTTATTATGTAATAATTTAGTAAAGTTTTTAATTGCTTATTTAAATTTATTCAATGTTATTATTATTTTTTTAAGAATTAAAGGACATTTATGATTGGCTATTAGTATAAAACAATTATTTTAAAGTATGTATTGAATTTAAACATTGTAAATTAAATTACTATATAATAATACAAACATTGAAAACACAGTAACTTTTAACTCAAAAATATTGAACCAATAACGGTACATTTAACGAGGTATACAGTATATTGATCAACGTAACATCAAAATTGTTTAATATAATTTAATTATATTTACTTTCATACACAGCAAATATTTCAACTATGACGACGCTATAGAAAGTAAAAATAATACTACTTTTCTCTCTCTCTCTCTTTCTTTCTCACTCTCTCTCTAAATATATTAAATTAAAAAGTCATGTAAAAATTGATAAGTTATTATACATCACGTTCTTCCCCGCAGTTTTTTTTTTCTACTATATTATTGCACATAAAATAACCCCACTTTAGCTTTCGCTAGTAGTAATAAATTGTTTTCATGACTCCCGCAGAGTCGCATTAGTTTTTACATTATTTGAAATCGCTTTTTCTTTTTCCTTTTTTTTTATGTGAATTTGTACTCCTATGTCACTCTGACGTCATATTTATATTGTTTTTTTTTATACATACGTTTCACATTTTTATTTATATGAAAACAGAAACAAAGAAATTTACTTGCAACCAAATAATTTATCAGTAACATCATATTATTACTAGCAATTAAAAAAGTTGTGAGAATCTAACAAATGTAAAATTAAACACACCTAATTTTAAACTAAAAATATTCATTCATTCATTCATTCATTCATTCATTCATTCATTCATTCATTCATTCATTCATTCATTCATTCATTCATTCATTCATTCATTCATTCATTCATTCATTCATTCATTCATTCATTCATTCATTCATTCATTCATTCATTCATTCATTCATTCATTCATTCATTCATTCATTCATTCATTCATTCATTCATTCATTCATTCATTCATTCATTCATTCATTCATTCATTCATTCATTCATTCATTCATTCATTCATTCATTCATTCATTCATTCATTCATTCATTCATTCATTCATTCATTCATTCATTCATTCATTCATTCATTCATTCATTCATTCATTCATTCATTCATTCATTCATTCATTCATTCATTCATTCATTCATTCATTCATTCATTCATTCATTTATTCATTCATTTTTTGCTTAAATCTTTTAAAATTTAATACATAAATATTTTAAAGCTAAATTTAATAAGACAAAATATGAAAATGCTTCTAAATTAAAAATGACAGTACTATTTATTAGATTTCTAATGCAGAGACGTATGGTAAAATATTGTGTATAATTAAAGTACAACTAACATGTCTGAAAATAAAATAAAATGTGTTACGTCATAAATTAACACACTTTATTATTATTTGAGCAAAAAACCGTTTAAGAAAAGTCTAATAAACTTTGAAATTAACTGTCTGTATACTAATATAAACTCTAACATTATTATTATATATATTTAATAAATAATAATAGTAAGTAACACTATATAGTTAAGTAATAATGATATACATTTCACAGCGTTGAAAATCCATTTTACGTTCTCATTTCTTATTCAAGCTCATATATGCCATCATTACATTACGTGATATTGTATGTATAAAATATTTATTTTATTAATAAATATAAGTGTATTATATTTTTTACATCACCACATCTAAAAAAAAAAAAAAAAAATGGTTCAATGGTTTTGCTTTTTACATCAAGCGTTTCACAGAAATCATCTCGGTGAGTGATCTTTCATTTGAATGGCGCAAATTTTTGTAAATGAAATTTTATATCTCTTTGATGTTTACAAAAACAAAGACGAAGAAGAAGACGAGAAGGAGAGGAGAAGAAAAAGAAGATATTTTCTTTAACTTTTCTTTTTTATTTATTATGATTAAAGAATTGCATTACTTTATGTAAGATTTTTAATTTAAAAGTACTTTTTTTTTGCAGTTAATATATTAAAAGAAACATTTTTCTTTTCAACTTCAATATAATGTGTATTTTAATTAATTGTGATTCAATTAAATAAAAAGATATGAAATACAACACACATGACATTATACATGCTTTTAAAGAAAAACTTCAATTTATGTATTTTCAAAAGAATCACATACTTGTGTGCACATATGTATACACCACAATTATGAAATCATTTTTTTTTTTTTTTTTTTTTTACACAAAATTTTTACAAAATTCAACCAAGGCATAGCCTTATCGGTTGGTTCACAATATTTTATACACAATGCATTGTGTATAAATTGCTACCATGATAATAATGTTGAAAGTGTAATACAATAATCAAGTGCTTTAAAAATATTTCCCATCTTTATAAAATGGTATAGCCAAATTATATATATATATAAAATATATTGATAGTAGTACATATAAAAAAAATTAAAATACTAAAATACGTATATAGATTACCTACATATCAATTTTCTCAAAACGAAAACATATTTTATTTGATGTTTTGTTTTTGTGCATGGTTGTTAAAATATTATATATTTTAAATTACATTGATTTTATGATAGCATACAAAATTAATAATGACCTCAAGTAACTTAGAGGTCAAGAGGTTAACTTAAACTATATATATATATTATACACGTGACCATTTTGTTCTCCATTTTATCACATCTTTTATTTTGTACTCAAAATTACACACATGGAAAACTTTTTGTATTATAATATATTCATGTTACAAAAAAAATCTTTGTATTTTTGTTTTTAAAAACTTTATATAAATGTTAAAAAAATCATATTTAAAAAAAAAAGCATATCGTTAAAACTTTACAACAAAACCCACAACTTCTCTCTCTCTCTCTCTCTCTCTCCCTATATATATTATAATAATTGATCTTTTTTTCAATGAACGTACTTAGAATTTCATTTTCATTTATAAAAAAAAACTTGAATACGTTTTTAATTATTTAATCATTTTACTCAAAGTAAAAAATTTAGCGAGAAATATAACAAGGATCTGTTTCCGACAAGGATACATTTTTTAAGAAAATAATAACTAATAAATAAATATAACATTTTCAAGGAATTTATTAACACTATTATTTAAATTTCACAATAAAAACAACAAAATTGAAACACATTCAAGTGGTAATAAATAGAGAGAAAAAAACTACAATAACTTTTATAAATGTTTTTACTAGCAGTGAGCAGTAAAATATTGCGATAAGAAGATAACAAAAAATAATACTACCAATACTATTATTGTTTTTATGTATTACAAAACTTTTTTTTTTTTTTTTTGATAACATTATAAAATTTAATATATTCAATAAAAAAAGTTGTGCAATAAAAAGAAAACTAATACATTTAATGTAAAGTTATATAAAAAAAATACATATATATAAATATATAAAAAAAAAACTACGATTCTGATACAGTTGTATAATCAATTGAAATAAAAAATTGATTCTTCGCTTTCATTTAGCTTGAAAGGATTCATTATGTTAAAAGAAAGTAAGGGAGAGAGAGAGAGAGAGAGAGAGAGAGAGAGAGAGAGAGAGAGAGAGAAGTTGAATGGACTAAATCACCTTTTTTTTAATCTTTAAGTACAAAACGTTCTTCTGGATTTTCTTACTCTACTCTAGGTATAGCAACTAGTGGTAGTTACGTAGTACTGTGCGACACATTTTACTACACTTTCGTTCTCTTCTCTTAATCAACCTTTCTTTCATTATACTTATACTTAACAAATATTCCATGTAAACTGCATTGAAACAAAAATATATATATTAATTTTATACCCAAGTTCTTGATTATATAAGAATTGTATATTATAGAACTTAAAAAACTCTTTCTACATTATTAAATACATATTAATATAATATATATATATATATATATATATATATATATATATATATATATATATATATATATATATATATATATATATATATTTATATATATATTATATATCCTATAATATAGATATATAGATATGGATATATCTTGTAGTTGCACGTATACAGTAATTTTTATTTATAATAAAAAAACCGATTACTTTTATTATTATTATTATGAGTTCTTTTCTTTCTTTCTTCTGAAACACCAACTCCGAAATCCTACTTGATTCAAGGTGAAGGTGAGTATAACCCAGTCTATTATCTGATAGAAACTGCAGGTGGCAAAAAGAGGGATCAAAAGAGGGGGATTATTATTATTATTGCGATGAGACTTCAATTACAAAACATTATTATTTCTTTTTTTTCACAGAATAAAAAAAAAAAAATCATGTCTGAATTTCTGTTTACATATATTTATTATAACAATTAGTAAATCAAAATTAAAGTAATAAATTTTTTAAATTTAAAAAACACATTTTCAGCATTAGGCTATTATTAAGAGTTGTTAAAAATCGTAATTTGTAATATCGAAGATTTTCAACAATGTTTGGTAATGACCTATTGATCTTTGATAAGTTTTTTACGGACGTGCATGTTCTTTTTCAATGTATTTCATTACTCCAGTAATTTTTTTTCTCATTGTTTGTTTTCATCAGTTAACGTCATGATTACATTTTTTATGTATTAATTCAATCACTTTCAAAGAAAAAAATGTGACTATAATATTGATACGTTTGATTGAAACATAATATGAAAACTTGTGCAAATAACATAAAAAAAGAAGCTTCATATAGAAAAGTATAAATTCAGTCACGCAATGGTTATCAAAGAAATAACTTGGACAATATTGGTATAATAGAGATATTTTAAATTTCTTATCGTGTTAGAAATCTATAATTTAGAGTTGATATTTAATTAAATATCCCTTAAAAGATGTGTAACATTAAACTGATTTTTAATGTTGATTATGGAAGTATTTGTGTTGTAATTTAATTAACTTCAAGCATGTGCATATATCTATTTGTATAAAATATGAACAAATTTCTTTGTATGAATATATTGTAACGTTTAGATTAAAAAATATGTTACGAAAATATTCATCATTTTCTTTTGTTAGTAAAAATGTTCATAAATGGGGTCAGCGAATAATTTCTAACTAATCTACTCAATGGTATTCTTTTAAATCGTTGTTTCCCAACACAAAATTGATAATTGTCATTTAAAAAAAGATTAATGGTGATTGCTTTGACAAAAGAGTGGTTTGTTGTTGTTGTTTTCGGAAAAGGACAAAAAAATTGAAAGTTGTAACAGCATAGCCTGCGATCGTTACTTGAGCTGACGGTGGCATAAAACGCAGGAGGCAAGGCTGGTGTGTAGTAAGTTTGGGAATATAGTGTAGGGTAAAGGATAGGGGTCGCCACCATCGTCGCAGGTGCTGCTTGGAGGAAGGCGACATAGGCAAGATTTGGGCTTGAGCAGAAAGAGAGAGAGAGAGAGAGAAGAGATCGTCGTTGCCGCTGGGCAGTGCAAGAGAGAGTGAGAGAGAAATAGAGAGAGTGAGAGAGTGAGAGAGTGAGAGAGTGAGAGAGAGAGAGAGAGAGAGAGAGAGAGAGAGAGAGAGAGAGAGAGAGAGAGAGAGAGAGAGAGAGAGCTGAGTTTGCCAGGGGAACGGCGGCGGCGGTAGCAGTAGTGGTGGAGGAAACACATTGATCGAGCGAGGCCGCTGCCGCCGCCGCTATGCCGCCCGCCGCTATACCGCGCGCCTCTTGGCGGCCGACACACAGCTCTCTCTTACTGCCCGGGAACTAACCCTCGTTCTCCAGTATGTCCTACCTGAAGCAACATCAAAATTGCATCTTCACTCTTGTGGTGACTCAACTATGCAATAATAATTATTTACTAATTTCACCACAAACATTCAATCTTCTCATTAACCACTTCAAATTAATCTTAGTTATTATTAACATCCCTTGAAATAAAGGTTATATCACATAATCGGAAATCTTAAAATAAAATTATAAAATTTTTATCTATTATCTTATAGCGTATATTAAGTATAAATTTGTTAGATTCTTCACAATAAACTTGGAAAATTAGAGATTAGAGAGAACACTTGTCATGACTTAGAGAATTGGCCCTTATATAACTCATATCTACCCTCAAATCCAACTAAAGAAATGATAACTTACTCTTTGTGCTTAATTTATTACGGAAGGCTGATTAACAACATTTATTATTACTTTATTTTTTATGTAACTAACGTACAGTTTAATATAGCAGTATAAAGTTATTTTTATTGCTGAAAATGTCTATAACACTATAATTTTAAATTAACGTATTGACCTTTTATCTAAATCATAAATATATATTCAATCGTGCTTAAAAAATTAATTATTTAATAGAGCAAAAAAAAAAAAAAAAAAAAAAAATACTATTTTTGAATTTTATTTGTACGGCCCCTGTAAAGTTTGCAACCCGGACAACAGATATACCCACATTGTTGCATAACCTTTAGGATACTTTGTATTTTTCATATTTTATACTCGTAAATACTTTTTGTTTATATTCTCATTTAAAACACTATTAAACTAGTATATAATTTTAAATAAAACAATTTACTGTGTTATTCAAATAATAAATAATTTATATTATGTAAGTTTATGGATAATTAGTACCAGGTACGATCTGGACACCGAAGTTGTAACTTTCGTTTCCACTTTTATATAACCTGTGAAACACGCATATCAATTTTTAGAAACAACTTTATTTTTATTTACATATCTTTCCGTTTTAAAGTATGTTTTTCTTTAATTTTATTCACTTTTCTTTTATTTCCTCTTTTTTTTTTTTTTTTTTTTTAATTTTTTTCCGCTACTTTTTCTTTACTTAAGCAAAACAATGCACTTGGGGAAAAATACTAATGTTTCCAAAAAAAAAATTATATAAAGTTTCTTAAATGTTAATATTAACAATATGTTTTTTTAAATATACATTTCATTGATAACTAGCACTACTTGTTATGCAAGAATTGTTTACAATATTTTTCTACTGAATAACATTGATTTGTTATTAAGCTTATTCAATAACAATAATCATTAACCGCGAGTTAAAACGATGTTTGCCGAAATAACACGATAATAATTACAGCTTGGAAACATTTATTTAATCAATGTATATATATATATATATATATATATACATATATATATATATATATATATATATATATATATATATATATATATATATATATATATATATATATATATATATATATATATATAAATAATAAAAATAAATAAAAGGACGTACGACGTAGTTTATGGTCTTTGAATTGTTAATTCAATAATAAATATTTTATACTTAATTAAATAATGTAATAATTGTATTCATGTTAATTTTGCAGTAAAAATAGGAGAAAAAGCATTTTGTTTCTTTTTTACATCAAGGTTTCCGTGTTTTAATTAAATGACAGTAAAATGCAGTTTGTTGGTTGTTTACTGAGTTCATTAAGTTTTTTATCGTAATTGTCAAAACAAATAGATTTCGTGTGTAGATAATACATAGAGGAATTATTTACTCATTTATATAATTAAAAAATAAAATTTTATCACTTTATCACAATGTTTTTCTATAGCGTTTCCAAAAAAGCACTAATTGATAAAAAAAATATATGTTCATATAATATAAATATACTACATAATATATAATAAATAAAATGTATACTTACAAGTTGATGGTTATATATTTTTGTAGTTTTTTCACAAATGGAAAGTTGAAAACTAAATTAGAATAAATAAATAAATAAAAATAAAAGCTAAAAAGTCTGATTATATACTCTCTATTTTTTTATTTTTTTCTTTTCAATATAGTATTAATTACATGATTTTGTTAAAAATTATATAATAATAATATTTTGAATATATTTTAAAACACTAAACACTTATATAAATCACTACACCTCCAATGTTTTGATGTCAAATTTTCGGGCTTTGAAGCCCCCACAAGTTGGGGGTGAAGACTCGGACATGATTATTTCTCGCGATGTTATCTCTTGGCTTGGCTGCTCAACACTTTGAGTCCCGGTTCCTGCAGAAGTTGTGAGCACCGGCAGCAAAACCAGCAGCCACTAGCAGAGCACCCGGCTTGTTAGCAATAAGCGCATGCGTTCACCAATATATGACGTCATAACTCTGACGTCATTACAATATATTTTACTATATTATTATTATTAACATTATCAGTATCGTAGATATATAATCTATGAGAATGTGATGGATGCTTATCAAAGATAAAATAATATTTGAAATAAATACAACTCACTACATCAAGCCACATAATAAGCCTTTCTAATATTCAAATTATTATCTTTTTTTTTTTTTTTTTTTTTTACTGAAGTAGTAAAAATATGTTTATCCAAAAATTGAATGCAATTAATTTTATTAACTGCACAGTGTATAATATAGTGTACTGTACGAATGAAGCAGAATAATTCATCACTTTTGTAAAGGGTGACTGTTAAAGTTTAGAATAGAAAAGATATTATTAAGATAGCTAAAAAGTATAATACAAACACAATTGAAAACTATCTAGAAATTTCTATAGACGGTTCATACTTTTGTATACGTTAATATTTGCAAACGTTTGCATACTGTGACATTACGTCGTGACAATACGTTAATATATATTTTTGGTGCAAAATTTATGACAACACATTTTAATTTAATGAGTTTCTTATGAATTTCATTAACATTTAA
Organism: Ecdyonurus torrentis; assembly: GCA_949318235.1. NCBI lineage: Eukaryota > Metazoa > Arthropoda > Insecta > Ephemeroptera > Heptageniidae > Ecdyonurus > Ecdyonurus torrentis. The sequence goes on along the minus strand of OX439132.1, from coordinate 23,769,321 downwards.
AGATAATTTCAAGAATATTTAAATAATGAGTGTTATGTAAGAGATTCAGCACGTAATTTTGTTCTATTTTGTATTTTATGGCCACAATCTTCCACTTTCATACTGAGTTTTAAGAAGCAATTTGGTGCTTCTTTTGTTTATTTAGGTCTTGAACGACTTCTTAGCAAAGCAAATCTTAGAAACTATATTCTTCTCGCATCTCACGTATACAGTCACATTTTTTCTGACGTTTCAGAAAACTCAATAATCCTTTTACGTTTTTAGTGAACAACCATCCAATCAACTATCATTCTGACAAAATCAACATGATCAGTTTTTTTTTCTTTTAGTTTCCCTCCATTTTGAATTAACAAATTTCAGATTTTTTTCTGCATGTTTTTTATTACTCTCTTTTATACTTCACAAGTCACTTATCAGTTTTATAAGAAAAAAGGGGGAAAAAATCAATCTTAACAACATGGAAATAGTTCTACAACATTTTCCTCTCATATATCATAATAATAAAAGGTTCAAGAAAAAATATATTGTCGTACAATTCAGCTGCATTATTTTTACATAGCAATTCAATTTTAACAACCATACTTAAAAAAATATCTAACTGTATTGTCACATTTTTATAAGTACTTTTAACAGCTACAAATAATGTTCTTCGACTATTATTGAAATTTTTATTATGAGGTACTAAAGTTCTTTACGTACTGTACATACAATAAAATGTATTTAAAAATCAGAGAGATTGACAAGGAGGTCACGGCTAGTGTTCACTTTTTTTTTTCTTTTGCTTGGCTAGACATCAATAATTGCACTTTGGAGCGGCGCCAAATTACTTCTCCTGGTGTATGATTTAATTAAAACTAAAATCTCTAATATATATATATATATATAGAGATAAAACCCCCTTTTTCCTCATATTTTCTCGTACAATTCCCTCGGTATTTGATACTGGTAATATAAAAATTGAAATAAATGTTACTTTTAGATCTCTGTATGTACATGCATTTCGTATAAAATTAATAATAAAAATACAATTTTGTAAAAGAAAAAAAAAGTTTTTTTTTCTCTCTCGTTCTATACCTTTCGATATTTTTATGCGTCCAAGCATTCAATGAATTTAAAGTGTGTGGGTTTCTCTCTGTATAAATAATTTAAAGGAAAGTTCTTTAAGATTTTTGGGTTTATTTTTTTTTTAAACTTAAAATCTACTTGAATGAATGACACAAAAAATTTTATTGTTATATCAAAAGTGGTTTGAATTTTCATACCCAACTTTTTAATTTAATTTTGGAAAAGTGAAATTTGGAGTGTATTTATTAAACACATACAATATTATCAATGCGTACTAATGTGTGTGTATACAAGTTATTTAGAGTTGGAACATTATACTGACCAAATTCATATTATTGTATGTGTTTGTCGTTAGGAAGTCGAGTCTATTGAAAATTATTTGTAATTATAATACACTGTAATTGTATTATGCAAATAATATGAATAGAACAACACTACTTGTAACTTTTGTTTTTACTGTGACCTGTCTGGGTCAATAATTTTTTTATTTTCATAACCAACGTACTAAAATAACAACAACAACAACAACAACAATAATAACGTGAGCAAAAGATACGTTCATTGTATATAGGATTTAATATTAATTGTTTAGATTTTGTTCTTTTCGATAATTTGAAAGAATTTATACTAAAATTGACAAATAAGACATTTTCATTGAGAAACAAGAAATGTCTTTCTATAACGAATGTGTGTGTGCGTGTGTGTAATGTAGCAACGCTGTAATGATGATGATGATGATGTGCCGAGACCTCCAAAGTTCTTGCTTGTTAAGTTGATGATCATCGTGTGTGCGAGGGAGGCGTCAAGCCAGGTGAAAATATTCGCTCTATAATCCCACACTCTGTAGCACTCTCTCTCTTTCTCTGACACACACACACACTATCGCTCTTCCTTCATCTCTCACCGCGACGGCAACATCTATTTCTGTGACACATGATTACTTGTAATCAACGTAGCTTGCGAGGATTTCTCTGTCACTGTTTCTCTCAATTGGTCTTATGTCAGTCCTCAAAACTCTCTGTCTTTATAGTAAATGTATTGCTCTGTCGTTTGTCTATAGTCTATACCTTCAGTCTCTCTCTCTCTCTCTCTCTCTCTCTCTCTCTCTCTCTCTGTCCCATATTATATAGCGTTTGTTTTTTTGTAATAACTATATTCATTTAACTGTCTCTCTTGTATCACTCTCTTTTTCATGCAATCTTTCTCTCTCTCTCTCTCTCTCTCCAGCCCTACAGTGTCTCTTTAAGTATCTGTGATTTTTTTAATACACTTTTCTCTGTCACTCTCCTCTCTCTCTCTCTCTCTCTCTCTCTCTCTCCCCTCGTTTTTTTTTCTTCCTGCTTTCTCGCAGTTTGTTTTTAGCCCAATGGCACAACTATTTTCCCATCTCATATATTTATATCAAATTTAATGCATCTTTACTTCACGCATCAACACACTAATTACTTAAATTATTCAAAGTCAAATATTATTTAACATACACTATTTTATTAATTAAACTTTTTTACCCATATATTTACTGTGTGTTTAACTATAATTTTTTTTTTTTTTTTTTTTTTTTTTTAAGCACGAAGAAAATATTTTAAGGTTAAAAAATTAGAAAAAAAATGCTATTGTCTCCAACATAATTCAATCTTGTTTTGATGTGTATTAGAATGAAAATTTTTAAGTAGTTATTTCTGGTGTACGATCGCTCTTTACCAATGAAACACTTCAAATAACAGACTATTAACAGAAAGTTACTCAATCACCTGTTCAATTGTTTATTTATGGAAATACAAATTATATGGCGCGCGATAAAGCCTTGACATAAAGATAATGTCTTGGCGGCACATTTGCGAGCCAATTCCAAAAGACTGTCCTTTGTATTAATATTTATAGCACGCAAACAAAAAAGGAATTAAGTTCTGAATTATTAAGTAATTTTAATTGTTGTAGTCTCGCTCACATTGCAAAATTATAAGCTTGCGTGTCATATGCTGTGTAAGTAGAATTATAAGAAAATATATTTCTTTGCAAAAGTCAATAAAATTTGAAGTATAAAATTTATTATTCGGGCTTTATTTTAGTGAAGTTGTTGAAATTTGAAGTTGAATTTCTAACGTACAGTATTAAAGAAACAATAACAATCATTTAATTTTAGTACCATATTTATGCTGTATATTAAAGGTATATTATTATTTACTTATGTGTTATTTTAAAGGGTTCCTTGTTTGTATCTCATATTTCAAAAGCTGACACTTTACTTTTTGATGTAATTTTAAAGTCGATAGTACCTATTGCGAACCTATTGAAAACAGTATATACATATAATAACAAAATTTTAGGGTCTGTGAGCATCGGATAACGGAGAAAAATATTGAAATTAACATGAGACCTCATGGGGATAAAATTCGTATTTCAAATACAGTACAACCCCCCCCCCCCCCCCTCCTCTCATTTTAGATATTTGGAGATGTCTTATCCAAGTAAAATTTGCTGCGTTTTTCTTTTATGCCTTCACAACTGTAATTACATCATTTTCAGGCTTCAATAAAATATTTCTATACGGAATAATCTTTTTAATAATTCTTCAATTAAAAATAAAACATTAAAAAATGTGTGCATCAATATATTTTCTAAAAGCTGAAATAACAGTGTTTTTGTAGTTGTCAAATCAAATAACAAGGAAACAAAAGATCGTACATAAATGTTCGCACTAAATACAATTTTATCGTCTGTTTACAAGGAGTAATAAATTTTATGTAACGTTAATTTAGCTAACTGTAATGTTTATATTTTTTATATGTTTTGATGCATTCTCTCTATAAAAATCTTAAAATGTTAGCAGCCATAAATAATCATAATCAATCAGCTTTATTACTCGGTTTGAACTATTATTTATTTATTTCCACCATATAAGCATGCATGTAAGTTTTATTACAAAAGTCATGTTATAATAATATATGACAATATAAATAATATATTCTCCGTTAAATAAAATGTAGATAACAATTATAATGATTTTTTATATGTCGCATTCTTTCATATAATTTTGCACGAATGCAAAACAACAAAGTAAATAAAGAGTTGTTTTTGTTTTGTTTTTTTCATTTGCGTGGTTGTACGAATGTTATAGTAAAAAACTCAAAATTGCATACTTGTATGGCATGTTAAAAACGCTGTGTTCTTATTTGTTATTATAATATATATTTTGGGATGGGTGATGGATATAAAAATGCAATAAAAAGCAAGCGTGATACTAAAGAGAATACATATAAAATGAACGATATTATTGACTTTTTCAAAACTGGAAACACTGCCCGCACATTCTATTTTGTATTCTAGTCATCTGGCCATATATATTATGCTCTTGGTATGGGGTATATTGAAGATGGCTTTCAGAATTCTTTATATACCAAAATAGGATTTCAAATAGAAGACATATTTTCTAACTGATCACTTAAAGGTGTAGAAGAACACCTTGAACATAAAACTTGCCTAATATCCTAACATACCTATAAATATCAACATTAATTTGGCCGGAGTCATTGATTTCTATAATTTATTTTCCATTCACAAAATTTCAAATGTGGGTTTATGACGTCACAGTTCACCTGGTCCACGCGCGCGGAAACAAGCGAGCTGTGATGTCAAAAACCCGCATCTAAATGAAAAATAAATAACAAATCAATGACTCCGGCTAAATTAACGTTGATATTTAGGTATGTTAGGATATTAGGCAAGTTTTTTATTCTACGACGCCATTAACATCATACGAACAAAGGAGAAGGATGGAAGAGTTAGTTATGTTGGCACAATTAACTTTGCTGTACAGCATAGATACTTTGCACCACTAAAATAAATCTCCACTGCACTCTACACCATAATATTACACAAAAGGCAGTAGAGCAGTAGATGCCAACAACAAACTATTATTTTCTAGAAGCGCACTATGTTGTACCGCATTTTTTCCCCCCAGTTCAACACGTTTTGCGGCTTTCCCATTGTATAACATAATGAATGAGGGTATTTTCAGAATTATGAAACAACAACATTGTTTCTTCTTAATTACATGAAAAATCCTGAAACATATAACAAAGAAGAGGAAGAGAGACTTTTTAAAATCTGTATTTTTTTAATGAAGTAAATCGATATTCACTCTCTGAATTTATAATCCTTTCATAATTTTTAGATCTGAAGTGATTGAAAAGCTCTGATCAGTAAATATTGCTCTGTTATAATTGAATTTTATATTCATTTTTATATGAGGTACAGTACTTCTGAAAGTCAATAAATTTTTACACGATATACATATGAATTATTATGAAGAAGATAATAATTAAAAAAAAAAAAAAAAAAAAAGGTTCACAGACTTCAGATATGATGTATCACGCAAGTTGAAAGTACTTCGAAATAAAATTATTCTGTATGTTTTTATATAAACTTAAAATATAAGAATTTAAAATATATAAGAATGATTCTAATCTTAACATGTATACTATATCAACACATAAATTGTAACACCGCATTGCAGAAGTTTTTGACTTCATTGATGATAGTGTTTTTGTTTGCTTATTATTATTATTTTTTTATTTTTTTAATATTTCAAGATACATTTTCATGTCGCGCATAATAAAGTTATGACTAACTTTAACTTCTTACATTTTTATAGCTTTAGCTTTTTAATTTTATTATATTTTTCATAGTACAGTATATAGTATATACAAACATCCAGCCTTAAATTTTTAAGTGTTTGTACATTTCTAATGTTTTTCGGTGTTTCAGTTTTCTAATTTCTCAGTGCTGTACAGGCTGGAGACATTGCATATTACGTATTACGTATATATATTAATATTATATAAATATATTATAAAAGTCATTTCGATAACATATTGAAATGCTATATTCTTCTGTAAATGTGAAACATATAGTACAGATTTATTCTTTGCAGTAGGCTGTGTTAATATAAATAAGTGAAAATTCACACCATTCGACAAGAGAGGGATTTGGCTACGTAAATGAAACATATAGTATGTACGAGTAATGCAATTTTTTTCTTCTATGTTTTTGATATTAGTATAGGCAGTTTTAAACAATTAAAAACAATTTTTTTTAAATATTTAAAGTTGTATTTTTTTTATATAATTTATCGTATAAATTATTTACTCTATTATTAGAATAAATTTCAGTTGATATTCAATAATATTTCATTGATATTTTGAACTAACATCTGTGCTTTCTCATATATTTTATATAAAAGAGCAGCTGCTGCTCTCTAGCATCTATCATTTGGTATAAGGTATATAAACGTACCACATAGATCGTATAGAGAATCCTAGTAAAAACCAAAGTATCACATACTGCGGCTAATAAAACCTGTCTTATAGTCTTATATATCTATACTGCAATCCCATGGTTTTGTACAAGATCTTACCGACCTATACTCTCACCCCCATGAATGTCAGTACACAAACTTATTACTCTAGCTGTTATATTGAAGGCATGCTCTAGTCAACTTGTTTATCAAGAATATTTTTTTGACAAATATATTAATTACCAGGCAGTTATATATTGTTAATCGTAGCAACCCAAACCTAAATGTGTCCCTAAATATCGTATTAAATTTAAGATAAAAACCGTATATTTATGTATATAACTTTAAAATTGTAACTGCCTGTACAGTAAAACGACTGGGTTAAATTGAGAGGTTTATTAACCTGATTTTGCACAATAAAAGCCATTAACAATTAGTATATTGTGTAAAGATGTAATATTTAACACCATTCATAAATAAAATACTCTCATGACTATAAGATATTGATAAACAAGTCAGAGGACCATGTAAATGGGTACATAGTATAATATGTACCTTTTTTGGCCTCTTAATAAAAACCATTTATTATTATTTCACGCGGTTAATATATTATCATCAAGAGGAAAATGGACGAGAGGAAAATGGATGGTAAGGAAATGGACGTTGCCTAAATATAAAACAACAATGTAAATGCTTGAAACTGAAACGCTAATTATATTAAAAATAACATAAGAAGGACACAACATACAAGTTAAGTACATCATTTTTTTTTTTTTTTTAGTCCTAGACCGCTCCTTTATGTATGTCTAATCACATCTTAAACTTTGACATTTTATACTTTATTACGTCTAATGATACAAAGATCCTTTACATTATGAATGGAAGAAAGGATGAAAAGCTTTGTAAAAAAAACTCCTATGGGATATATCTGTTTGTTCTACTTAAATACAAGTATACCTTTTACGTGCACTGTTGAAAAAATCATGGAAAGTCTAATATAAGAGGATTATAATGTAAAAATTGTGACCTTTAATAAAATTAAGTGTCTGTATGTTGTCAGTTTTAAAAGTAGAGAGAGAGAGAGAGAGAGAGAGAGAGAGAGAGAGAGAGAGAGAGAGAGAGAGAGAGAGAGAGAGAGAGAGAGAGAGAGAGAGAGAGAGAGAGAGAGATCGAAGCTCACACTACAATTTTTACCTAAAGGTTGCAATTTAATTTTAAATTAAAAAGCATGAAAAGTTTCAGAAATTACTCAAATGTTTGCTATAGTTCTGCATAGAGGTAATATAAAAATTTCAATAACTAATTACATATACCACATGTAAATAATGAAAAAATGTTGATACAAAATTCGAGATTACAATCAAATTTTATATAATATAATAAACACTAACTTGTTTGTCAACACATAACCAGTTTTAAATCTGTATCATTGATATTCAGATTCAGATATCCAACTGAAAAAAAAAAAAAAAAAAAAAAAAAAAAAAAGAAAGAAAGAAAAAAAAAAATGTAAAGGCTTCCTTCTAATTTTAAAATTCTTTGACACAATTTTTCTTTTACACAGAAAGTTAAAATGCATAACAAATTTATTATAGCTATTTGTGTTATTTTTAAAACTAGAAATATATATATATATTATATGAAGAAGAAATAAAGAAGGAAACGTTAAGTTTTTGTTCTTGTGTGTGTAGATGGGTTTAAGTTTTGTTTGTGGACCGTTTGTGTCACGATAAGTAAACATAGAGTACCTTAAAGTAGAGAGAGAGAGAGAGAGAGAGAGAGAGAGAGAGAGAGAGAGAGAGAGAGAGGTTATATAGTCGTCAATATGGCAGTGTGCCATGTCAACCTAGCGTGACCAAAAACATGCAGTCATTGATGCAAATTTAATACACAGTACTTGTCGTAACATATAACACAACATAAAAAACTTATGAGCTTAGAAAATTATGGAAACAAAAGGAAAAATTTATTGACTTGTGTATATAACATTTTATTTTTATGAACCATGTAGAGTATAATCGTGCACTGAAAGTAAAAAATCTCTTTATTCACGTGATCAAAATAATTAAAAAAAAAAAAAAAAAAAAATCAAGAGATGAGAAATATTGTATTAAATATTTTCTAAGGTTACTACACATTAGCAAAGATCAAATGAAATTAAAAATGCACATTCAATTTATTTGTGTTTCATATCTGTGCATTTCAAATACCTCGTTAACTTGCTTTATAATTCTTTTTAATTTTCCTCTTGAACTTTTAAAAGACAAAAGAAATTCTTAAAAAATAAAAACATAAACAAAGATCTTAATTAAAAGGATGAATGAATGCTCTTAACGTCGTACTTATGAAACCATTTTGATGTCTTCAAATATGTAATTATAAAAAAAGGGGGGGCATTCTTTTTATGTGTTTTACTTAATGCAAGTTACGATATGCTCTTTTTTTTATATACCATTTTAAATGAAAAGAAACTGCATTCACTCGAAGGGTCATATGCAGAGAATTTATAGTCATACAATGTAGCATTCATATTTTAATGTTTTATGTATACAAGTATTTTTTTTACAAGTACTGCATATTTTTCTCTACAAATTTACTGCCAAAAAAAAAAAAAAAAAACGTCAGTGTTTGAGTTTAAATAAAAAAAGTAGTGATCTCTCCCAAAGAACCCATTTATTATTATTATTTTATTATTATTAATGCAAATCGTCGAGTTCATCCAAAAACATCATATTTGCCTTTTTTTTTTAACTAATTGATAAATTGAACTAATTTTATTTTATGATTTTCAACGGTGCAGAGTTTCTGTTAAAAAAAAAAGTAAACAACGAGAGACAAACACATTTTAATGTGAATTAGCATTCTAAATTCTAAATTAAAATGTAACTTCAATTTCAAAAGAAAAGAAGACTCGTATAGAGCGTTAGACTCTGGTTAGCGTTGGTTTCTGTAATATTGACATAATATGTACGTACAGCACTTAACAGTCGTGCCACTGAGTTACAAGTTACAATTTTGGTTATGTAGGAAAAAGTAAAGCAAGTAGGTTTGTGGGTGGGAAGCTCCAACATCAAAAGCTTTTACATTCAAGCAAAACCTTCATGCCGTTCTACATTCTGGGTGCTCTTCTCTCTCTCTCTCTCTCTCTCTCTCTCTCTTCTATTGATTTGGTGGAACTGCCATAATTATTCATCACAGCGGCGCTTGTGGGGTGGCGTTTCAAACACATCCAAAGCTGGATGCAAAAAAAAAAAAAAAAAAAAAAAAAAAAAAAGCAGAAAAGGAAGAAAAAGTGGGGGAAAAAAAAGTTACGTAGTTTTGTGGTATCTGATTTAGCCTCCAATTTTACCGTACGTACAGTACAGTACATACATACAGAGAGTAAAGGCGGTAAAGGCGAAAGCAAAGGTGAATGTTTACACAAGATTAGTGTACTATGGTATTATACTCAAATTTCTTTATCATCATTCATAATTTCCTCAATTGAGAGAATATTGTTTATTTAATTTTAAAAGTTTTAATTACTTTTACTTTAATTGATGTTATTCAAAATTTAGTTTTATATACTGAGTATACCTACTTACACACAATATGGTGATATTTTACACCCTGGTGTTGTTCTAAAATGTGCGCTTCTATAATAGGAAAGTTAATGAAAAAAAAAATAAATCCAAAATTACACTTTTATTTACAAATAATGTAAAGTTATTTGACGGCATTGTACACATACATGCTAACTATAATGTAATTGGAACTGATTGTATTTTTGTTTTGTTTTATTAATGTAATAAAATATACAGTAGCTATGACTTTTTTTTTTTTTTTTTTTTTTTTTTTTTTTTTTTTTTTTTTTGCCAACAGATAGTGTAAAATATAGGTATAAAACAAAAGCGTCTCGTCAAAGTATAATTTCACATGTTTCCACTCGAATATCCCAAGTTGAAGTACTCACTGAAGAGGATACAGTTACAATCTGTTTTTATGGAAATGTTTCGTTCTTTCATTTTGATTTGCTGTGCACGAGCTGCAAATTTATCTTGAGATGATACACGTCAGAAAAAGCTGCCGAGATTTTCAGTTTAACTTGCAGTTGGTTGATTTTGTGAGCCCCTGCGCTGCTGACAACTCTTACATGCATGAGAGAGGTTTCCTCCTTCGTACTGAACCAAGCCCATAATTGAATCGACGTCCTCCATGTGCTCTAAATCGTCTTCTAAAGAAAAGAGAAGAGGAAGGAAACAGCAGGACTTTCAATACAACACATCACAAAAGCTAAAAAAAAAAAAAGGAAAAAAAAAAAAAAAAAAAAGGAGAAGAAAATAACTTTTTTTCTCTTTGGAAAATGGTTATTTTATTATTGTATTGATGTTCCATTTCTGCGATTAAATAATGAAATGAAAGGAAAAATAAATAAAATGTTATCAATTTAAGAAGCATACTAAAATAAATAAATATAATACATATATAATATATCTACGTAATAGTCACATGCTAGATGTGACAATTATATATAGTGGTCGCGCATCGTAGATCATTAGAAAGACTCCAATAGGCTTTGAACGTCTGTACCTTTTGGATAACCGCTTCACTACTCTAATTAATATTTAAAGTATAATTTAAAAACACAAATGAAGAATTAAAAACAAAATAGTAAAATAAAGTTTTACAGAGACAAAAAATTTAAAGTGCGTGTAAATAAGTATACTGTATGTATTTTATGCAATGTTATAATTACATTTATTTATTTTGTTTTTCTATATGGAACAATTTACAACAAAGAAACGAGATGAAGAGACAATAGTTATTATATTATACTATATAAACTCTGGCTCTGTTCCAAGAATCAACATGCATTGGGAAAAATCATTTTCAAGACCATATTATACAATAACTTATACAACTCCATAATTTTTTAAATTTCAATATGTTGTATATTCAGGGGTAGAAGTGGTTTCATTCTCATGGCGGGACCTGTTCGGATTGCTTGCACTATGTGGGGGGGGGTCAGGGGGGGCGTAGCCCCCCCTGAAGGGGGTCAAGGGGGCGGAGCCCCTTGCGGGGGTTAAGGGGGTGGAACCCCCTTACCGCCGGAGGCGCGATTTTTTTAATAGTATACTGAAATTTTAACTATTTTGCAATTGAAATTATGTAGTAACTTGATTAATGCCATGCTACACCAACATTTAATTAATAATGAACATTTATATTTGCTGCTGTTCATCCTAAAACTTTAACACTATATGATCATTCTGATTTAAATTTGAAAGAATTATATTTTTTGCATTAATGCTCAAAACGAATTGGTGCAAAAGCAAATAGAAGTGTTTTACTTTGTAATATTTAATTTTACAAAATTTAAAATTCAAAATTCTTTATTCATTTCTTTCATCCAACATACATAACACAATAAAATGCATTAGTTTAGGTTATTGCCATAAATGACAATGTAGAAATGATTGTCAATAACATATACATTTACAAATAAAACAAATAAAGAGAAAACAACATTACAATGTACAAAATTAAATTTGTATTTAAATTGTGTCATCATTCATGTATTCATCAATTGAGTAGTACTGCTTATTTAATAGGAAAACTTTTAGCTCTTTCTTAAATGCTAATAAGTTATTTTGTTTTCTCATATCCAATGGCAATTTATTATAGATATTTAGACAACTGCAGAAAGGACCTTTATTATACATTTCAGTTCTTTTATATATACTTCCAATTTTATTTGTATTTCTAGTATTATGATTATGATTTATTTCATGGCTTTTAAAAAACTCAATATTATGTTTAACTTTCATAGCACATTCCATGATAAAAACACAGGGTACAGTTAAAATATTTAAAATTTTAAAAAGATCTCTACACTGATTGATCTACACTCTACATTGATCTTTTACTTCTTTATTGAAAATAGAGTTAAAATTCCTCTTTTAAGACGAGGTAAAAAAAAAATCAATAAATCAAATTTTTGGTCAAATTAATAATACTTTGAAAAATGGTGCAATATTTTAGGTAGCCTTTCGTATTGAGCTCAGAATAAATCTTAAAAATGCCGAACAATAGGAAAATAATTATATGTATGTAGATTTTGCGTAGAGCACGTATACTGCTGAATCCAAAACTGTTATTTTAAAAACAAGAAAAATTTTGCCCACCAGTGACCGGAAAACAATTATGCCAATATTAAAAGCAATACATTTTATTTTTAGTATTATTATTATTATTTTTTACGTCGAGCACTAGTTTAGGTCACCAACAGGCTTTAAAATTCCTAATAATGAGGCTCAGATAGCCTATACTCTAAGGCAGGCTTCTCTAACTTTTTGGGCTGCGCAGCACCCCATAAACACACCCCTTATTTTTTTTACACTCATAATGCTGTATAGTAAATGACAAAATATTTAAACTTTTCTTTTTTCTTTTATTAATTCTACTTAAATTTTAATCAAATATATTATACAGCTAATTGTTGTTGTTTTTTTTTGTCGCTTTTATCACAATTTAATAAAAATAAAATTGACGATTTTACATTTTTAAGAAGGACGTGAAATCTATTTCAAAATATTACTTTATTATTTTTATTATTATGATATTTTGAAACTACATTTTCCTTTTCGTTTTTTTTTTTTTACATTTTATATTGAATTAGCAAGACGTTACAGAATAATTTTTAAGGGCAAAATTAAGTACAATAATACACTAGCTGTTTAATTATAATTATCATTTTTTATGGATTTGCCTACGGAGCACCGGCTGAGAAACTTGGATCTGTCCGCTTATTATGATATTTAGGCCTATGACGAATCGCACCTCAACAAACTTTTGAACTTTATTGAATAAGAGTTTTTTTTCTGTTTTATTAATCGTCTTTTTAAAGTTTAATAGTTAAATTGAAACTGGTTCTAATTTCACTATTATATATTATTGTGCTATAGTTTATCAAAAAAAAAAAATACCAAAAGTATTTATTTTTTACTTGCTTGAATGAATGAATATAAATCATCATCATCAAATTAACAAACAAATTAATAATAATATTAATAATTCTACACTATAATAGTTATACTGTATAGTAGATTAAGAAGAAGAAAGCAGAATGCATAATAATATTTTTATAAAATAATGAAAAATAAAGTAATAAATTTCCAGTTACTTTTTTTTTCTTTCCTTGTTCTGATGTCTTTTGTAGTAAAGTTTATCAATTCTTATCAGAAAAACGGTCACCGGGACCATTCTTTCTAGGTGGGACTCGTCCCGCCTGGAAATCTCATGGCGGGACAGGTCCCGCCATGTCCCGCCTCACTTCTACCCCTGTAGTATATTATAAAATTGTATTAAAATTATACGAAATAATAGCCCACCATCGAATAGTGAATATAAGTTGATTTCGTTTTATTCTATAAAACATTCTATAAAATTCTATAATAAGCAAAATTTATACATAAATGCTTTATAATAAACCTAATCAATGTGTACAATTAAGATGGAAACTGTATTATGCTTATGTTAAAATTTAATATTATTATTGTGGCCAAGGTTTTGTATAATAGGGCTGTCATGCCCTCACAACGCCTTAAATAAAGTTATTATTATTATTATAATGTATAATTATTTGCTTACGCTTCAAAACGAGCGATGCTCTCTGAAGCTTGAAATATGAAGCCATATTATATTTGTAATTGTAAATACTGTTACAATTACGCTATAACTGGAGACTGGAGTAATGAATAACATTGCTCAGCATATAGGACAAATTTCGTTTTTGGCTATTTTCTTTGGAGAGTCGGCTACTTTTTTGTTATTATTATTTTTCTCACATACTTAAAGGCATAGACAACATGAAAACATTTGCATTTACATAACAAAACACTTGATGGGACTTACATAAATAACATTAATTGGTCTCAAAACCCAACTGTAGCGCCGTAGCAGTGATCAGAAAATTTCGATTTATGCAACCCGCACAACATTTTTATACTAGATTTTGCCTGTTTATGACGTCATAAACAAGAATATTAACGCAAATTGCATACTTTACATTTTTTTTAAGCTCTCTTGTGGGGCCACATTTACATTCTGGTAAAAAATAACATCAGTTTTGTAGATCCCATTTCGTGTTTAGAACATGTTGTTTCAATGTTTTCTATGCCTTTAAGATACTAATTCAACCTGTCAACACTATCAGTGCTCTCAAAAATATTGCTTAGATTTATAAACTTGCAAAATAAGTAATTTTCCTATGCAGCCCATGTTATTGAGTGATCCACATGGCATCGTCTTTAACACGAATGCATATAGAACCACCTATAATAAAATAAATAAAATTATATAAAACCTTGCACACCCTATGGGGGTGGTTGCATGAAATTGGGCGATAGCGCCATGCATGCTTGATCAAGCCCATATAGGAAAAACATAATTGTTGGCCTTTTTTCAATAACTTTTTAATTATTAATTTTTTTTATTATTATTTTCTACAATTTTATTATTTTTCTCTGGTGAAGCTTAGCTTATTTTACAGAATGGAAAAAATAAGGACATAATTGTTATTTTTAAATTTATAGTTTTTTTTTCTTCTATATACTGCAGTATGTTATTTACTCGTTGAAATATGGCGTAAAAACGCAAGCTTTAAATCAATGAGTAAATAAATCATCCATCTTTGGAGCATGATCTGGAATAAGAAATAATAAAACACATGAATAAGAAAAATTGCATTCGCACTTTATTTAATTACAATAGTCATATATGAAATAAATTCCCAGTCATATATGACTACTATATTTTGACATAATTATGTGCATTATATTTTATATTGCAGTATGCACATATTTAAAAGCTTTGTGATCATGCAATTCTAATGAAACCTGGAAGAATTTTTAATGAATATCAAATTACGTACCATATATATCGGAGTTGCAACACTTTTTATATATGAATATTTAGATACAAAATATGCCAAAAATATTATTTTTCCTATATATTTGTAGATCCAAAACACTATAATAAAAATATATAATATCATGTCATGATCATTATATGGCATGCAAGTCATTACCATGCGATGCTGCCAGAGAGTACGTAGGAAAATTATAAATAAAAAAGCACTTTATGTTGTATAAACTGGAAGAAAAAATAAACTTATTATTATTATCAATTATATTAGACTCAGAAACATACAAAATATCAATTCTGTAAATTAAACATTATTATTATTTTTTTTTTTCTACAGAGACGATGTGAAAAATGTCTTCTCCATAATTATAATTTCTGCTTTTGGATCGAACTCGGTCTACTCAGAATAATGACTTATATTAATAAAAAAAATCCTATATATATATAAAATATATATATATATATATATAAAATATATATATATATATATATATATATATATATATATATATATATATATATATATATATATATAAAATATATATATATATATATATAAAATATATATATATATATATATATATATATATATATATATATATATATATATATATATATATATATATATATATACAGAGTATAACAATAATATCATAACATTATACCTATACACTTTTGTTAATTATCTGCAACATGCGGATGATGAAAAAATTAATGAGCGCGCGGTATAGATCGAGAAATGATGCCTCGTGCTATAACGATGGAAGAAGATAATATTGTACGTGGATATTGGTTTTCGATATTAATTTTAATTAAAAATAACTTGTCATTTTGCGCCATGTGCTGCACTTCATGCAGCCAGGACCTTTTTTTATTATTATTATTTGATGAAAATTAAATAGGTAAAAAAAATACATTAAAGTAGTTTGAACCAAAGAGATTATATAGATAGAGAGGTAAGCCCTATGTTAATAACATTGAGCTCTCTGTGCCGCCAAAGAAGTTACTCTCACAAAGACACTCAACTTATGGAGCTCTTTTTACAGTGCTGCTCCAAGCGGTCACTTGTGGTAAGCAGTGGCCCGTTCGAAAAATAACATGCGTAGAAGCAGAGTGAGGTGAGAAACTCGTTTCTGCGCAAGAAGCTGAAACAGCTGATGTGTAAAGCAAACTGTATTCTTGCTGTCGCTAGACAAGCAAGCGCGACCCATAAGAAGAAATACGGCTCTGTGATTGGTTGTTGTGCGGCTCTGTGATTGGTTGATAAGCATTGTTGACAGCCAATCAAATTAAAAAGGTTTTTCCGCGCATGCGCACAAAGTAAAGAATTATTTTCAAAAAACTTTGTTTGAAAAATATACTACACTAAAAAATGTATTATTATTATTATATAAAATATATTTACAGTAAGATATTAATACCAAATATGTTGCAGAGCAACATAATACAAGATAATATAGCGATCCCTCCTACCTCCATAATCATACATCAATTTATTTACTATTTTTAATTTATTCAGTAAGAGCGTAGGAATCTCTACCATAATACAAATATGCAATGCTTCGATCAGTACAGAGAAATGACAGATGCAGCAGACAGTCAACCCTACCTTAGTAGTGGCATTGTCTTGAGAGAGAGAGAGAGAGAAATAGCAGTGAGTGAGCTAAGAGAAAAAATCCTACCAGCAAACAGATACTGTCATGAAACGATGAAGAATTAGGCTTTAAATATTAACACAGAACTCCCTATAGCTGTAACATAAAGCCACAATAATGAAAAAATAAAATAAAGTTCCACCTAAAAGCACTATTTCAATAATCTCAACTTAAAATAGGTAAATATAAAGGAAAATTATTGTAACTTGACACCTCCATGGCACAATTAATTTAGGTTATTTGTAATTACATATCTTAACGAATACATGAAAAAAAAAAAGTAAAAACAATTTGCACATTTTTTCCCTATTATTTTCATTGTAATTATTATTTTTTTTTTTTTTAATACAAGATCTTAACAATTTATGCAGCAACTCGGAAGATACATTTTTTTTTTATAATAAAAACACTATGGAGAAACACAGAAAAAAAGCACTTGACACATAAAAAAGAAATCATATTTTTTATCATTTCGTTAATAATGAAAGCTTGTTTTTGAAAAATAACATTAATAAAAATATCATTTATTATGAAAACCCTAGTAGTTGTATACATTATTATAACAATAATGAGAAAATAAAGCCAAGACAAATTTCTCCATGCAAACTTGCAGATCATGTTGTTGTGAGCTTGCTTTGCCGCAGGACCTTTCTTTTGTTTCTCAGCCTCAACTCCTGCAATTCCACTCTGTCGATGTAATTAAGATGTGAGATGTCAGCCAAAGTTTCTTCCTGGCGACCCTCCTCCGTCTCTGCTGTGTTCGCTGTCAATTAAATCAATTAATTAATATTATAATTTATTATTATTATTATTGAAATATTATGCTGAAGTTGGTTTTCTTGGCCATACTATTAAAGCTTGAGGACTTATTGTTATAATAAGGTTTTACTAGAATACAAAAAATTAAGAACTATTTTCAAAAAAAGTGACAATTGTAGCTATATATTTATTTTATTTTTGACGAGTTTAAAAAAAATGGAAAAAAAATTAATAAATACTAGGTTCATTGGTCGATGAGCACAGCACAGATATATAAATGTTGAAAAAGTACCTTCCTTCTGGTACTGCTGTGGTTTGCTGTAGATCAAAGTCAGAGTCAAGAGCAATCTCATGGGCCAACAACATGTTTTTTCAAACTGTCTTCATCACCTCTGCCAGTGACAGAAACTGAGGGGACTTAATACAAGAAAGAGATGTATTTGTATCACTGGCCACAACTCACCATTGCATAAGGTTTCCACTCTCTGCTGAGCAAAATGTATGCGTACAGGTATGTCTGGATTGGGAATGTCAGCTCTTCTGCTCTTGATTCTTTGCAAGTGTCTCATGATAGTTCTATAACAAGAAGGTCCACTTGGTTAATTTCATTCTAAAGACTCAACATGCAGGACTTACTTTTTGCTCCAGAGCAGGGCAAGATCTGAGCCTGCATCTAACTGAGTAGACACAGAAGCAATGCAGTGGTCGGTGAGGCGCGTAAGTTGTTGTAACGTAGTTCTTTTTTCTTGTAAAGTACGCTGCTTGTTCTCACACACTTCAGTTAGACGTTGTACCAGCTGCTTACCTCTGCTATTGATAGCGTTAGTCAATCTAGATAACCATATGAGAAAATTAATAAAATTACAATGCAGAACAGCATTTTTTATCTTATTTGACAACAAGTCTTGTGAGAGTTGAGAAAGATGTTATTTAATTGAGATTGTTTCTATCAGTGGCGTAACTACCAGGGGGGAAGAGGGGGAAGTTCCCCCAGGCCCGTTGACTTCTGGGGGCCCGTCGGCTTCTGGGGGGGCCCGTTGATGCTTGGCGCAAAAAAAAAAAAAAAAAAAAAAAATGATAATATTAAATTTTATGTTGAAAAACAGTATTTGAAAGTTAAAGTGGATAAATCAAATAATATGCATTTTGTGACAGAGGGTATTAATATGAACTACATTTTTTAACTGTCACCACCTTCTAATTAAATTTTCTATAAATGTCTTCTTCAAATATCATATGTATTTTTTCTATTTATAGCAAAAATTAATTATTGACAAAAATTAATATCATGTATAATAGGCCATTTGAACAAGTTTTTTTTTTTTTTTTTCATGTTACTGACACTTTTTAATTTTCATTATAAAAAATAGCTTAAAATTTCAGTGCCACGCCCCCTTTTTTAAAAATTTTCGCCTGCGGCGCGCATCCGCCCCTCCACCCCGGCACTGTCGCCCTTTCGGGGGGCCCATGTCAGACACTTCCCCCTGGTCAAAATTTTGAAGTTACGCCACTGGTTTCTATTATATGTTGACTTACAGGATAACTAGACGAGTGATCTCCTGTACAACTTGCTGCCTCTTTTCATTGATTGCTGCCTGACGTTTGTCTATCACTTTCACGGCACTCTCCAGCAGACCTCGCTTGTACCTATAATAACAATGCAATAAACAACTTCATCAAATAATTAAGGAAAAAAGTAGCTTGGATATTGACAATTGTTTGATAATAAAAACAATATTGTACAGAATATTAAATTATGATTTTTGTTGTTGTTGTAAAATGTGCCCAATTTTTTGTTTTTCCTTTTAAATAGGCTATATTTTATTATTTAGATTTTAATCAATTAATTTCTTATTTATAATTATTTAAAGAAGAAAGGAAGAAATAATAATACCTAACAATAACAAAATAAACAAAAATTGAACTAAAATAATACCAATAACCATGATGGTAGATTAATTTACAGAAATGTCAGTGGTTAATTCCACTGAAAACTTTAAACTTCATTCTGATCAAATTGCAGCATACATACTGGGCACATCAGTATCCAGTATTAAATGTAAATAGTTAATAGACATACAGTCCTGCATTGTTGAATACAGAATGAAGTATTACTTACGTGACTTCATTGAGCAAGGTAGTTAGACTTTGCCGAGCATCGCTTGCTATCTCGTTGACAAACTTGTATTTATGCTCCCTGTGTTCCGTCAACTGACAATCTCTGCATGTCAGTCTGTCACATTTCTCACAAAACAAGGAGAGCAGCTCTTGTACATAAAATCATGTTATCCTTTAAATAATAATAATGTTTACTGGTTTGTAAGTGCAATCGTAAGTGTAATCGCTAGAAAATAATTGTCACAACAACAGTTAGGTGTGTCTACTGCTGCATTTCTCCGCCTTCTTACATCACTCGTATGTGTGAGCACCAAAATATTTATGCTTGCTTGCTTGACCAGCCGACTGGTGCATCTCTCTAATGTAAGTAGATAACCTATGTAATCCAGAGAGGATTCCCGCTGAAAAGTACTGGTCAGCTGGAGACGTGTATTGCGGGTCAAAATTACATTGATCAAATGGGCAACAAAATATAGCTTTCAGGATAAAATAAAATTAAAGGCAACAGAAAATTGAATAACGATATTCTCTTTGGATTACCTATCTATAGAAATACCTTACATCTCTCTCTCTCTCTCTCTCTCTCTTTCTCTCTGAGTGTGTCTGTTTACTCTAAAAAACGGAAAGGAAGTGCTGGAAAAGGAAACCATGTGTGCTTCTGTATAGGGTGGTTTCATTCATGTTAAAGTCGAGGTCATAAGTGAGTACTAAATAACATTAGACTGGTATAGGAAAATGGCACATTTTGCCAGTTTAAAAATACTTCCCAATTTTTTTGAGAGCATTGATGCTGTTAAAAAATTGAATTAGTACCTCAAGTATGCAAGAAAAATAATAATGACCAAAAAATAGCTAATTTTCCAAAGAAAATAGCCAAAAACTACGTTTGTCCTTTGCTGAGCAATGTTATTCATTGCTCAAGATGAGCATCAAAAAGCACTTAAAATGACGTCATGCGCACACACCCTATACTCAAAATGCGGAAAAGGAAGTGGCCGGAAGAGGAAACCACGTGACAGTAAAAGTGGGAGAAAACTTCGTGCCAGCAGCAAGCTAACCTTGAACTACCTTCCACCTTTACCATCACGTGGTTTTCTCTTCCGGCCACTTCCTTTTCCGCATTTTGAGTAAACAGAAGCACACCATGTGACGGTTAAAGTGGGAGAAAACTTGATGCCAGCAGCAAGCTAACCTTGAGCTACCTGGATCTACTTCCCACTTTTACCATCACGTGGTATCCTCTTCCGGCTACTTCCTTTTCCGCAATTTGAGTAAACAGAAGCTGTCACTGTCTCACTTCCTGTGTGAGTATCATGCAAAACCAAACTAGACGGCAAACTATCACCTTCATTTCTCTCTCTCTCTCTCATTTTATTATTACCTACTGTTTATTTATGTTGAAATTGATTATATATTTTATGGTTGTCAAATTTTAGTAATTGTGTTTTCTTTCTTCTCTCTCTCTCTCTCTCTCTCTCTCTCTCTCTCTCTCTCTCTCTCTTATCCTGTCTTGAAAAAAATATCATGCAATGACAGCAGAGAGAGAGAGAGAGAGAGAGAGAGAGAGAACAAAGGTGTGCGCTAGCGTGCACCAGACGGCTGGTCAAGCAGGCAAGCAAATTTTGGTGCTCACATAGTATAATACTGTATACCATAATCATATAGGAAGGCGGAGAAATACAGCAGTAGACACACCTAACTGTTGTTGTGACAATTATTTTCTAGCGATTTCTAGCGTCTGGTGCATATCTCTCTCTCTCTCTCTCTCTCTCTCTCTCTCTCTCTCTCTCTCTCTCTCTCTCTCTCTCTCTCTCTCTTGCTTTCTTTAAGAACCAAACTATTAAACCTGCCTGCTAGACCTGCCGTGTGTTGTTCTCTCTCTAATTTCTCGTTCAAACAAAATATTTATTATAATATGCTTCCTCTAAACTTGTTTGCTTTTTCTCCAGAAAAAATACAATAGTAAGCGATATCATAGATCATAGATAATCGGACAAGCAGGCAAGCGTATTATTTATTCTGAGAGTGAGAGAGAGACGTGGTGCGTGCTCCAGACGGCTGGTCGGCAGCAAGCAAGCATGATACTCTGATTCTGAGAGAGAGAGAGAGAAGATGTGCATAGTCAAGGAGTTGTGCTTATATTTATGTCGTTGACCACTGCAATGACAACTAGCCTGAGAAGGCGGAGAATGCAGAAGTAGACACACCTTGCTATTGTAATTTTGTGGAGCTATATTTCCTTTGTTAACATTTTATCTGCTCCCTACTGTACAGTATGGAGCTCAATAAATGTTAAAGAGATACTATTGGTCCACGAAATTACAATAGCAAAGTATATCTGCTGCAACAGTTCTCCGCCTTCTAAAGGCTGGTTGTCATTGCAGTGGCCAACGACATGAATATAAGCACACCTCCTTGAGTAGGCACGGTACACACCTTCTCTCTCTCTCTCTCTCAGAATCAGAGTATGGTGCTTGCTTGCCCGCCGTCCACCCGTCTGGTGCACAACATATCTCTCTCTCTCTCTCTCTCTCTCTCTCTCTCTCTCTCTCTCGTAGAACTAAAATAATATACTGCTTGCCTGCTTGACCAAACAATTAAAAGACATTTTCTATAAACATGTTTGTTTTTGCATGTGATTTTGTTCTTTTCACAGGATGTAAAATATCATAGAGAAAGAGAAGGTGTGCACCGTGCATAGTCAAGGAGGTGTGCTTATATTTATGTCATTGGCCACTGCAATGACAGACAGCCTGAGAAGGCGGAGAACTGCTGCAGCAGACACACTTTTCTATTGTAATTTTGTGGACTAATAGTATCTCTTTAACATTTATTGTGCTTCCTACTGTACCGTAAATATGTATATACATACTTTTCTATGCATGTACCGACATGAATTGAATAACCTGCAATTTTAGTAATGCTTTTCAGTCTATATGTAGTTGTGCAGGTTTTTCATTTCCTTGTGCGGTACATCATACTTAAATGTACATACATAATTTGTGAAAGCTCCGAATACACATAAATATACAAACACTGTAAAACAAGTAAAATAAGAAATTACCTAAACGTTTCGAAAAATGCGATATAAATATACGACGTCCTTTTCATGTTTGGTTTCTGTTCGATTTCTTTGGTTTCTTTTGGTTTCTGTTCGGAGATGCTTGTATACGATGATGATGATGGATGATGTCGATGATCGATGATGCATGACGCGATGATAGCGATAAATTAATGGTTGTGATAAAAACTGGTACTAAAATTTTAACTTTTTACCATCGAAATTATAAATTGGCGCGTTCATTGAAAATACATAAGACGAGCTTGAAATTGCGTGCAAAATAATTAATTAACAAGTATTTTAATTGATTAATATAGTACATGTCGATGACACGTGATGATAGTTGTTTATTAATTTTTCATTGTTGTCCTATAAGCCAATGAATGCCGTCGATTTGAGTGAAATTTTACAGAAGAAATTCAATATTTTACGACACGGTGGGGGTTTTGAATTCTATTTGAGTAATGAAATGAAAACGTGATTTACATAAAAAACATAATCTTATGAAATGACAATTTTATGGAGAATTGTGAATTATGTCCAAAGTCGTTATTTTCCCCATTACTTACGGCTCAAAAAAGTCGTTAAAAACCTTTTCGAGACGTCGATCTTGCTTGTAGTAGGAACGACCGTTAATATAGTTTGCTTTACTGATGTGTGATTTTGTGAACACTCTCAAGAGTAGAGCTATACGATGGCGACAAAGCGCAACTCAGAGCTAGGACCGCAGAGCTCTGGACCCTCTCCTCTCTATCTATAATAACTCTATGGTTTGAACGAGGTTGTTAACAGCTGATTTTAAATTTATTTGAAGTTTGGCGCTTACTTGATTTTAATTTAATCATTAAAAACTTTGCAATAACCGAGTCTCGATCCGCTGACCCTCGTCATGTAAAAGCAGCGCTCTATCAACCGTGCTGTCAAGGCACTAGATAATAATCCAGCAAATCATATATATATATTGCTTTTTGTAACTATTTTCTAATCAAACACTTTTCTCGCTTCTCAGTGCATATATTAATTAATTATAATGAAGTTAATACAAATTAAGTACATTTGCAAGAGTTTTATTAACATTTATGAGCTCAATTAACGTTTATATCTCGTTTCTCCCGCGATCGCCATGATTCGGCGCCTCTAGCGGCCGATTTCCGAACTATTTAAAAATTACTGGTTAACAAAAAAATTCTCATTTTCAGCTCTTTTAGTCTCAAAGTTCTCAGTGCGTTTCGAACCAAATTTAGTTTAATGCTTTTAAAAGTTTCTTTGTTTATCAAAGAGCTTATTTATCTGTTTTTGAGTCCATTTAATAACACTTTCGCAGAAATATGAATGATCTATATACTGTGGAGGGGGAATGGATTTTCAGCCATTAACCAATGCTATGAGAAAAATGCTCGACTTTGCGGCTGGTTTTTAATATGTGTTTTCGAACTAAATGTAATTTTATAATACATCAATAGGAGCGTAGAGAGATAAGGAATCTATATGTAACAAAAAAACGGCGTTTAATAACAATGAAAGCTCGTTCAAACTACTTTAAACAAAAAACTAAAGTATAAAACGGGATCGTATATATAAAATTAATTATATATGTACCCACGTCATGGAAAATTGGGCATATTCGATGATAAATAAAAATAATAATTATTATATAGTAAAAAATTACCATCATAATTAAAAAAAAAAAAAAAAAAATTAAATAAAACACTATACTATAATATATTATAAACATCAATTCTGCAAAAGAAAAAAAAAGTATGACTCGATTACCTGACAAATATGTAGTGACATATATATTACAAAAATTACAGTGCTATTACGTATACACTATATTTATAGTGTTTTGATTTTTTGATTTTTTTTTTTTTTTTTTTTTACAAAACCAGAGTATAGCTTACGGTAGCTTAGCTTATTTATGTATAGAGCTGCGAGACTTAATATTTAATTCTTAAATAAAAAAGTGATATATTTTCTTTAAATATTTTCTTTAGTAAATATATGTGATGAATTATTCACATATGCACGAAAACCTCGAGGTCTCGTACGTATAACATGATTCTGCTACGAATAAAAATAATAAATATAATTATACATTATACTTAAGTGTATATAGGAAAATGAAACTTTATATATACGCACCGAACCAACTCGTCAAAAAAATAATAAATAAATAAATAAACAAATAAATAAAATAAATAAATAAATAAATAAATAAATAAATAAATAAATAAATAAATAAATAAATAAATAAATAAATAAGTAAATAAATAAATAAATAAAAGTTAATTTTTACCTGAAACAAGGAAGGAAAAAAATATATGAGTCAATCCCGACAATCGCAAAAAGTGCGATGGCCGGGAATCGAACCCGGATCAACTGCTTGGAAGGCAACTATGCTCACCATTACACCACCATCGCAGCTTACGATTTCTTAATACAATATGTGTATATTACTATAGCCATTATTAACATTTTGAAAGAAAATGTATCTTTGCGCCATCTATGGAGCTCAATCCATGAAAAAAGAATAATTTGAGCGCTTCTGCCACCTACAGGCAAAATAGAGAATCTTAAGTTCGATGTATTTTTGGTTTACAGCTTACAGCTGTTTTGATATTTTGGAATTTTTCAGAAAATTAGATAATTATATTTATAGACCTGGAATAATATAGGTATCATTAGTTGCAGTTACAATTTAGGCTTATACTAAGCCTAAATAGTATTAAATAAGTAAAGCCAGCAATGGCAGTAGGATGTTGTGCACAAAGAATTTTAACACCGTGTTCTCTTGGTCGTCGGTCGGTGTACAGGGTTGGAACAGCTACAGAAAGTTCTTCATTTTATAAACTAAATGCTTCGGCATCTAGTTTTAATTACATTAATGGGAATGCTGTTTTAAACCAAAAATATGTTAATAGTACGAATGTGTCACAATACAGACATCTTTTTACATCACCTAAACTTCTTGCGTACCCAAGACTGTCTCCACAAGAGGTATGGAATTATTTTAATCATTATATTATGTAATTTGAATGTGTTAAGTGTGTATTTATTGTTTTAAATATATTGCAACTATAATATTTAGATGAATTCATAGCTTATTTTACATTAAATCAGAGTGAAATTCTCAAATCTGTGAGTTTACAAATCTGTATACTGGTACCGTTATGTATTTACCGGCATATTAGGTATATTTTTTTGTAAGTCATATTTAAGCTTTACACATGTAAAAATACACTATTAATATATCCAGTATGCATACAATTCATGTAAAATAATGTGTTTTATTGATTCTATAGGTGACAACAATTCTCCGAGGCAATGAATTCACACAAGAGTTTGCAACGTCCTCTGTCAAGTCGTATGATTCCAGTCAGTTACAGTCTAATAACCCCATAGAAGATACAAGATGTGAAGCTAAATGCTTGTTGACTACAGGTATTATTTTGTAATGCATTTTATTAGTATTGGCACAACTATGTACATTTATCCCTGGTTGAAAATTTACGATGTCTCTTTATTTATTTTTTTTGTAAAAGTATTCATACAGTATGTATACCAAAAACTCAAAACATTTTCAAAATATTTAAGTACATACATACTTAAAAAGTCTATTATGAGTCTTTTAATAATTTTCAAACATATTAGTGATATTGTATAGTATGGATTGTAGTTAAAATAAGTTCCAATGATAAAAGTAGAAAATTTGTTATGTTTTGAACATTCCTTTCCCCCCCTCCCCCCCTCCTGTAATTATAAATTTTTTAATGACTTTATTTTTGCATATTTCAGGAATGTTGATGGGTGTATTTGATGGCCACGGAGGAGGTTCTTGTGCTCAAGTAATTGCCAAACGTCTATTTCAATACATCGCTACTTGTCTGCTGCCTCCAGAACTACTGAGCAAGTGTGATGAAAATACAGAACTGTTAGAAACTTTCAACGACAACGTAGAATTTGTAGATGACCTTAAAGATCTGTACAATGCCAGTTTCTGTAAATTTGTCAAGGATTTAGGAAAAGATGGCAGTAGAAATGATTTCAATATGAAAACTGCCTTAGAGAAAGCTTTCCTTAGATTGGATGATGATCTAAGCAGAGAAGCAAGACCAGAAGAGGCAGGACATGCTAGTACAAAGACGTTGGCAGTGGCTGCGTCAGGAGCTGTAGCGTGTGTAGCTCATGTTGACGGACCCCATCTTCATGTAGCAAGTGCAGGAGATTGCCAAGCTGTTCTAGGCTCATTATCAGAATTAAACAGATGGACAGTTCAAAAATTAACAACAGAACATAATTCTGATAATGCAAAAGAATTGGAACGTATTCTATCAGAACATCCAAATAACGAACGTGATACTGTTGTTAGAATGGATAGATTATTAGGTCAATTAGCACCATTAAGAGCATTTGGTGATTTTAGATATAAGTGGGATAAAAAAACATTACATGATTTATTAGTACCATTTTTTGGTGAACATGCTATTCCCCCTAATTATTATACACCTCCGTATTTAACAGCAAAACCTGAAGTTACACATCATAGACTTACTCCGAGAGATAAATTTCTAGTCATTGCATCAGATGGACTTTGGGATCTAATATCTCCACTTCAAGTTGTAAGATTAGTAGGTGAACATATGAGTGGGAAAGTCACTTTAAGTCCATTTAAATTGCCTCGGAAAGATATGAAATTAAGTGATATTAATCAATTATTAATGCAAAGAAAAGAGGGTTATAAAATGAAACCATTAGATACAAATGCCGCTACACACTTAATTAGAAATGCATTAGGAGGAACAGAATATGGTATAGATCATGGTAAATTGTCCCAATTATTAGCTATGCCTGATGATATGGTTCGAAATTTTAGAGATGATATTACAGTTACTGTTATATACTTTGATTCAGATTTTTTAAGACACTGTCCACCATAATAATAATATTTTTATTCTATTTAAGATGTAATTACTAGAACTAATTTTATGTATGTACTGTTTGAAATTTTAATAATAATTTTTTCATTGTTAATTTCATTATTAAAAAAATGTTAATATCTTCCCAATCAGAATTCCTTTTGATATGTATTTACTTCTTTGCAAAAACTAAATACACAGAGTAACATGAAATCTTACTTTTCATTGTTAATGATAATTTAGCAAAATTTTATAATTGATGTTGAACCTCTTTATCAGCTGAAATACTAGTATTTTCAAAAGTTAAGTCTTAAAGAAAATATATAAAATTACTTTTCGATACATAGAATTTTTTCTTTTCAATGGAAGTTCAATTATAATTTCTTCATACTGCCCATACAGTTCTCAAAATTAATTTTAAATCATTATTTTAGTAAATCATCCTTCTTTTTTTTCACAAAAAAAAAAAAAAAAAAAAAAAACTAATAATATATATATATATATATTTTTTTTTCCCAGGACAAAGGTTAATATTTAAAATATTAGATAAAATGTATAAATGACTGTGAGTCATTGTATACTAAATCAAGTTATTTATTTTGTTGTTGAAACTAAAGTCTCTGTTGTAATGACTTTAGGTGAAACTATCACTTGTAGATATCACATAAATCAAACGTCTATTGTCTCATAATAAATAATTACGTACTGTAACTTTGCACTCAGGTATACTGTAATGTACTGTACTTGAAAGGCTATACTGTTATTAAAATAACACCAATATATAAAATTAAAATTATACTTAATATATTATAATGCTTTAGTTCAGTGCTTAGAGATTTTTTTTTTATTTATTTAAATCTATGAAAACTAAGTACCGTATGCACTGAACTCATAAAAAAAAAGCTTTTACTCTTAAAATTTTATATATTTCTAAATATATAAATGTTAAATATTTCAATATGTCATATTACTTGTACTTTAAGCTGTAATTGACTATAAATCAATTTAAATATTATCGAACAATTTTTTTTACGTGCCAAATTTATTATCATATTAGCAATTAACTGTGTGTTTATTAAGCAT
Source organism: Ecdyonurus torrentis (assembly GCA_949318235.1). NCBI lineage: Eukaryota > Metazoa > Arthropoda > Insecta > Ephemeroptera > Heptageniidae > Ecdyonurus > Ecdyonurus torrentis. The sequence goes on along the minus strand of OX439132.1, from coordinate 23,740,464 downwards.
TAATAAGAATTAACTATATCATGAATTAACTATATCATGAATTAACTATATCACAATCAGTTAAAATTTGGTATGAAGTATAGCATGCTTTTTTTTTTTTTTTAACAAGAATTTATTTTAAATGCAAAAAAGCAGCGTACATTGTTTTCATTCATTAATCACATCATGTTGTTAAGTTTTATTTAATTTTGTATAGAAATATCATTCTTTAACCATGCATCATAAAAAAAAAAAAAAAAAAAAAAAAAAAAAAAAACATCACTGCACTTTTCTCCTTTTGCCTTCCTAAATAAATTTTCTGTATATCTTATATACAAACAAAACAAATAGTAATTTTAAAAGATTTACAGAATAGTTAATGTGACTGCTAAATCATTATAAAAATTACATAAATGAGATATTATATTACGTAAATTTTCACACAAAAAAATCATTGTATCAAAAAAAAAAAAAAAAAAAAGACTTTATTTTTATTCTGTGGATTGTCTTTTGTTTGTAAAAGAAGAAAATGCCCCTAAAAAGGGGATTAAAGACATTTTTTTTTTTAAATATGTAAATAAGTTATGTAAGTAGAAAATGTGTTACTTATATCTCTTTGTAAGAGAATTGTTTTGTTTTGTAGCATAGATAAAAGTTCCTATTTAATAAATTTAGTTGTCATTTAGTAACTCTGTTTTATTTATCATTCAAGTCTTAAATTTTAAATATTTTCTATCACGATCAATTATGTATTCTGTTTCTCTCTCTCTCTCTCTCTCTCTCTCTCTCTCTCTCTCTCTCTCTCTCTTTACAGGAAATGATTTTTTTCTTAGATATTGTGTTATGTAAAGATAGAATTTAATTTTCAATTTAACAGTGTCAAAATAAATAAATAATTATAACTTAAAGCCATAGACCACATAAAACAACATTTTTTGTGTTTTTTAATGAATAAACACAAAATGGGATTTTCAAAACTGATGACAATTTTTATCAGAATGTTAATATATCCTCACGATAGAGCGTGAAAATACTGTCAAGTATGTAATTTGCGTGACTTTTCATGTTTCTGACGTCAGATACATGCAAAAATTAGTAAAAAATGTTGCGCGGGTTGCATAAATCGAAGTTTTCTGATCACTGCTACAGAGCTACAGTTGGGTTTTGAGACAAACTTAAGTTATTTATGTAATCCCATCAAGTTTTTTGTGATATAAATGCTTATATGTTCTCTTCTGGTCTATTTCTTTAAAGCTTTTTAGTTTGTTAATTACATTGTTTTATAATAGCTTTGAAAAAAAAATCAAGAGAAAATAATTTTTAAAAATCAGAAAACGATAACACAATTATTAAATTTCCTTGTTTCTCTTCAAAAAATGTACCCTTGAGATGCATTTTTCGTTCTTCACATTTATTATCATTATTATTATTATTTTTTAATAATATAAAAATATTTTCCTTTAAATTTTCTTCAATAGAAAAAAATTCAATAATCATTTCATAATTACAAATACTAAGAAAATATTTATTTATATATGGTCTTTAAAAAAAGTTTTATTTTCCTTATTATAGAGCAAAAAAGAGTTTGTTATCATTTTAAGCAGGAAAGTGTCTTTATTCTTGATGCTCGAGTTTATACTTAGAAAAACGAGAACTTTGAGATTTTAATCTACTTTGCATATTGCGTGCTGCACGTTGGAATAAGATCTCATTTTCCCATGACGTCTTGTTCAATATAAAAAAGTAAAGTACTGTGCACAGTAAGTGAAGATGCAAAATATTATGTGTACTGTATACTTATAACGTGTGAAATATATTTCTTCGTGTTAAGTATATGGAAATTAACAATGATTTATCCATGTTGTGTAATTTTCCATTTTTACCTGTAGGTAAAAAAATAAAAATAAAAAATGCGTCTTATAGCTTATTTTTTAAACTGATTTATTATAATAATTGTTTAAATAAAAAAAATTCCTTTCACAACTACTCAAAAAGTATCCCCCCACCCCCCTCCCAAATGAAATTGTGATATTAAATGCCTTTTAAATATTAACACATACTACTTTCGTCATTATTAAAACTATAATAACTATATATTTTTTAGCTCGTAGTTTTGAATATTTCTTTGTTTGGTTTCTTAGCACTTTGTCATATATATTTAAAAAAAAATACAAGGACTGCACAAATATATTCTCTCTCTCTCTCTCTCTCTCTCTCTCTCTCTCTCTCTCTCTCTCTCTCTCTCTCTCCCTCTCCCTCCTATGCAATTTGTCACAGGTAATTTTTTATCTTTGGACGTAAAAAGATTCATGGTTCATAAATTTTGAAGTAAAAATCACATTCATAACATTCTATATTTGAAATGAAGCATAATAAATTCCGAGAAAAATAAAATAACAGGTTGTCCATTCATATTTTATTATACATATTTTATATGAATTAAACACGCATTCCTCACTTTTAAAGAAAAAAAAAGTAGTTCAAAAATAGTTTATTGTTATTGGAAATTAAAAATTATACATTAAAGATGTTTCAAAATTAAAATTAGGGTAAAAATATAATAATTATCATGGAATTTTTGCCACATTTTAAAATTGTTCTTTAAGAGTATAGAGAATATTAAAAAAAAAAAAAAAAACTTGTTTTTCTCACACTTGTAGCAAGTCTTTCAACAGAAATATTATTATTCATGGTAATATATACACAAAAAATTGTATAGCAATGCGCAGTAGTATAAGTGCCAGTAATATGTACAGAGTGTCCTGAATATATTTATGATCTTTGTTCACTTATAGATTCAGTGTAAATTAAAATACAGAGGATTTTCATGTTGGTATAATATTGACATCGATTTATTTTAATTTACGATGTTTGTTGCTGGCCTAAAGATTCTAAATCTTGCTAAAAAAACAAAAAACAAAAAAAAGAGACACTTCTGTTTTTAGTAGATCGCACATTCATTTCATAGATTTCATAAATTTATTGTATATAATATATAAATATTATAATGTATTTTGTGTGTGCATTTTTTAAGGATTCATTTTATTGAAATAGTTGGGTAGTAAAAAGATAACACCAATTGAATTTATGAAATTATTATAGCTATTTTTCCAAACAAGAAAGATACGAAAAAAAAAAAAAAAAAAAAAAAAAAAAAAAAAGGTGATAAAATGCAGAAATGAATAATTACTATGTCTTACATATATGTTGCTATTTATAATTTGAGAATTCAGTAAATAACCATAATGCCATTATACTATGGAACGTAGTCAATTTATCCTCTTAAAGTCCCAGACTTTTTAAAAAATTATTTCACTGTTGTAAATTTGAACCACGTTTTTTGTGCAGCTCTCAGAAAAACAAAAATGTGTCTCTTTTGTCAAAAAGGTTTTCTTACTTTTGCGGACCCCCTACCCACTCTAGAATACTCAAAATATAAGCTTTAAAAACGCGAAAATTCAAGGGCGTTTTCTGGTCCAATTTTTATATTTTTAATTTAATTTGATTTATTTTTTTCGTGTTTTTCTTTCGTCGTTTTTTTATTGAATTATTTTATGTACACTGCGTTTTGTATACTGGGATGGGACTGATAACATATAATAATGCATTAGATTATGAATAATTGCATTGTTGCAGAAAATGAGCTATTTTTTCCCCCCATATCTCATTCTAATTGAGCTCATAAAAGAGTAATACTGTATACCTAATAATATATAGTATAATATATAAAAGTTACACAATTTTTATATAGGACTTTATATTTTTATTACTTTTGGTAAAATTGTAAATGGTAATTTGTACTATCAAAAACTTTGATAGTGATATGATAATATACCACTATCTATATCTATAATATCAATAAAAGTAAACTGGACTTTGTAAACTCCCTGTAGACAAGGAGTTAATATCGTTTAGGGCGGTATTTGTACAGACAAAAAAAAAAAGCTAAAGCTCGTGGCATAAACATTAACGTTTATATTGGTGCTTGCTTAGTTTATAATACATGCATGTTATGTTAGTTACTCTTGTTCGCTTTGTGTCGGCATCAGGCCAATATAATCATTACACCATTATATTAATCGACACCTTTAAAATAGAATAAAACGGAATAATATAAAAGACTATTTATTATACATATATCAGCAAAAAAAATGCAAATTTTTCCAAACTTTTTTATTTATGATACTTTGCTTTATATATAATGACAAAATTTTTAAATACTTTAATGTTTTATGAATTTTTATGTTCTTTCAAATAGCATTTCATATTTTTTTTTTATTACAGTGTATGTTTCTTTCCCTAAAAATGCAGCAATAAAACATTTAATAAACGCTTTTTCCAGTACCAATTAAGCAAAAATATCAACCATATACGTTATTTTGGCACTGAATAAAGAGCGCTCTTATATACTAATACATAGGATATCATTATAGAGAAGTCGTCTATTAGATAATCTGAATCCATTTAAATTATGTCAATATTTTAATCTATTTTGACATAACTAGACTATATATTTTTTTTCTAAACGATTAATTAAGAGAAATAAAAACATGCCTGCAGGCAATTTTTTTGTTTCTATGTTTTTGTATAGATAACACAACATTGCCATATTATTTTTAATGTTTTTTTTTTTCAATGTTAAATCTTCATATATGGATATTGGACATCGTAGGCGTTAAAAACATAAAATAATACAATAAATCAAAATTACAATAGAAATACTATCAAAAACATGTAATTATTATTTTATCTTAATAAATTTTATATACTTATTAATTAATATACCTTTATTATTTTTTTAAATTTAGCGTCTAATATACAAATTATGTAGTAATTCACAAAAATATATATATTTGTGTTTATCTATTTTTAATTATTATATTTTGACACTGATGCATTAGTTTTAAGTTTCAATCATCAAATTGATACCAAATAAAGGAGGTAATTTGTTATATTTACTTTGTAAAATATCCTGCAAGATATTTAATAAAAATAATAATTTTATAGTACACTGAAAAGTTATTATTAATTATCTTAATAATAATTAACGGCCTTTATTGGGCGAAATCAGGCGTACAACCTCTCAATTTAATTCAACTGTTTAACAGTACAGTCAGTTACAATTTTGTTAGTATAGCATTAACATATAACGTAAAATTATTTTAAATAATTTTATTGATAATTTTTAATTAGGAGTAGATAATTTATTTACTAAAATTTTTATTTAAATTAAATTTCTTTTCATGCTTAAATTATTTATAATTGAGAATTATATTTACATTTATAATACATATTTAGTGAGAATTTGTGTTATACATTTTAGAACAACACAGAATGATTACTACTGATTACAATTTCTCCAATTATCGCACAAATAATTATATATATATATATATATATAGAAATAACATAAACTTAAATACTTTATAGGTACAGCAATATAATCGTAATTTAATTTTTATTTAAACTTAAATGAACTTTATTAAGTTCATTACAAAGTAGTTTTTAATATCTATAAAAAACATATAAAGTACAAATTATTTCCAAATCAGATACTCATGTCTGTTTCAAAATCATCATTATATAACAATTTTTTTAAATGTCTTCTTATATCAAAATAATAAAAAAAAAAAATAGATAAAAACTACATCATTCCCACGTTATAAATTTGTAAATTTTTAAATGAACCTTAATAAATAATTTAAGTGGTTTTAAAAAAATTTTAAAGCTACAAAATGAAGCAATGAAATAAGATAAAAAGACATTAAAAACAGCGGGGAAGCAAATGATCACAAAGTCGCGATTTATGCTCACAGCTTCGCAAGAGGTTGCAACCATAAATGGAAATTCAACATGAAATAATGTTTTCATTTGATACTTTTTTTATTTTGCTTACTTTAAGGTAACAAAACCTGTATACCTTCTGTGTAAAAAATAAAATATTTAACTCGTATTTTATTTGATATTAAATTAGTTAAAGCAAAAGTATGTGAAAAATACATTTAACGAAGTAAGTTAATTTTGTGTGCAAAAAAGAAGTCAATATGAAGTTTTAGTTTGAAAAAGCAACACATTCTTAATTGCAATTATTTAAACGTTGCTTTAAGATTCAACATAATATTGCTATACATAAGCGTCGGTTTTCCAATCATTGTACTTCATTTTACAATAAATAAGTATATATATCTTTCTTCTTTGCTTTAAAGAAAATAATATTCTAATTTATGACCATTCAAATACTTATCCATAAGAAGTATTTTCTCTATTTAAATTTAAATATGTTACTTTATAATAAACTTCTTATACATACTAAAAAAACGAGAAAATAATTCAATCTTTGAAAATTTCATACATTAATGCATACAAAAAAAAAAAAAAAAAAAAAAAAAAAAAGATATATAAGTACACAATAAATATAGGTAAAAATATAGGGATGGTACACTCACGACTTACTTGTCACGATTTAATGTATAAATTTTTATTTCTCCTCCTCTTCCCCTTTCGTCTTTGCCCAACCCCTGGTCACTCTGGTTAGTTTACATTCCAGTAAGAATCACATACGTAAAAACAAATTTCCATAATAATTCACTTGTAAAATATAAAAATATCAGTCTACAGAGATCGTGTTATGTTTTAATGCAGTCATTGTACAGAAATGTTGATTTTTTTTTCTGTGCTCTCTCTGTCATGAAGTAAGTTTTTATCTCTCTTAATTTTTTTTTTTTTTTAATGATTTCTTTAATACATAACATATAATTTTAATGTGCTGTACTACATAAAAATGGATAATACCAAGATAATAACGAAACAGAATTTTATTGCAGTACATACATGATCAACTGAAAATATTTTATAAAAGTTCCTTCATATGTTTTTATGTTCTTTGTCTCTATATTCTTTATTTCACTTTAATTAGTGTACCTTAATTTGTCATTATTTTGAAGTAATTTTATTTTTTATTATTGATTATATTTTTAAATACGTTGAAAGATTTTGTTTATTTATTTAAATATTTTTTTCTTTGACTCGATCTCATTATATGAATAAGATATTAAAATTTATTAAAGCAATACATAACAATTTTCGGCTGTGACTAATTAAAAAAAAGCTAATAAAAGTTTATTTCTTTTTTGATATATATATTTCAAATTAATTTGACTTCATAATTAAAAGCAATCTTAAATTTAAATGAAAAGCATATGTGTGTGTGTAAAGGAGACAAAACATTTTTCATTTCAAGACATATTTTATTATAAAAAAGTAATATAATATTCATTAAAATCATATCAAAGTTACTTAACATAATGTTTTTAATGATATTTTTTAATGTTTATTTTATTATTTAATGCATTACATATGTGACATGGTTTATTTGTGTAAACATAATAGTTTTATGCATTTTTTATTAAAGTGTTTTTGATGCACATTTTTATTACATACTACTGCTTGTTTAGCTTGAGGAATAATAAAAAAGCATAATAAATATGCTAAATAGCCTGATAATAGTTTAATAAACTTGTTATAATTTGAAAAAAGAAAGATAAAATGAGGGTTAATAAATTTAAAAGATATTGTGTAAACTATACACAAATTATGTTATACCATTCTGTAATATAAACATTTATAATAAATTTTATGTATTTCTTCAACGTATAACTTGAACGGTAGGAATTTTCTTCTAATGAGCTCAATTAGTATTTAATTTAATGCTTTATAAATTTATTATTTTAATCTGGCATTTTGTTTGCAATATTTATGCATCAAAATCACTGGCCAGAAATAATAAATTGTATAATGTACTGTATGCATTCATACACATTTTAGCAATGATTATTATTGATTGATACATAAATCATAATTTAATTTCATAAAACTTCTCTAATAAATTATATTTTGCTTTCTGGCTTTAAGTTTAAAGTATGCAGAGATGATGAAAGTATCAAACTGTGAAAGAGTGTAAATGTAAATTCAAGTTCAAACGGAAACAAAGGAACTAAAGAGTTACTTTTTAGACTATTTTTTTATAATAAATTTGTTAGATATAATAACACAACGTTTTTTTACGATAACTATTTACCGCTGAAGAAATTACGTTTAAACTAACAAAGTTACTGTTTAAACTTTTTTTTAACCAAGTTATTGGTTTGTACTGAAGGAGCTATACTTCTATGTAACTGAATAATTTCTTAAATTTATGTTTTCCATGCAATTCTGTAGTTGTTTTATAATTTCAAATTTATTTAATGTTCTCTGTTTCTTACTGCATCTCAAAGAGGAAAATACTAAACACGAGTGTTAATAATTATTATTTACCAACAATAAGAGAAAAGTCTTCATAAAAAAAAGCAGTATAGACAATTAGCAATGTGTTAATATTTCTGCGTGTCTGTAAAACTCGTATTCGTTTCTCTTTACTTCACAGGTGAAGGAAAATTACAAGAATTTCTAACAAATCACCACAAAGAATGCAACTTATTTCCCAAGATTTTATTTTTTTATTTTTTTTTTTTTACTGACAGTGACAACTTGTATGTTAGAGAAGAAATAATTAAATATTATTAAAATATTTATACTATCTCTTTACTTTTTGCATCAACAGAGGATTCAGGGAGAAAATATACGTACAATTTTCTCAATATATATAGTGACAAGTAATTGCATCTCTACGTACATTTGTAACCTTTAATTGTAGAGATTAACATTTTCTCAAGCTCGGTAAAAAAGTAACCTGAGTATAATGAAGAGAGACAGATTTGTCTAAGTGAAGTAAAACTGAGGGTGGTTCAGAATATTATTGTGCAACGTCATTTTGCTGACGTCGTGTGACAAGTCGAGACCTCGGGTGACTCGATCGTGAGTGTCGATCACCTCTGTTGCACTGTGGGCTCTCGGCCCTCGCTCCCTCACGCGCGGGGAAGCAACCTTTGGCGCTTGACCCGCCCACTGCTATTTGCATATACGCATGACCTCGTTTGTGACATCACTTTTTATATTCATGCCTTTTTTATGTATTAACTGCTGCAATTACAAAGTAATGGTTTCGTCTTCTCTTAATTCAAACGTGTGGCTCATTATTGATTATTGGTTTCATTTCAATTACATAAGTTTTTTGTTGATTTATATAATTTTAATTATTATAAATTATAATACATGCACGTATTCCAATATTAAAAAAAAAAACATCGAAAATAATAGGCTTTCGGGTCAACAGTAAAGTGGATTTATTTCTTCAACTACCAAGTCTAATTTCGTTAATTCAATGCGCTAGAATACAATGGGTTTTTTACTCTTGATAAAAAAGAATGCAAGCTATATAGTATTTTGCGATCTCTCCGCAATTCAAAAATAAAGCTAATTAATGACTTTCTGCTAAGAGATATAGGGCTGTAAGCTGCAACCTACAATTAAAAAAATCCAAGCTGAAATTTAATGCCAGAGTGGAAATAAACTTAAACGAGAAAAAAATGATAGAAATGCACACGGCACTTTAAGATTAAGTACAGTAGTGTACTAGGCCTGTATATATATGTACACGCAGTATGTAGAATTTAAATAATATAAACAGAGAGAAGAGTTAAGTGCGCATGTGTTCATAAAAGTATATGTACTATAGTCATTAATATTAAACTCTCGGTCAATATTGCATACATCTTTAGAATATGTAAACAGATATAAAAATAAATTAACACTTCTTTAATCTCTTATATGTGCAGCAATAATAATTAAGAGTTTATTCTGAAATCATGTCAGTATTGCTCAAATGCAAACTTATGAAACTTCTCCGCGAGGGTAATATAAACTGTTCTATACGAGCGGAAAATGTTTTCTAAGAAAATAAAAATTTCCTCTTTTAACTTTATTACACATTTTACAATGCTTTAAATGAGATATTTTTACTCACTATATTATATACATAGTTTGTTTTTTGTTGCATTAATGTTCTTGACCTATACTATATACACAAATTATAATACATAGTATTAATTTTAAGTTTACGCGTGACAAAGTAAATACCTATTATTAAAGTTAGTTCTTTAAAATTTTAAACATATATATTTTTAAGAACTATGCATTCTATGCCAATGTTTTCCTGAATTATGTAGCGAGTACAATTTTATTTAATTATCTCGTTGCTGTACTTCATTATTAAATTACAATTTTTTTTTTTTTAGGAAGGATAAAAGTAAAAAATAATTAATTGAAAAAAAAACTCTATTTTCACAGCTATTTAAATTATATGTCAAAAGAAGTCAATAACTAAAACTATAAGTACACATTGGAGCTTACAGGTGTAGCGCGCGGAGAAAACTAAGGGTCCCCTAATTTATAACATTACGCTTATGAGGAAAATCACGTTCTTTGCGATTTTTTGAGAAAACTATACTCCATCGATTCCGGAGAAATTTAAATGAGAAATACTAGACTTTTACGTGTTTTAAGCCATAGAATTTTTTTAAGATTTTTTTTTTAAACCGATGACCTCCATAGAAATATAATGCAACAATAATGTCAAAACTGTATGTTGCAACCTGTCGTTCGCGAACTTTTAATCATTTAATATTACGTGAAATACAGATATTGGACAAAACGTGGACAAAGTCTAATACTAAACTGCCACTACTGCGTCCTTTAATGAACGCATTGCTGTTGGATGACAGTCAAAATTTTGACGAAGATGAAGTGAAAAAAACGAGTGGCAGGCTATGATTATTGTAACTTTAATCGCACATATCTATATTCTTATCTGGGTAATATATTATAATATCTGTATATCTATAACCATAGTATAGTGTAAAGTATATTATGCAAAAATTTAAGTGCTTAAGGGCAGAGTCACCTAGCGGCAGGTGGCAACTTCTTCAAGTTTGAAGTGAATATGTTGGAAAGGAGAGGGAAGATTGGTGAACCAACACTTGGTACTAGGTTGGTGCTCGCTGCTTCAGTCAGTCTGTCGGTGGCTCGGGTGCGCGCGAGACACATCTCTGTAACAGTCTCTCAATATAATCTGGACCACGCGTTTGTCAGAAGTAAAACACCGCGAGCAATATACTAGAGAGCATGCCGCCAAATTAGACAAGTAAGTACGCCCTTTCGTTAATAAATATTATATTATTGTACATCATCATTTTTATTATACACCTACACAGAGTCATAAAATAATATTCATAAGTAAATATTTACATATTTAAATTTTATTTGTTTACATTGAAGACTAATCAATTTTATCATGTGGAAAACTTTTTTTTTCTCTCTCTTTAAATCCTTAATTAAATTAATAAATATTCTGTTGAAGATTTTTGTTTTGCCGGCTAAATAATTACAGAAAATTATATACTAAGAAAATAAACACAGAAATATATTGGATACAGAAAAAAAAAATTGTTTGATTTAAAAATAGTAATCTTGATTTCAATAATAGAAATTAAAACTCCACTGTAAATTTGTTTGGAAATTTCTGAATCATATATGTATTATAGTTTGCGTGATGGAACAATGATTTTTATAAAGCAATTTATAAAAATACATATTACCTAGCTTTGAGGTGTTTTTATAGTGCATAAATTACAATAATCAGGGAATCAAATTGTTAGTAAAATGTATGATTTGTTTCGCACTTTATACTCTATCTTTTTTTCTTTTATTGCTCTTGAACAAGCAAAATATATTTCTATATATTATAATATATATATATATATATATATATATATATATATATATATATATATATATATATATATATATATATATATATATATATATATATATATATATATATATATGAGCACGGATTACAAATTATTTGATATTTACGAGTTTTGATATTTTTCCAAGATTATAAATACATACATAAAACACAACATAAATATTTCATTGTAAATATAATCAAAATCTTGTTATAATCATTATGAGGTTAAATATTTTTTAAACCATAGCAGGTTTTTTTTCGGTTGTAAAATGCATATGCGTGATGTTCTCTCTCTCTCTCTCTCTCTCTCTCTCTCTCTCTCTCTCTCTCTCTCTCTCTCTCTCTCTCTCTCTCTCTCTCTCTCTCTCTCTCTCTCTCTCTCTCTCTCTCTCTCTCTCTCTCTCTCTCTTTCTCTCGTGTTTTAATACATTCACATTTGAAAGATGATAAAATGCCTTAAAGGTTTAAAAAGTAAACCGCTATTTAATCCTAGAATTTACCTATATAAAAACTAGGTATAGTTTAAGCAATTTGCTTTTGGCAGTCACGGCTTTATTGGCTTATAGACATTAATACAAATATACATCAACAATCAACACATAATTTTATTTTTACATAATATATAGAATACAATCATATCTTGCGACCTATTGTTTTCTTTCTTTTTTACATAAAATTTATTACTTTTTAAATTTATATTTTATAAAAATTTATAGTAATATTTATATAATTTGAAATTATTATTGCAAATATTATTCTTTTAAGTTCAAGTTTATATAAGAGCCCTAAAGGTTTTTTCTTACAAAAAGTTTAATTTTTTTCTTATATTTATTTATGATTGATGATCTGACATATATTTGTTAGAGGGCGTGGTTCATGTCTACAGAATTGTTGATATTTTTCTCTTTGAATTATGAGGTGAGGTAGGTAACATTCAGAGTTATAAAGTTTGTTAACTTGGATTTTAAATAAATAATTAGAATTATCTGTAAGTAGAATGTCAACATATCAATAAGTTTTAGATAGCATCACTGAACTAAAAAAAAAAAAAAAAAAAATGTTTCAATTTTTTACCGAGTGGTATAATATTAAATTTACTTAAAAATAATGTGCAGATCTTTAAACATATTTTTTCTTCATGAAAATTAAAGAAAATAATCAACTTTTAAAAATTCTTTCATTGTAGTATAATCATGTACCGTAAGTAAAAAAAGTGATCAATCAAATGACATTCTTTACATTCTACATACAGAGTATGTATTATTTTTTAATAACTTTCGTAGTCACTTGTATCAACAAAAAAAAAAAAAAAAAAAAAAAAAAAAAAAAAAAAAAAAAAACTTCAAGATGACATTTGAAATACATGAAATATATTAATATATAAAATGCTGTTCTGATACTCATTGTTACTTCCAAAAATTAAAATAAAATTCCCTTTTTTGGACGATTTTTATACCTTGTTTTAAGTAAATAAATATAGATATTTCTTTAGTTTTTACTAATTCAAATATATCAATATTATATTGAAGCACATTTACATGTAGCACATGCAACTTACGGCCGTTAGTATTTATGTTTTAAGATGAATTTCAAATAAATATATCAATTTATATCAATTCAGTTTTAACATTTCTATACTTAAAAATAATTCACAATTACATCTAACAATTATGAAGTACAGGTGTAAGTACTCTATAGTACTTTGCATAGAGTATTATCCTTTAGGTTATACATCGTAAAAATAACTGACTCATTGATAAGAAGTATTTAAATGTTCTACTTGCGTTTAATTTACTGTTAGAACTCATTATATATCCTTATTTATTAGTAAAAATAATAAATTCTATCTTTAATTTAGTTATATATATTTGTGTGTGTAATAAAATAAATTACAACTTAAATTTTTTGTTATTTAACATAATTTAAATTCTAAGTATTCTTTATGTAAATTAGACTTTCAATTAACAACTCGCAAAATATTTTTAACTTTTTTTTTATCACTTTCTTAATTGAATGAAGTTTTAAAAAATATATATATTTAATGATCATTTTTTTTTTAATAAAAAATAAGCTTTATGAATTTAATTTTTTTTCATCCTCTGTAAATTTTATTTACAGAAGATGAAAGATATTATATATTAATGGACACTTTAAATTAAATGTTTTATTAAACTTGAATAATTTAATATTTGTAAAATAAAATAAAAAATAAAAAATGATATTTTTAGTCGAAATTTTTATTTCTTTCCAATTTTATGATATATTTTATATAAGTATATAGTCAAATTATAAAACAATAAACTTATTGAAGATAAATATATATTTTAATTAAACTTTGATTATTTTTAATTGTACTGTTTTTAAATAAATTAAAATTACTGAATATTATGCAGCTTTTGTCTTTTTCACAAAAACATACATTTAGGTATGTTAGTGTCTTAAGCATATAAAAAAGCAGTACATTACAATACAAAAATATATATTTTTTATTGTATTTTTTTAATGTGCTAATAATTCAATTTGCATATTATTTTTGCTACTAATTTATAACTAATGTCATGAAGGTTGCTATTATTGGATTTTCTGAAATAATTTCTATAAAACATACGTGATTTCAGGTCTACAGTGACGTCACAAATAATGTCACACTAAGGTAACAGTCAGCACAATGAGACTACCCGTAGGAGTATTGTTATGGATGTTAGCTGCGGTCATCGCTGGTCATCACGCATCCGCCAATACTTCACGCACCCGCGAGTCTTACAGTACAAGGTCAAGTAATCAACAGCTGAGAGGACAAACAAGACGTAATAACATCGCACTGGCTGCTGCAATTACTAAGAATTCATCACGTTCTGCGGCTCTTATTGAGGGTAGCGATGAGACTATTGAATCTTACAGCAAGAATCAGCCAGGGTAAGCATTTAAAATCATTTTATAGCAATTACTTTCTTCTATTAGGATTTTACTTAACGGTCGTTCATTTCTACTCCCTGTTACACTAATATTCATTATAATTAAAGTCATAGACCACATAAAACAACATGTGCTTTTTCATAAATAAACACGAAATAAGATCTTCAAAACTGATGACAATTTTTACCAGAATGTTAATTTAGCCCCATGAGAGAGCGTTAAAATACCGTAACGCTCTGTTTTGACTATATCATGCTTCTGACGTCAGAAACATGCAATAATTAGTAAAAATGTGCGGGTTGCATAAATCGAAATTTTCTAATGACTGCTACGGAGCTACAGTTGAGTTTTGAGACAAGCTAAAGTTAATTATTTTAGTCCCATCAAGTGTTTTGTGATATAAATGCTTATGTTTTGTTCTGGTGTATTCCTAATGCACTAATGTACATAAAAAATTTAACGTGGACAAGAAATAAATGCGTTCTAATTATATAAGCCAGGTTTTATCAATATAATTTATCATATATGATATTGAATAACAATTATGCTATACAGAATATCAAATATATGTTAATATACACGCAGCATTTCTTTGTTATGCAACTTTAAAATGACAAAAATACTATTTAATATGATAATTCAATAAAAAATAATTTCATAAATTATTATTTTGTCTGAATAGAGAAGAATAGATTTGACTTTTAAGCAGTCTATTCTTGAGTTTTAAAAACAAATGGTAAGTACAACTAAATCCCCGTCAACCAAAGCTAGGTTTTGAAAGTTTGGTGTCATTGTTAGTAGCCACCCGTCACGACCCGTCACTCGATTATCAAATCTCCACCCATAACACTAAACAGATATAATATATATTATGCAAAAAAAAAAAAATAAAAAAAAATATACAGGAATGTGTTATCATATGCTACCAGCAAATCTATTATACGAAGCTGCAATGAGGTTCATGTTACATATTAAATAATTAATCAATAATTAATTATAAATATGTTACAATTTATGAACATCATGTATGTACGTTAAACGAAAATCTACAAGTGTGTACTCTACGTTTTATATTAGCGCACTTTAATTGCATAATATCTTGAGAGATATTATATTGAGTTATTTAAACTTATTGCCAAATCTTTTAAACGATCTTATTCCATAAAGAAACAAACATTATTACATGCATGTCCAATATGAAAAGCAACTCACAAAACGTCACTGATTAACACTAATAAGAAAAACACTCTAGTTATTATCATAATTATTATCATAAAGCACTCACTTGAATATACATATGGTACGTCTGCAAAATTACTTTAAAGACTCGACAGTCCTTTAAAAAAAATAATATAATTTTATATTGTATGTTATTTTTGAATTAAACGGTAACATTAAGTGACAAAGGGACAAAATGTATGACGTAAGTATCATTTTTTGCTGTTTATATGTACATTAATTTAGTATTATTATACCTATAAATTTTCATTATAATGTAATTCCAGTCTTTTTTTATGTATGCGTAATTTTCTTTCACAATAGAGCACTTTTTACATGCACCGTGTTAAAAATTGACTAAAGAAAATGTGTAACACTCAGAAGAAGAAGAAAAAAAATACAGATTTAACAACTTCTTCTTTTTTATAGTGCACATGCTAAAAACCATGTAAAAATAATGAAGTAGACCATGATTCTGAAATACTTTTATATTAAATTTGTTTTTTTTATACCTCCCCCCATCTCATTGATTGCCTTTACAACGAACAATAAATTTTAATGGATAACAGTAATTTTTAAACTATTGTATATTATAAAATACAATATCAAAAAAATTATCAAACAATATCTGATTTCCCAACTTGTGTTGAAACGAACGAGAACACTAGCTAATTACATACTGCAGATGTTTTACTTCACAATATTTCATATCACAAAAAAAGCTGACGAAAGAAGCGTGACCAACTTGTTGCATAAGCTACAGGATACCTCGCAACCCTCCTCTTCACCAACACCTCACGATATAGCAATGAACGTCCGCATTGAAGCAACTAATTTTGTATCTGGCGGTTACTTCTTTTAACAAAATCGTTCTAACAATAATAGGGAGCAATTTAGAAATATATTATATATAAAAATATATAATATAGAAAATAATTATAAGCAATTGTTTTAAAAATATTCTGAAAGCAGACGGATTAGACAGGTATGCGTCATACTTTATAAGGGTATAGTTTTTATATATAGTAAACTATTGTTTAGTAATTTATTTGTTCTTTGTTATTCAACGTTTCAAGTTTAAAACACAAGCTAAGTTTCGTTTCTCTCTCTCCCCCTTTTCTCTCTTTGTTATTAAAAAAAAGTTTAATATATTATTTAATAAGACAAAAAAAGGACAATCTTAATAAGGTAAAATATTTAAAATATTTTCCTTTGGACGAATAACAATAATAAAAAAAAAATTAAAAAAATATATAAAAAAAAATTAAAAAAATAATTTTTTGTTAGTAAAGAAAATACATAAAATTATCATCACCTATTATGATTCATTTCTGTTTATTTAACCTTTCTGATAAATGTGAAACATCTCTAGAAAGGTTTGAAAATAAAGTGGATTAAAAATGTATTATTAAAAAAAAAAAAAAAAAAAAAAAAAAAAAAAGCGACTTCTTTACTGAAATCAGTAATAAATTTTATCTCTCCATAGTGTTGACCTTTAATCTCTATTGTCTACAAGCCATAATGAAAAATTTGTTATTATCATGCTAATTTTATGCTACAAATAATTTTTGTTACTGTCAGTTTAAAGACATCATTAAAGAATATAGAAATAATAATAATAAAAAAAAAACATGAAACATGAATTCATTCATGACACTTTATTATTATATAATACAATATGAATGAAGTTTTGTACAGTATACGTTAATGAATTGAACAAAGAAAATATATGAGATGCTATTAACTTGACATATACTATAAAAACATTTGAATAAAGTTTTTGACTTAATTACGTTAAACAATAGATTTTCTTTTTCTTTTTAGTTTTATATAAAGATACAGTAAAGAGTTAAATATGTTTTTTATTAAAAAAAAAAAAAAAAATCAAAGTCAGCATTCTATAAGGTGGTTTCATTCATGTTAAAGTCAACGCCATAAGTGAGCACTAAATAACATGGGCCAGTATAGGAAAATGACTCATTTTAACAGTTTAAAAATACTTCGCAATATTTTTGAGAGCATTGATGCAGTTTGAATTAGTATCTCAAGTATACAAGAAAAATAATTATAACCAAAAAATAGCTAATTTTCCAAAGAAAATAGCAAAAAACTACGTTTGTCCTATGCTGAGTAATTTTGAGTAATGTTATTCATTGCTCAAGAAGAGCAACGAGAAGCATTCAGAATGACGTTATGCGCACACACCCTATATCAAATCAACATCTGATCATTCTGTATCAATACTGGTAGGATCTCTTTATCTACCTGCTTACATAGGATAAGTTAATGAAGCTTAATTCACAGCTGATCTAGATTTTTGAATGTGGACGTATAGAGTGTAACTTGAATAAATACAACTCATTGTTTCGTAAAACTCATAGAAACCTTTAGATAAAAAAAGAATTAAATTGACTGTACCTTTTTTTTAAAGACAGAGTAATCAAGTAATGAGATGACTGTATACTTTTAACTATAAATTTGAAGCTGTCTATATTATGTCTAGTACTTCAAGTAATCGATGTAAATTAGCGTAGGATTCTATTTTTTTATATATACATTAAAGAAACGCCTTTAAGTATTATTTCTACTTTTATTTTTCTTATATTATTATTTTTGTAGTTTAAAGAGACAAGTACGAGTGTAAAAACTTATGTAGAATAACATAAACTGACATGAGAAATTTAAGCTAATTTTACATGAGTTGTTCTTATGTCTTCCATAACATGTAATTATAATAAATATAATATAATAAAAAGGATACAGTAAGTGAGTTTAAATACACGAAGCTCTTAATCTTATGTTAGAATATGACGTCATTTTAATTTAGAGGTAATAAAACTAATAAATACTTCTAAAGGCCAGTTCACACTATGAAATAAAACTGTTGATATGCAAATTTATAGTTTTTTTTTTTTGTCAAATTTGTTTCATTTCATCCGTAAACATGCTTAAAGCATTTTATCACAAAGCGTCTATTTAGAAAGAAAGTAATGCGTACAGTACATTACATAGAGCCGTTATTTTTGATGAACCACAACTTTTTTTGGTTCTAAAAGAATTTTTGAATACAGTTCTGCGATAGAAAAAAAAAATACTACGTAGAGTTACTCCTCTGACATGTAAATTTACCTCTAATTTTCATCAATATTATACGTATACACATCCCACTCCTCTTCTTCTTTCTTTCCATACAGTATATTATAATAACGTTAAATTGTCTCTAAAGATAATACTATACTACTATAAATCTAATACTTACTAGAATAAAAATGAATTGACACTTGATAAAAAAAATATATATTAATGTTTTTTTATATATTTATATACTCAAGAGTCCATAAAAGGTACCGACGAACATTTAAATCTTTGATCGTTTGCAATGTTTTTTTAAACATTATAATACTAAAATGTTCCGTCTCTTCTTCAAAGACGATAATTACAATATTGGCCAAGGGGAGAATAGAAAAAAAATGTTATCAAGTATATGACCAATACATCCGTATGTTATAAAAAAAATAATAAAAAAAAAAAAAAAAAAAAAAGGACGTGAGAATTATTTGATCGAGGACAACACTACAATATTTTTTATTCAGTATTTGATGATAGCCTGTCAATTTCTACATTTTAGTTAATGTCTTTTACATAAAGTGCTGATATGTTTTATTATTTTTTCTCTTATAGCTTTAAAATACGTCAATTACTTTTTTTTTGCCGTTTTGTGTATAAATGACAGTAATTACACGGTTATTTTAAACCTACACTTTTGTATTTTTTATGACTTTTTTTGTTAATGCAAATACTTTATATTGGTGACCAAAGGTTATCTTATATACTTAATCTTTTTCCCATTTTTATTATTTTTTATTTTTTTGGTTGTATTGTGTACATTTTTATAGTTAAAATAATAAATGGATGTAAATCAGAAGCATCGAGCGCACAAACTTTTTTAAGTGTTTATTTCTTGTGAGTGGGTGACAAACTCGAATCATTCTAACTTGGAGATTTTTAAATAAAACAAAGAAGTAACATATTTTCAACACCTATGTATATAATACTAGAAAAGATCGTACATTATGCTCACGCAAAAACACATTAAAAAAATTATTAGTGTAATCTAAATAATAAATTAGAAACACCAATATCCTTTGAATGAAAAATTTAATTTACTATTGTTTTCTGATACTCTATTAAATTTATTCACGTAAATTCTTAAATGAACAATTTGGGATTTTAATTCATGCATTATAACATTTAGTATTTAAGAAATTTTACACCTTACCTCGCAGTCAAAATACTGATTTTCCCACAGTGTTTCTTAACTAAAACCTATTTCCTAAAATAACATATTATTAAGAAACTATAATAAAAAATTGCATTCTGTTTTCAAATCTACATCGTAAGTTATTAAATATTTTAAAAGGAAACACAATTTTGTTTCCTCTACAGTATATTCTACCAAGAATATACTAAATTGTTAACAAAATTATAAAAAGAATACAGAAAAACACAGTATAAGCGTAAAAATTTTCCTAGTACTTCAAAGTTACGTTTTATTCTCGTGAAGGCAATAGATCGCTGATTGTATGGGAGTGGGCTTCACTCACGCGCGCAGGTGGAATTATTGTAGGAAGCAGTTGGGCACCAGCCAGCACTCATCTTGACCAAATTTCGTGCACTTAAAGGCGGGCGAGCAACACACAAACTCAATTTGAAGACATAGTCAAAGGCAACACATACAAAAAATTCGTTTAATTACATTTCGAAAATACAGCATTTAGCTTATCTACAGTATACTTCACATTTCAAAATTCTGCAGTAAATTTATTTAAAAAGTATGAGAAATTTTCACGAAATAATATGAAAAATTAATACTGAATAATGTGCTGTATAATAGTAATGAAATATTTCATTTTTATACCATACTGCAGTTTGAATTTACGACATACATTCCTTGAAATAAATTATTTAAAAATATAGTTCAGTTTAGGTCAAGGCGTGCTCAATAAATTACTTTACTTTTTGCAAATATATATGTTTATTAATATGCGCACAGTACAGAACACCTTTTAATATAAAAATGTTTATTCATTTGCTTTCAAGTATAATGTATTAATGAAAGTTTCCATTTATTAAAGTCTCCATTACCTATTACACTAAAACACACACATATTATATTACTTCTATGCAACTTTTTTTTTTCTTTCTTTCCTGAAAGCCAAGTAAGCTATAGTCCTTTCAATTTGATGCTAAACACTTTTCTGTTCCTTTACTGTTTGTAACAAAGTAATATCTACCTTTAAAATTTTGTAATTGAATTTAACCAAGGATAATATTGAGATATAATTGTTATTTATTATAACTTGTCAAAACTATGATTTATATATGTCACTTTTATGAATATTGTAATATACAGAACGCGGCATCTTTTATACTTTTTTTTTTCATAATAGATTTAGGGAGACACCTTATGGTTTATGAATAAAATTTTTTTATTATTCTTTTGTTAATGCACGCAATTTTTATGTAAAATATTGCAAAATGTACTCATTTTACAATGATTTTTTTGAAAGGTGTTTATTTAATAGAAAATTTATGCCTTACCTTATTTGAATAACAATTGGTTTAATTTTGTTCTTTCATAACATTTTTCTGAGAATAGAATTAATTATGTCTAATATTTTTTAAAACCATTTGGTCAATGATCGTAAGTGCTTTATGTAAATGGTTACAAATTTCAAACATTTTGGAGGTTTTAACTGCGTATGAAACCTCTTGCTTTCAAAAACACTCATAACTTTTCTTGTGAATTCAGTCATAACTGTTAGATGATGAATTATGTTTTGATAACTTTCGGCAATTTTCTTTTATTTTATGAAATTTAGCCAGGTATGGCTGTCACGTACGTTAGCATACTAGTTCTGGCTCTTTAATTTGTAAATGCCAATAATTTACAAGGATTAGGAATAAAGTGATATAGTGCGCGCCCATCAAATATGCACATAAATCACGCACGTACATTTTCTTTCTTAAAAAATTGAATTTTATTGCCATATGGAAATAATGTGTATTTAAATGAAGTTTTGCGTCAACTGAAATCTCCATCTGATCGCATTGTATGGCCATATGTCAATAGAATTAAATTTTTTATGAAAGATACTGTACGTACAAACATTGTAATATAACATTTTACTCTAGTGCCTTATGGCAATGTATTGCATTCATATAGAAACTTTAATTAACGGAATACTTCATATAGAAGGCACTTCCATAACGTAATATATATATTCAAATTTTTTATCACAGTTTTATTCAAGTAACAAAATATAATTATTTTAACTTCATATAGTTTAAAGTACGAAAGAAAATTTTAAGTTGCATGCATCTCAAAATCTTTGTTTCTTTCACATTATTTATTGAATTGTAATTGTACGTGTATGTATAAGTAAGACATACAAATTGCGAGAACATAAGTTCTTGTTTCTTTTGACTTGACACTGAACAAAAATATGTATTAACACACCATGTAGTGTCTTTACTTACTTGCAACCAAGCAAGCATTCATTGAAATCCAACTATTAAACAACAAACCATTTTTGCTATATACTAAGAACATAACATAAAGACTACATTCTTAGCTAACTTAAAGTATTATACAGACTCTTTAAACATTAAATTATAAATGCGTTCGTCATTATAAACAAAACTACAACGCGCAGACTAACGCAATTTAATTAAAGTTGACGTGTTGAAAAGATAAATACTTTTATTTTTAAACAAGTATATTTTTTTTCTTCTTCTTCTTCTTTTTTAATTCATAGTAAAAGTACAATAATAAAAGTGCCGCCTTTAATATAAGCATATTGTTATTGCTTTTAGCCAGATGGTAATGAAGAATTAATATGATTACAACTTGCTTTATATATATATATATATATATATATATATATATATATATATATATATATATATATATATATATATATATATATATATATATATATATATATATATATATATATATATATATATATATATATATAAAAAGTAATGTTAATAATTTTTTTATGTATATGATGCTGAGAATGATTAATCATTTATATATTGTATTCTTTTATTTATAAAGTTTAATTAAGAAGTTTTGCCGCCGCAAACTGTAGCACTAGATATATAGTAGAGAATGAATAAAATAATTATTAGAGATATCGTACACGTAAAGAGTGTGCAGCATACATATTTATACATCCTCTTACAACATTCATATTAGCATAGATCGGTTTCTAATATTTTAGCCGTTTGGTATATTATACGATCTTTTCTTAATTGTGGAAAATATTTGCCGGCTGAATAACAATATAATTCTAATAGTATTAAAAATTATTAGCTGGCATCAAAATATATAATTGAAATATTATACATACGTACGTTTTCATGTTTTGAAAATTAACTCCAAATTTTTTAAAATTTGTTACATAAAATTGAATATTTGTTGTATTTTTAAATATTTTGATATTCCTATATACCTAATATCACTATATAATAAATTGATTGGTTTAAAAAAAATGAGGTTTTTAACTATTTAAAAATTATTATAGGTGTTATTTTCTACGTTAACTCTACCAGCTATGCATTGATTTAAACATTTAAAGTTACGTACGCGAGCAGTTTTATTTGTAACCATGAGTCTACTTGTAAGTGTTATATAGAGAGCCACAAATGATTAGTAATCATGCAATTGAAAAATTTATTTTAAACTCTACTTATATTATACTTTGTATATGACCTTTTATTTATATTTATAGTCATATTTATTATTATTATTATTATTTGAGATAAGAAATCTTTAAGTTTTTGTGTTGTTACTGACTTGTGAATGTGAACATTTTGACATGCAGAAGACCACCTTATCGCGATGTCTGTTGTTCTCTGACTAAGAAAGAATATGTATGACGTGCAAAGACTTTTAGATTTGTTGTTCTGATATTGAATATTGAATGTTTAATGCTTTTGTCAGTCGTTACAGTAGCTTTTCTCTCTGTGTGGACTGAAAACAAAATTATATATCTTGTAACAAAGTGAGAGAGTTATTTGTAAAGCAATAGAACAGATTTATATAAACTTTAAAGGTAGAGACAGTGGTAAAAAAATATCGCGTTTTTATTGTAACAGCGATAGTAAACTAGCTCTCTGATTGGTTAGTGGGTTCCCTTTAGCCAATCAGAGAGCTAGTTTACTATCGCTGTTACAATAAAAACGCGATATTTTTACCATATGCACTCTGTCTCTACCTTTATTCTAAAAAGAGCAATTATTGTAATATTTATAAAGCTGATGTAATACAGTTACTATAATAATTAAATCTTTATTTTATTGATTATTATATTCAATGTATCAATTCAAAATTATTTATTTCATTTCTTTCTCCTACAATCAGTATACGAATACAATGCATCTGCCAATGTTCACATCTACATATCACATTACATATCGTGTCATATACGTGGTTTGAAAGCAAAAATATGTAATAAGCGCACAAAAATTGACGGCTAGTCCATACTATGAAACCATTATAGTTATTGACTTTTTACAAAAGTATAGCAGATCTCTAAAAACACGATGTATTAAAATTGAAAGCAAAGTCTTAATTTTTTCAATCAATTTGTAAGTTTAATTATAATTTATATATTGACGTTATATTGTTCTATTTCTTTAAAAAAAAAAGTAAGATAGAGATTTAAGTATATAGAAGTAAATTTAAAAAAATGACTTTACAAAATTATTATCTGATAAATTTTATTATTGCAAAATATTTATTGGGAGTAGTCATGAATCTGTCTCTTAAGTAATTTTTCATTTTAGATTTTATTTTAAACTTGAAGATTGTTGAAGCAATTTAAAAGAAAAAGGTGTCATTTATTGTTCCTCTTTAATATATTATGATTGAGATGTGACTGCGATTTCAGCAAAAAGTATTATTAACAATAATGCTGACAACTACACATTAACTTACCTGATTTATTAAAATTCAATTTTATTTTTTATGTGATTTTCTTACAAGTTTTTAAACAAAAAATATCATGAAATCATTTTTAACACTAAATTTTTAAAACGTATCATATCGTAAATTCAGAGCTATATTTATATGACGTAGTTTTGTATACAAACGTAAGTAAAATAATGTAAACAAATTAAGTGGGTATGACATATTGCTGCTTTACAGTTCCCATAAAAATTCTTTGATTTGATTTATTCAACATGTAAATTTAAAAAAATAAAATTAAGTAATAAATTATTAATATTTTTATACTTGATTTCATGATAAACTTGTGAAAAATAAATATAATAAATTTAAGAGAAAGAACGAGAGAGACAGAGAGATGTGAAATCAACTTAAAAATAACTATTTTCATCGTAAAACTTTCAATCAATGGTGCAAAGTTAAAGTATAAGAATCGGCCATGACCGTGAGATATGCAAAGTAGATGTGGTATATTTTTGGAGGCTGGGTGAGATTGGGCTCACTCAGCAGACGCGGACGCGGTGTGCATGGATCTTAACTACTGGGTCTTGTTGATAAGTTGGCGGCAAAGCACGGAGGCGTCTGCTGGCTTGCTGACCACTCGATTGCTCGCGCGTGGGAACTGTCTCGATCTTTAACTGCAATGCCTTAGAGGTGGCTTCGTTTTTTGCACTCTCACATATCTATGCAAAATATCCTGTCTTTTCAGAAATTGAAAAAAATATTTGTTTACGCGTCTGCTTAAGTGTTAAATACCACGTAGTTTTTTTTTTTATTATTATTTTTTTTAATAATTGAAATCAATTTACTAAATACTTGGACACTTGGACAAATTTGAAAGTTTGTATCTTGAAATTTTTAATAATTGTTGTAGGATAAGATTTTATTCTTAATTATCATTATTATTTTATGTAAAAATCTAAAAAATATATTATATATTCATTTGTAAATGTAGTAAAATATTTAAAAATAATAATAAATAAAAACTTGCTTCTTGTTAAAAATGCTTCTTTGTTCTGCTATGATTTTTGTTTTTAAGTAATTTAAATCAGTATTAAATCTTACATTTTTCAAAAATAAACAGGGCTTATAAACAGGGAATAAAAAAAGGCTTATAACAGTAATTTTTTTAAAAAATCTTGAAATAAAGAGAACTCGCATAAGAAAAGCATTTTATTATATTAAACTACTCCGAAACAATAAAACGAACATAACTGGAAGCCAGTAACTTGATCATCTTGGTACACCAAGCACGCACAAAATTATACTTCAACTTATTTTTATATTCCAAGCAAGTAATAATCTGTTTCTCTCTATTATTTGAAAATACAATTGCCTTTTTATATATAAGAATAAATTATTAAAATGAAGTGAATACGAATACAATGCATAAAACATGAAAAGTAAATTCTATATTATTTGTAAACTCTCATTATGAAAAAAACCTGTACACGATAAGATCCAATAAAATTGAATAATATCTTTATATTTAATCAAATTTAAATCAATTATCATTTTTCATTTCTTGATATATTTAATCTGATAAAAATAACTTCATTTATTATTATACTGTAAAAATATACTCACGTTATTAATTTCAACTTCTATAATTTATTCTTTAAAAATAGATATGATAAGATTTCAAAAATACTCTTTAAGATTTTTTTTTTTTTTTTTTTACTTTGCAAAGTAAAAGAGTACACATTACTTTTTATTAATACCAATAAAATTCATAAATGAATTAATAAAAAAAAGTAGTAATTTCAAAACTATTATTGGCACAATAGAGATTCATATTAACTCTATGAAACTGATACTAATTAGAATTAAAGTCAAATGTAAAAAAATAGAACATTACATTAATTATTTCCAATTCTTTTTTGACTATTAATTTTTATTGCTATATTCTTTTAATACGCTATCATGCTTTTTTTAAAGACTATACATATTGGAATTTAAATACAATATCAATTTGAAAGTAATAAAAACTGTATCCTATTAATAAAATTTCTCTGCTTCGATATGTACCATTACTTCATTTTCAAATTAATATAATAATAATATTGTCTCTTAAGTCTCTATAAAAATGAAAAGCACTGATAAAAGTTACTCTTCAACTATAATAAATCCTGCATGAAAATAAATGCTTTCATTTTCTTGTATTGAATTTTTAATGCTTTTAACGTATGTGTATAATAATACTTCATAATGTCAGATGATCGCGATGTTTAGAATGCTCTAACCAAGTGAACGTTCCAAATACTTTTTAAATAACCTAGTTAAACCACTCTGTTACTCTGGGGAGATCATTATACAAGTTATCTATATATATATATATATATATATATATATATATATATATATATATATATATATATATATATATATATATATATATATATATATATATATATATATATATATAATATAAAGATAGACAACATCATCAGTTAGATACGTAATTCGTTACCTCGACAGCTACTGAATATTTTAAACCTCTCTTTAAAAACAAAACAAAAAAATAATGATTGCGGATTTATCTATAATAAGTTCACTTATACTTACCATCTGTGTTCTAGTTTTTTTTATATATATTATTATTTTAAAGAAAGGGTTTTAGGACGCAGATGATGGTCTTATACATTTTAAACCGTGGGTGGTAAAGTAAAGTTTAAAAGAAAAAAAAATATAAATAAATAAAAAAAAAGGAGGAGGGGGGTAACAACAAGCGCTTCACCGAGTAAAAAGCCAATCATTTTGCATGATTAAACCTTAACTGAAGCATATCAATATATATTATACAAAGCTTTATATAGAGTTGTATTATAATAATATTATACCTCATATTAAGGCACTTTTATATTTATATATATTTTGATATATAATATAAAGATTCAACGAAGCTTATTCATAGAACATTTTGATAATGCCACCCTTTGAGTTTTTATATAGCCAGGCACAACATAGAAGCAGAAAAAAAAAAAAAAAAAAAAAAAAAAGATGATGATGATGATATCATTTTATAAGATTTTATTTTCCTTTTAATTTTTAGTATTTATAATAAAAGAAACTTAATATAATATCATTTTTCAATCTTTGTTGAGTCTAAACTGTTATTATTATAAGCATTTTTTGTTGTTATGCTTTTTAATAGCAGTATTAGAGTACAATAATATAAAATAAATTGAATTCTATATTAGATCAGTTTCTTCCAGCTATTTTAGCTGCTATATTACAACATTTTAGAAAAGTTTACATTTTCAAATCAATTTTTTAATTACGCATATTTTAAATAAAGACCGTACAAAAAATGTAAATAAATCAAAGTAATTGTATCGTCTACTGGAAATTTTAGTGTTGTTTTTGTGATTTAATTATTATTGATATAAAAAAATTGTAGCATTTTTAATAAAACAGCACTTAAGAAAAAAAAAAAGCGTGTGCTATAATCTGTGATAGTATTCCATTAACTACAATCCTAATATGGCATGTTTTTTAAAAAATATATATTAAGCTACTAAAATTATTTCGGTGGTTAAAGAATTGAATTATTTATTGATAAAATCCACTTTTTTTGTAGCTTATATACATACAAATTGTTTTTTATAAACTACTTTGCTTTGTCTTAACATTAAGAATAATGAAGCTTAAGGTCCTAATGAATTGTCTTCAAGGATGTTTTTTCTTCTTTTAACGAGAGTGTTTTTAAGAGTTTGCCAATTAATTTTCTGCTTTACATTTTTTTACTTCATTAATAATTTATGAACAAAAAAAAAAATCATACAAGTCTTCAATTAATTTTAAAATCTACCTTATCAAGCTTTTATAGACTTTTATAGCAATTAATAAATTCGTTACATGTTTTTTTACGTTGCTTTTAAAATAGAGAGTATATATTTAATAATGCTATTAGTAGCTAGTACTGTATTATTATATGAAAATTTATTAAAAAGTTGTACATAAACTCCTATCAATTTTAAAATACTACATTATAATACAAAATATTATTTATTATAAGTTGAGTTCTCTTTTCTTCTCCTTCTTTTTTTTAAACCAGGAAATTTTTAATAACCATTACAACATTATTATTTTCTTTATGTTGCTTGATTTTGGTACTCTTTTAAACGTTATTTTAAGTTTAGAAAATAATATTTAAGTAATATTAACAGAAAAAATTACAAAATAATGGTGAAGAATTGAAGAAAAAAAAACTATAGAAATTAATAATAAAATTAAAGATTGTATATAAAGGTATGGAAATAAATACAACAGTGCAGGATATTAATGAGTAAATTGCACTTCATTATAAGCAAAGAATAATTAAATTACTTGTTGAAAAATTAATAACAAATTTTCTCAACAAATTTTTTCACTTTTATGATCATTTTCTAGCACTTCTTTCCTATATTTAGGAGGATTGTATTAAAACTAATAAATTTCTTTGTTTACTATGTTTTTTTGATGGTTACAATAATAAAAATACGTCAATTGGAAAAGCGTGTGTATGTGTGTGTGTGTACTGTATATGTGTGAATATATATATATATATATATATATATATATATATATATATATATATATATATATATACACATATGGCATAAATATATACACATACACAATAAATCAGTTTTAAAATATTAAATTGTTACAAGATCTGCGTGTGGAAAAAACATATCTTTAGATGTTAAGAAATGTAACTAACAAAAAAATGATAAACAGCTATCCAAAATTTTAAGTTTTTTTTAACATCAACCTTTCAGAATGATACAGAAGTCTTATTAAGGCAAAAATTTAAACCCAGGCTGTCATTTAAAATAATTAATTATAAATAATTCTTATACGTTCACCTCACCTCTATGAAGTGCTAGAGCGGTATAGCGGCATAATATATAGAAATAAATAAAAAATAAATAAAAACCTAAACATGAAAATTTTAAGTTGAAAATATAAATCATTTTGAAAATCTTAAACTAGTTGAGAGAAAGATAGTGTAGGATATTATAAAACATAATATTATTAAACCATTCTTAAAAATTAGTTTGTTAGAAATAAGTTTTTCTTTCTTACAAAGTACACCTGGTGATTTTGACATTATAACAAAGTAGATGGTATTAAAAATCTCTCTCTCTCTCTCTCTCTCTCTCTCTCTCTCTCTCTCTCTCTCTCGTCACAAGTAAAATCCTGTGGCAAAAAAAAAAAAAAAAAAAAAATGAAGTGACAGATTCGTAGTCTAGGTTTGAGATTAAAAGGATCGTACTAACCACAATGGAATACCATAAATAAAAATCAGCATTCAAATTATATTAATATTATTATTATTTAAATTTTGTTTTATTAAACCAGTTTCAATTACCAATAAAAATATAACATCTTTGAGTACATTAGCAGCATAATAAATACTCATATTACATTCAAGGAATTATGTTTAAAGTGCCAAAAATGTACTTTATAAGAGGTTAAGAGCTATTTTTCATATTTATGTAGATCCCTGTATAGTTGTTTATAAAATCTTATAGGTACCTACTAAATTCTTTATTATTACTTTCACCGTACATATATTGCAATAATAATAGTAAATTAATATCAGCCTTTATTGATATTCTCAAATTCTATATAATTCAAGATAGCTTTTTCTTCTGATAGTCCGACCCTGGTCATACTCTAACAACTGGTTTTTTGTTAGTCTAGCAGACTTTAAGAGACCCACGCAGTCATACCTTACAGGCTTAAAGTACTGTATATATATACTTTCATACACACCATTACAGAGACTCTGATGACCTTTAGGTCAAAATGACAAGTGAAAAAAAAAATCATCATCATCGAACAGATACATCAAGTTGTTCTATGTAATTATTCACAAGCCTTTTCTTCCCCACTTCTATCTCAAATCTTTTCTTCGTAGCGAGTCATTGAATAAAAAATGATAATGAACACACTGACACTTTTAATCTTAATTTTAATTAGTATTAATTTAAATTATGCATATATTACTATTATGTATTATCTTTGTTCTTTTATTAATGATATCATTATTATAATTTTCCAGTAAGGTGAACCTATTATTCAGTTTTATACTTTGGAAACTTATTATTAATGTTTAATAGTGTGTGTTATTAATTTATTAATTCTCTCGTTCTTATTGATGTAAACGTACGTGTAAAAGTAAATGATGTTCGAAATATTGCAATGATATTGTGTCGATATCTCGGTATTGTTTTTGTATAGCACTAAATTAGATTAATAGAAAGACAAAAAAGCCAAAAACAACTATGGAGGGCTCAGAGAGAGAGAGAGAGAGAGAGAGAGAGAGAGAGAGAGAGAGAGAGAGAGAGAGAGAGAGAGAGAAGAGAGAGGGAGAGAGCACGTATGGTAAAAATCAATTTGCAGGAAATGCAAAGTAATAAAAAAAATATTTATTAAATTTCCATAATCTTAATATAAAACTTCTTGAACATGATCTGAATAATAATAAAAACTTAACACAACAACGATCAAGTTTTCTGACAACACCAATAAAAGTGTCATTTTATTTATAAAATTCAATGATACGTAAATAGAAAGGTCCACAAACTAAAATCATATATTGTAACGTTATTATTATTATTTTCGATTCATTGAACATTTTGCCCATGACATAAAGTTAGCATATTATAGTCAGCAGAATTGGTAAGACAGCACGTAAATCAAGTTAGCAACCCACGATCTCGAACCTCATAATTCACTTCACTATAAAGCGACCACCAACACTCCAGTAAAATAAACTATAGAATATACTTATTGCTATGCAATCTTAATATTTTCTGATACATATATAATGTATAAACAGTATTTAAATGAACAAATAACACATCCTTTATTTTAATATCATTTTAATGTTTCTTAGAATATCTTGTTATTAAAATATGTTTCTGTACTGTTCTCAGAAAAAATATTGCTTTAATAACTCTTTTTGTTTCTGCACTTTATACTATATAGGCTATATCAATTAAATTCATTTACTATTTTAACAGATTCCAAATAACAGAGGTTTATTGTAGTCAACACTAAAACTGCTTTACTGTTTATATAGAATCTTTTAAGCTTATATCTTATGCACAAAATCATACAAAACTCAAATGTGACAAAAACAATCATTGCAGCATCTTTAAAATTTTGATGATTGAATTAATAACTTAAAGCGACTCTCCAGACCAGACAACATGCCCTTTTATTTCACTAAACACTACATGGGATTTCCAAAAATACAATTATTTTGTCCAACAACCCAATCAAGACACCTTAAACGTATACGAAATTTGTCAACTTATGGAACCCGAAACACTTTTTCTATTAAATGTCATTAGCCATGACGTCAGAAATAGTGCATTTTGCCTACTTTACAATTTTTCGAGCTCTTTTGCAGAGTTACATTTTTTGGATAATAATGAAATTTGATAATGTTACTGACGTGAGTGTCCCATTTTGTATCAATTGAAATAAAAATACATGTTGTTGGGTTTGGAGTGTAGCTTTAAAATTCAACAATAACTAAACACGTTTTTTTAAACATTATTTTAAATAAAATAAATATGAAATGGTTTGCATTGCTCAACATACTGTATAGTATAGATTTTCTAAAGATATAAAATCCATTCTTTTCAAAGTTATAAATTATTGCTTGTAAAATGTGAAAAACAAACAAACAATAAAAAAATAATATTTCTAGAAAAAAAATTAATTACAATAATTAAAAAGTAAACAAAATATGTGTTATGTTTATTAAGTTTTACAAAAAGGTGAGATGATAGTAGGTTGTTTATCTTTTATAATTGCTGTTATTTATTTTGATTGAACACTTCAGAAAATTATAGAGTTAAGTTGAAAGAAAAAATCTACTAGCATGTTCTTTTTTTTTTTTTTTTTTTTTTTTTTTACCTTTAGCTTTGACTATTGATCTGTATAAAAATGTTGATCGTATTTTTAGATATGAAAAACAATAATCAATTGTTAAAAAATATGCTCGCAAGACATCACCACAAAGTTATTCATTGGAAAGATTCGTGAAGTCTCTATTATAAAACATAGTAATAAATTATGTATTTTCACGCTAACAATGAAATGTAAAAAAATTATAAATGTATATATATTTTTATATATTATTATTATTTAACGAAGAGGTAGTTGTTGTCAGCTTGTCAATTAGCAACGTTCTTGGCTGACTGCGATAAATGTACTGATTTCTTAATTGCTTATTACATTTTTCTTCGTACATTTTCTTTTTCGTTATACAGAGTATACGGCAATAGATATAAATTTAACTTTTGCGTGTCTTGTCTAACCAAATTCTTACTTTACTAAAAACGTTTCATCGTCATTATTAATTATAATATTATATTGTTTAATTGGTACTTCTGAGTTTAAATACGATTTTATTTGCATAAGGTAATGATTTTTTTTTAATATTCTAATAGTTTTGGTTCATTTAATGCTGATTTTTACTAATTACTACGTATAACTCTAAAATACAATATATGAATAAATAAATTTTCAATTTAATATATAAACAAAATTTAAACATTCAAAAACAAGTTATAGTCAATGTTTAAATTATTGAGATACAGAGTTCAAAAATATGATTGTAAATATAGATAGATTCACACTTTTCTTCTTGCTCGTTAAATAAAAAATAATAATAATAATGTGATGTTTTGACATTTCTAAGTCAATTTATGTTTTAGTAAATGAGCAGACGTCCGTGTCGTTCGTCTGAGTGCCATAAATTTTATCTCGTCGTCTTTTTAGCATAATCTACTCTGTCTACACCTGCCCTCGCTCTTGCTCTGCGTATACTTTACTGTACAGTCACGATCTTTTTCTTCTTCTTTCAAAGTGATTCATTTGTATAAACACTATACAGTACAAACCAATAAAACGATCGTTAACCCTTTTTTTATGTATATAAATATACGCTTTTTAAATCATTTCGTGTTGGACAATAATGAAACAAAATGTTGGCCCACAAATTTAATACCATAATGTTTATGCGTTTATTAATAAAATTTAAAATGAAATATTGTAGCATGTATTGAGAAAATCCCATCAAGATTGATAAAAAAAATAGTAAAGGGATGATCGGATGATTTAAATCATCTTATTTTATACTAAAATCCATACATTCACCTCAAAACGTATATATATATATATATATATACAATCAGTGGCATATACAATGCATGATCACGTCAATCTTAATAATAACTAGAGGCTAACAAATTCAATTGACTTTCTGTTTTTATAGTTGCGTATTTTTTAGTTGCACACATACACACACACAATAATTATGTATAATAACAATATATACACACGCATATATTACCGATCATGCGGTACGAAAAAAGAAAAAAAAGTTTTTGATATAGCCTGGGCTATTTAATAATAACATATTTTGCGTATTAGTCTCCATTTAATGAATATTTCCAAAATAATATGTATTTCTTTATATATAATTTTCTATTAGACAATAGCTTTAAGGCTTTACTTTATAATTATACGTTAAAGAGCAAAGTAGAAACATAATATACAATATTATAAAAGCAAGGAGACGGTAAAAAAAAGTAGCAAAAGGATACCAGTTTTTAAATTTATTGATAATAATATAATATTACAATATTTATTTTTTTACAATAAGTCTACTGTAAATATCACCGTGGGTGGCAGTTTGAGAGAGAGAGAGAGAGTCTGGCATAGCATCAAATCTAAATATAAGATATTAAAAAATTACATACCATAATCTTACAAAACATTTATTTTTTATTTTTTTCAGCAAAGAAAAAAGTCATAAGGCATATTATATTTACGGGTGTGGTGGTGTTCTTTCTTTGTTGTTATACACTTATGGTTGTTTTAGTTTTATATAAAGAATTTTGAGGCGTGTTTATTTCATTTACAGGCAAAATCTAAAAGTAA
Source organism: Ecdyonurus torrentis (assembly GCA_949318235.1). NCBI lineage: Eukaryota > Metazoa > Arthropoda > Insecta > Ephemeroptera > Heptageniidae > Ecdyonurus > Ecdyonurus torrentis. Next base: position 23,705,698 of record OX439132.1, on the reverse strand, counting down.
TTATCCCTTCTTACACAAGATGGAATGTGGCTAGTGTTGAATTTTACACTTTTCAATAACGTGAAGAGAATAAATAATAAGAAAAATTATTTATCTTTTAAATTATTCTCCTCTCTTCAAGTAAGAATTTTTTTTTAAATTGAATTTAAATATAATTTTGAAAAATTACTTTAAGGTGTATAGAATTAAAATTTAATTGAAGGTCTCAGAAAAGCTGAAAATTAATTTAAGTAAATAAATTGTAGAATTTACAATTAAAATAAAACGATATAGAGCAATCCAAAAATATATATATATATATTTTTTTTTTAATCTTTTTTGATTTAAGTTAAAAAATTGTACATGAAAATGAAAAACACTTTACTAAAAACAGATCTGATCAAAATTATGCATACATTATATTAAGTTGAATATAAAATTTATTTATTATGCATGGCTAATTTCAGTGCTGTAATTAAGAAGATATTGGATAACCCTGATATTTAATCACTACAGGGTAAATTAATATTTAAGTTTTTTTTAGAGTATTATATTGAAAAAAAAAAAAAAAAATGAAAGTCAATATTAATAACTTTTTTAATGCTTGAATAATTTTCCATTAATATTAGCATAAATTAAGGTAATACAATATAATATTTAAGTTTATATTATAATCTCTTGATATATAATATAATAATAATAATAAATATGAAAACAAAATGAAGTTTGGTTACATATAAGTAGTGTGACAAGCTTTAAAGAACTTTTTAATTTTTTTTTTTAAGTCGTGAGGATTAAATGAAGTGAGGCATAAAACTAGACCAAAATTATTTTCTGCCTGACTTGAATTCAAATTTAGTCCATTGTTTCGTCGTTCATTCGTTCTTTCACACTTCAAGTTAATCTTATTGAAGTCTCTGAGTTTTCACGGCAATGATTTTCTTTCACTATATATTAAAATAATACATTGTCTATATCACTCTTTCTCGTTTGCCGAATTGACACGAAAAAGGAATGTAAAAAAAAAAAAAAAAAAAAAAATCTCTATACTTTCAATGCATGTATTATATTTGACGTTTGGTAAAACTCTTAAGAAATTATTATATAAAACAATTAACTTTGTATCTAATTTGCAAAGAAGAAAAAATATCTAAATATTCCAAATTCTAACATTAAAGTGTATTGCAATGTCCTTTGCAATTGATTTGTTTCTTCTTTTTGTTATTGTTTTATATTCAACAAAATTTTAAAAGGTGTTGAAGAAATTTAAAGTATGAAGAAACATAAAATGTTTTCACTATAAAACTGAAATAAAAATTTCTTTGAGTCATTTAGAAATATAAAAAAAAAAAAAAAAGAAAAAAAGAAAGAAAAAAAGAAGAAGGAAAAAAATAATAAAAAAGAATGACAGAAGCCATGACCTTACTAACATTTTTCCACTTTATTTCAAGACTCAAACATGTTCGTATAATTTCACAATCTCAACATCCTCACCATTTATTTTCTCTACAAAACATACATAATAAATTACATAGCAAGAAAAAAGACAAGAAACATGCGAAGAATTTTATTGTATGCACTCGACAAGTAAATTAAAAATTTAATATAATTTTTATTGTGGTGAATGATATAAATGATAAGTTAGGAAATTTATTTTTCAAGAGATGTCACTTTTGTAGTTTGTTGTTATACACTTATTATATACATTATGGAATAAATTATACTGAAAAGTAATAACTTGTATTTCTTAGAAGTGATTAAAATTTTAATATAATATTTCTTTTATGTTTTTTTAAAATGTCATTTTTACTCTTTTGGAGATACGATCACATCCGTGTTAAAATTATTGCAATTCTTTTGCTATATCGTTATTGCTAAAGCTATTCAAGATTTTAAAGAATTCATTAAAAATTTAACTTTATTAAAAATTAAAAAATTTATTAATAATAATATAAATAAACTGTTAAAAAAATCATGTGTTAATATACACCTCCCACTCTAATTTAGCTTATTTTGGTGAGACTGAAATGGTTGATATAATGTGACTGATTATATTAACGTGTTATGGAAATATATTATAGATGTTGTGCTCTTGTGTTCCATTAATTCTTATGTAGAATATTTATTAATTAAGTAGCTGTATTATTTTTCAGTACATACTAAATGGTTATATAGCTATTGTTATTTTAATTTAATTTTTACAAGATTATAATGCTTGTTTTAGCATGCATGTACAATAAATCTGACCGCTTGCGTTAAAGTTTCCCCATTTATTTAACATTTGGCTTCGGACAGATTTATTCGGGAAGAGTATACAGTACCATATTCCATGAACTCCCTGGGTCAATAAAAAAGTTCTACTTCTATAATTCAAAAACACTCTGCAAAGGCATTTAACATTCCTTTAATAAATGATACTACAATAAATACTTACAGAATATATCAATCAAGGTACACGCAGTAAAAGAGAAGAGGTACTTTGATGTAGATCTTACTCCAAGAACAATTGTATTTTTGATTTATTTTATAAATTCATTACTTAACAAATATGACACCATAATAGAAAAAAATACTATCCGCCCTAACATTTTATATAAATTATGATTTCTTTCATATTTGTAGATAAAATAACATATAATGTACGCCATGTGCAACCTGTCATATATAAAGAAAATTGGATAGAATAAATCTGAAATTCTATCTTTCCATTATCTCTACTCATAAAAAAGAGTAAAGGATTTAAATAATAAAACCAGTCTTATAATATACGTAATTTGATATAGTATGTGAATAAAGTGTAATTTTAAACTTATAATTTTATTTTATTTATTTTTTGTGTGTGCAATTTTAAACGTAAAGATCAGTTGCAAGAAATGAAAAGGTATATTAATGTAAGAAAAAAGAAGACAGGTGCTATATTGTCGGTTTCTGACACATAAGCATTTAGCTTGGAATAACAAAGACTTAACTCAAGTAAAAAATAAATAAACATTCTTTAAGAAGAGTCAGCAAATCACTTAAATACTTTTTTTTATATATACTTAAATATTACGCAAACCATATGTTTTTCTAAACTTTATTTTTATTGTTTGATCTTTCTTATTCACATATATTTGAATACCGATAAAGAAAGATGAATGAGAGAGAGAGAGAGAGAGAGAGAGAGAGAGAGAGAGAGAGAGAGAGAGAGAGAGAGAGAGAGAGAGAGAGAGAGAGAGAGAGAGAGAGAGAGAGAGGAATTTAAGGATAATTACGCATGAATTTTTCATTAGATTTTCATCTAATAATCCCCAAAGATTTTTGACAAATTTAAACTAATTTGTATATAAGCTTTGTGTACCACGCCTTTAAGAATGAAAACTTTCAATATTTGTTTAAGGATTATCTAATACCTACACAATAGATTCTAAATTTTAAAAATGCAGTAATTTGATTTAAAAATATGCGCATCATATTAAAAAAATTATTTAAATTGATCATAAAAAAAAAAAAAACACATTTTTGATTTCTGAATAAAATAACAATAATATGTTGCTGTGTGAATTATTTTATGTCCTCGTTTTAAATATTTCGTAGTCCAAGTTCGATGATTCGTAAAATAATTTAAAAGTATCGCCTTATTACAATTCTTTAAATGATATATTAGGTGCATTTACGTATTCATTTATTTGTTGTATGGTCAGCAAGACAGACTTCGAACAGCTAAGCAAAAGTGTCAATATTATTGTTAATTTTTTAATGCTTAAAAGAGAACGTAAAAAACTTCTTTTTTTTTTAATGCTTTGATAATCTTAAATACGATAAACACTGTCAAAACTCTAATTCTAACTAAAATAGAATTTCTGTAACAATAAGTCTGCAACATATCTTTGAGCAGCAAAAATTGTTAGAGTGATTTTAAATGGAAATAATTATTTTGCTGCGAAAAGTTACAATCATATGAATGAATATTACGTGATTGCACTTTTTTCCCATATTCAAAGTTTTCATCTTCTTTCTTAAAAGTGATTCGTGAACTTAGCTGCCTTTTATTAAAGCTTTAGAATCTTTCCTATTTCATTATATTATTATTTACTTCTATTTAATTTGAAATAGCTTCATATTTTTTAAAAAACATTTAAATTTTAAAATTTTATACACTTTTTTTTCTTATCTGATAAATAGAAAATTTCAGTGCCTGTTTATTATTTTCGTATTGTATACGATATAAAAATGAATTAATTAATAATTTGATGTGTTTGCCAGGCGCCACGTGTGCACACAAGAGCAGGCTGTGACAGAACCAGTGAGAACTCGAGAGTCGTACTGCCGTCCCGTGTACAAAACCTACACCCTACCTTGCGAGCATGGCAAAATGTGCCGCAGATACAGGTCAGTATTACGACTATTACGTATAAAAAAAAAAAATAATAATAATACACAGTCAAATTACATACACGATTTTTCTCTTCCTATGCAGTATTTTAATACGAGTGCTTTGAATGTAATACTTTCTTTTTTACCTTTTAATTTATTTTTTTTGACAACTTGTATAACAATGAATATTTTATTACCTGTTAACGATTTGCATTAAGTCTAGCTCCGCGGGATGGAGTAACCTTGTTGAAAGTCAAATATCAAAGTTTTTTACTCTATCAATTAACTATCTCAATGCAAATGTGGTATACAGTATTTTGCATTTCTGTCATAGCATCAATACTGCTAAATTGGAACAACACAAATAACTATGAAGCAAAATATTATTTATATCCTTTTTGTTACATAGTTATGAAATATAGCAAAAATTATGTAGTAATGAATAAGTGTTGATGTAAATGGGATAGCATAATTATTGCAAATTTATTTTTTCCTTGTGTAATTCCGTCTTTTTATACGCAGGGTGGTGTATGAAACTGCTTACCGAGATGTGCTCAAAATGAAAGTGTCCCACAAAACTTCCTACTCTTGCTGTCCCGGCTGGACTCAGGGCAGCAAAGCAAGTCATGGATGTACAAAAGGTAATTAAGGTTTGATTATTTTGTTGATAATTAAGGTTTGATTATTTTGTTAACTTTGTTGATGGGAATAATTTTGAAATATTACAACTCATAAAATTTATTTTAAAAAAAATGCAAGTGAGAAGAATTTATAGAGGGTAAAATTTATATAATAATAATTAGGTAGTATAAATTTTTAATTTGATGAATAAAAATTAAGATATACAAAATATATAAATATATTTAAAAATGGTATGTTTTTTTTTTTCTCTTTGGGAATTCAAAAAATATAATATTACGTTGAAATATTTTTTTTATATATCTCTCTGTTTGGTCAGCTGAAGTGATATAGTTACAAACTTGAATTCAGATCAAGAAATATTACATTTACATATTATGTAAATTATAAAATATAATATACATAATATATCAAGTAGACTGCAAAAATCCGGGATGAATCTATACAAATCATAAGAGATATAAAAATGTACAATATTTTCATGATTAAAGTTCAGTAGACAGGCAAAGGCGGTAATATATTTTTTTTATCGCACTTACACTGGTTTTTTAATCTGTGCAAAATATGTAGTAATGATATTTAATGCTGATATATTAATGTAACCACTTTGTGTATATTTTGCATGTAAATTATATAAATAAGGCGTAAGATGATAGTATATGTTGTGGTATATAATATGCTACTTCATAATATGAACTGCGAACTTGTATACCAAAAGTTAAAGAGAGATAGACCTACACTTTTTTTTTTTTTTAATATAAATAATATTATATTAAGACATTTTTATGATATGGTAATTTTATGAACACTACTTAAATTTTGCAACATATATATACATACTTGTATTTTTAATACTGCTCATCACACCTACATATAAAAAAGTAATAAATCAAACTGAGGAAAAGGAGATTACAAAATAAATTAATCGACTACAGAATTTGTAGTATGATTGAATTGAATACTGCTTGAATATTTATATAATAGATATTATATAAAATGATGAACTACGAGTTAAAAAAAAAATACCCAAATTGCAAGGAAAAAAAAAAATCAAAACACTTGCTTTTGAAGTAATTTGTCTGTGGTATACGTAGTTATACTTTTATTAATTCTTGTTATTTTGTGCACAGCGGTTTGCTCGAGATCATGTCACAACGGCGGTGCCTGCCTGAAACCTGAAATGTGTGGATGTCGTCCTGGATTTGTTGGCAAATACTGCGAGCAAGGTAAAAATTATAATATAAACACGTTGTATACGTAGTCTTTTTACTAAAAATTTGATTTCTATTGGCTTATGACCATACAATGCAACCAGATGGAGATTATAGTTGACGCAAAACTCCATTTAAGTATATACATAATATTTCCATATATATATGCCAAAAAAGATGAATCTATTAATTTAAAGACTGTACAGTAGAGAATGTAGGAATATTCTTTTATAAGTAAGGGAACTTTTCATATAATACGTGTACTGTACTTTTATTTCTCGTCTGAAACTATTTTTGATATCTCGAAGTACTACCTTGATGATCGATGAACCGGATGGATCGCTTTTGAACACTCTCCCGTTAATCAACTTTTGTATAGCGTAGCATATCACGATCGTTTTAATCGTGATTATTTTAATTAATGATTATTAATAATTATTAATGATTTTTTAAAAAATAATAATGCAAATCTTTTTGAAACAAAACTTTGAACACTTTGTTTTTATTTTTTAAGAATGTACATCTGCATATCATAAAATTTAGGTATAATTAATTGCTAATGTATTTGAAAGTGAGCAACTATAACAATAACTCAATTTGATATCAGTTTATGAAGAAGAAGAAGAAGAAAAAGTTTTGCAAAATTTTTAGCTTTATTACTTTCAATGAGTTCACATCTCTTGCTTTATTGTCTTAATTGAGTTTTATTATATGTTATGCATAAAAAACAACACTTAAAAAATCATCGTATATATGGTGCGATGAATCTTTTTGTTATGTGTTTTAGTGTTTCAAAGACTTTTTGATAGTATAAAACGTATATTTATTATTTATATATATATATATATATATATATATATATATATATATATATATATATATATATATATATATATATATATATATATATATATATATATATATATATATATATCAGCTGGCACGTCAATATTTGATAAAATAAAAAATATATAATTGGGTAATATGCAAACATATATTAAGTTACGTAACTTTAAAATAATATGTATTCAAAAGACATATCACAGAGAGAAAGATAAATTTAATGAGTGTACTTGTGTATGTTCCAATCCAACCTGTCTCGTTCATTTTAATAGATTTTGACGTAAACGCGTACATGACATCATCTTTTAAGCTCATGAATCTTAATGTAATTTGCACTGCCATAGACTTTAGCCAGCCAGATTCTTTCTCTAATGTAATTGTTCAGCTTGTCAGGAAGGAATTTTTATCTTTTTTTTTTCTAATATGACGCGTGATATAAAAATAATGCTGATTCATAAATATTAAAAAAAAAAAAAAAAAAAAGTACAATTATTTTTATTTTAATAAAATATTTAAAATATTTCGCTGAAGTATTTTCTGTCTCGATTATCGTTGCAAGCTAAAAGCAAATAAAATCAATAAATATTATCATATTTTGTTTTATTTTGGTAATAACTAATAATGAAATATCGTTATTTTCTATGAAATTATTTAATCTAAAAAAAAAAAACTTTTTATTTTATTTTAATTTAATTCCTCTATCTTTGTTTATTGACAATATTAAATAATCAGACTTTTATATTTTCTCAGTTTTAATTACACAATATTATTATGTACCTACACCTACAGTCCTACAGAACGTAAGATGAAGCACGAAGTTTATTTCAAACTATGATTTGATTTTTTTTTTCGAGATGTTGAATTGAATATTAATATTTTATTTTCTATTTTATTATTTGCAGATCTGGACGAATGTGCGGCACAGAAGCACACGTGTGACCACGCGTGCGTTAACACTCTCGGGAGCTACACGTGTCGGTGTCAAGAAGGTTTTAACTTGCAACCTGATGGACGCTCTTGCCGATGTAAGTATTCAGTGCTGGGATAAATAAATTATTTGAATATAAGTGCGATCAGTTGCACTCTTTTTCTAGAAATATTATCAAAATTAAATTACTGTGTAATATATTATTATAAATATATACTCCAACTTACACATTGATTTTATAAATAATATTTTCTTCTTCTTCTTTTTATTTATTTATTAAGATTATTATGGTATAACAAATAACTGTTTTATAGCTTTTTTTTACTGTCTGTAAATTAATATTTTTAAGATGCTGGATACTACAACAAAATTAATTTATACATTTAATTTAAGAAAGTATACATTAATTTTCTCAGAACCTATCGATTTCCAATTTAAATGAATAAAAATATAATCCACAAATTTATGCATGCACTTAAAAATAAACAATATTTACATCAGGGTCGGCCTGGGAGGAAAAGGCCCGGTCCGCGAGACTACAAAAGGGCCCGCGAAGAAAGGGGGGTTTGGGGGCGAAGCCCCCAAAAAATGCACCGCAGGCGAAAATTTTTTGAGGCCACGCCCCCTTTTAATTAGGAATTTACTTAAAATACTTCACTTTTGTATGAGATCTTTATGACATGCACACTACAAATAAAATCATTATAATGTTTTAAATGAGCTAAGATAATGGAGAAAAATATGGTGTTAAGAAAAAAGCTTAAATTAAAAAATACAATTGAATAAAATCAACTATTTTATTTAAACGCGGAGAACGACAGCTTTCTTTGTTTAGGATCATTTCCACACTTATCCAATTCTTTTCTAGCGGACTGAGTACGTTTCAGTGCACCAGTATTGTGTTTATATTCTGGTTTAGAAAACATTTAGGAGCGATAATTTAATTATAAATTTATCTTTACTAATTAGTATTGTCACACCAAGTCACATTTCTTCCCCGCCGTTCAATCAAAAAGTCACATTTTTTTTATTATTATTTTTACCAATATAAAGGGGGACAAATTATATGAAGGAGGTGAACAATAACAAAACGATTGCTAATTGACCACTAGACTAGACTAGAGTTCACTAGGAGTGCAATTTTTTTAAAACTTAAAAGCGGATAGAATTTTAAGATTGGATGTAATTTCTTATCGTCATTTGAAAGAAAAAGAAAATTTATCAGTCTGAAATTGTCCTTTTAATTTTCTTCTTCTCTTCTCTCTCTCTCTCTTTTTTTTTTTTTTTTTATTATTATTTTTTAATTGGAGTGTTGTGGGCACGGCAAGGGCCCGCGCCCGGGGGGGGCCCGGTCCGCAATCGCGGACTAGCGGACCTGGCCAGGCCGACCCTGATTTACATAGCTCATATCAAGTACGTGACTTCCTTGACAATTCAACTGAAAGCAACTTAGAAAACAAAAGGAAAGAATAAAGAGAGAAAAAAAAACTAATAATTTCCGTGACTACGCAATTCTTTACGCACATAATCAGTCTGACAGTTGAATGCAAAAATTCATTATATATTTGACGTGTGGTCATGGTTGCAGCATCTCTCGGTGTGGCGACGACCTCTCCGCCCCCTGTGCCACGAGTAGATCGCGAGGACCGCGAAGAACTGGAGGAAGATGATGAGAGAGACTTTTCAGTCGAGTACGTCAACCTCACACGTCGAATCAGCAAGTTAGAAAAGGTGCGACTTGTCAAACCCACTCAATCATTTTTCAAAGAAAAATTCTTTCCATTTCCATTAATTATACCCAAGATTAATGATTATACGTGCATGAACATGACTTATTAATGGACTATGTCAAATTTTATTACACACCACAAGAAAAGATCTCAATATAAAAAATATAATAATTAATATAAAAATATGTCTCTTGAAATTGCTTCTGATGTTAATTTTAGCCATTTCTATAAAATCACGTATGGAAATTCTTTTGAGTGTTAGACAAGAATGTTAATAATTTAATTTAAATATATATTGTGTTGTTTGACACCTAAGTAATGTAATTTACATTGATGTATAAAGCGCTGTTTCATTGCAGTTGATGAGCAAGCAACATCACGCCCCGGAGAAAATCTCGAGTGTCTCTTTAAATGACGTGACTGCAAAATTAGACATGTTAATTGAGAGTCTTTCTGGTCTCAAGACTCGAGTAGATCGCATGGTAAGAAACAACTGGTGTTTTATATAATAATACAAATGTTATCTCTGTATTGGAGTTTGTGGAATTAATATATTTAAATTTGAATTCACCGTAAATACGTACGGAGCTATTTAAATTAACTTATCTTTTTTACAAGTTATAAAATACATTTTTGATTAATTTGAGTCCCTATTTTTAACGTATAGTATTAATAAAACTTGGTTTAATTTATGTTTTTTTATGGAATTTCTTATATTACAGGAGAGGAGGCTAGATCACCATCAAAAGGCTTTGTCTCGCAGAAATAATGCAAATAACGCGGAGGACTCGAGAATACAAACGTTGGGTCGTCAGCTTGCACTTCTTGAGAGCAGGCTGGATGAATGTAAGGGCAAGGGTATAGAATAAATATAATATAATGATAACATTAATAGATAATTTAAGTAATAATACTAAGTACTGTAGTAATGAAAAATTACATAAAAAAATTTAAATTATTTATTCATCTATATTGTATGTCTAGTCAGTCATATTGTAGTTAGGTCTTTTTGTCAAAAATATATTATAAAACTATAGTTTTATGAAAAACGAATATTATTCATATATCATGACTAAATTATAAAGAAAAAAGTATTTTTGTCAAGTGCAAAATAAAATAACATTCTGTAAAATTTGAAAAAAAAAATCCTTAAAATATTTTGTATATTTAATATTTATGATGTGATTACTCAAAAGAAACTTCTATCTTCCATAATGAAAATATAAATTAATATAATTTCATTCTTGCCAGGTGCCTGCAACTCGGACACAGAAAACAAAATAGACAAGTGATGCGGAAGTACAAGAAACAAATTATGTTAAAGTGAACTAAAATTTTGAATGGACTCAAATAAAAGTAATGAGAAATAGACTCCAAGTGGTGCCAGTGGCTATAAAGAAGTGTAAAAAATGATTAGATTTGTAAGCAAGAACTTTTATCTTAATTAAATCAATTTGTAGAAAAATAACATAATATTAGTATATTTTAATTATAATATTAACAAAAAAACTGGAAGTACAATTATATGTTTGTACTTGCCAGCACAGCATTTTGAGAATCACTGCCTTAATTTTATGTGAAATTAACTTTTAGACAATTTTATAATGAACTTATCTAATGTTGAAATAAGTTATTTTTTATAATGTAATATTGTAATAACAAATAAAATAATTATAAAATCTGATAATTGTATCAACAGTATAATATCCTGCTTCCATAAGTTTTATTGCACTGTTTTTGTTTTTACTATATAATTTAATTATTAAATTTTGTTGGCTTATTCTTGTTTTTAGATTACTTTCTTCGTTAGTAGAAATGCTTATCTGTCACTCATTTTTATCAATTAGCAAGTTATGGACACGTTCTATTTATTTATTTATTTTTCTCTTGGCAGAAAATCTCCCCCCACCTCCCTTTTTTACTATCATTAAATTATTTTATATTTGTAGATTAATAACTAAAGAATTAATATAATACACTTCAGTAAATATTTCAAACCATTGAAAAATAATGATACAAAAAGAAAAGGATGGAGGAAGCCAGCAGCCAACAGTGAAGAGAGTCCCATGGTTGAAATTTGGCACTCTCTTCACTATAGTTAAGTCCTTGCTGGTTTCCTCTATACTTTTTTTATAGCATTAATCTAACCGCAATGGTTCATTTTCCTTAACTTTGCACATTAAAAAATAAGGGTACAGTAACAATAGGGCCCAAGTTATTAAATATTTGTTCAACTATTTCCTTCAACTGCACTAAAATTACCCCCCCCCCCTCCTACCCCTCATATGCTCTCATAGATGTAGATATCATTGTACAATCATTGCAGTAAAAAATGAAATTGTATTGGCTTATGGCCATTCAATGCACTCAGATGAAGATTTCAGTTGACGCAAAACTCTATACATGTTATTCCCATATGCCAATAGAATTTAATTTTTTATTGCAATAACCGTACGTAGTACCTACTTACATTCACAGGAAGTTCAAAGTCTATTACTATGGTTCATTATCTCAATATAATTTTATAAAAAAAAAAAAATTTGAACATAAATTCCAGTTTGTATCATATAAGTGAACAGTTCAGTTTCTAAATTATAAAAGTGGTGCAAAATTACACAAATTTTATTTGATTTATTTTGCATTATATTGAAGCAAAAATTCTACATAATACTGTATATTTTAGAAGAGCAAAGGAACCATCAATGTGTTTAAAAATGTATCCAGTACAAACATTACATATCCATTTCATCAACTAGAACTCATTTTATATGGTAATGTGTACATTTTCAAAATATCAATTGTTATCAATTTTATGCAAATAACTATGGATAACAGTTCATTAATTTAGCATAGAACATATTAATTTTATGTACCGGTACTAATTCAGATCACTATAATAACTTCTTGCACGAAAAGTACAGTACACATAATAAATGTGATACAAGGATAGTTACAAAAAGAACAATAATAAAAGTTTTGACAGTACAGTAACCTATCGTTATGACCTCTGTCACTAAATTACATAATAATGAAGCTTACACTTTCTTAATATGTAATTACTATTTCGACTATCTACACACTATAGCTGTCAAAAAAATGAATACCCGCCAATTATTCATTCATGAACGTTTGTTATAAGAATATGCATATTATTTTATTACAGGAATGGCATTTTTTTTTTTTTTTTTTTTTTTTTTTTTATAATTTATATCATTATTTTTTTACCCCAAAAAAAGCGTTAAAGGAGGAAAAAAAAAACTGCAGTTGATATATGAAAGCATCAGATGCAATAGCATAGCAGACATTTGACATGTGCTGCAAGGTTCATTTCTCACCTGCTTAGTAAGACAAAATTATGCTTACAACATATGTCGAATGTCTGCTTTTGCATCTGATGCTTTCTAGATGATGTTAAAAAAATTAAAAATAAAAGTTATAATAAAACAATATAGTAAAGAGATTAGATTAGAGCATTATAAAATTGAAAATTAATTTCAATCAAAGATTCTTTAACGCTAACATATATAGGAAAGGAACACACAATTTAATTAATTGTATATAAATTAGAGCATCTTTGCATTGTATTAATTTTCAATTCAATGTGCTCTAATCTCTTTTATTTGCTACTAATAATTTAATTTTTCAACATCATATATAAAAGTGCTTAAGTAAGACTGAGAAATTGCATATTATTTTGTTTCTTTAAATACGAACAGTCAAAAGGTTTTTTTAAAGCAAACAACTTGTTACAGGAATTAATAATTTTATTCATAAGTGAAATGAAATTGTATTCACATGTTAATGCTTTTAACTGCAAAGTGATCATATATTTTTTTAACAGATCTGATATATAAAACTAATTGCAAAGTAGAAAATATACCAGAGTTATAATTTTAAACAGTAAATATTTAAAAAAGAAGAAAAAACAAAACTTATCATTTAACGATTTCTTCTCTTTCCTCCTATCTTCTTTTTACCAGACTTCTGTAACTTCTTTTGTTTCTTATTTTTAAGAGACATTTCCTTGATTTTCTTTTTGCTGAGCCAAGCAGGGTACTTTCCATCTTCATCTTTCAAGGTTCGTCTGTTGTATTTTGGTTTGGGAGCTTCAACTTCCATAACGTCAGTGCTTTCGTCTGCTTGGCTGGCTTCTTGTACTACTTTCTTAGGGTCTACAACTGAAACAATAAGGAAATCAAAATGTCAGATGAAAATACATAAAACATAACATACAAGGATATATGTACACTCCCCCGAGATAAATCTGACTGGCCGCGTTAAAGTCTCCTCATATATTTAACATTTGGAGACATGAACGCTGCGGTCAGATTTATCTCGGGGGAGTGTACTTTACACAAGTCTTATCTTATTATTATTTATCTTAATTAAGATTAAATTATTAATTTTATTATGTACAACAATTATGTAATGTATAAGTATACGTATTATGTATCATGCACAGAGTCCAAACGAATAAGATGCCTTCAATTAGGCTTATGAGAAAATCGTATATATGTATATGACAGCTTTTTCATTCGGATTCGATGTATGCATACGTAATGAATTATGTACATTATGCTACTGTATGTGCATTATGTATAATATGTATGTATGTACGTATGTATAATACCGTATATACACGAGATTACGTCGTTCAAAGCTAGGATTCCAGTTAACATTACACATATTTAGATAGAAAGAGAGTGCATACTGAAAGATAATGTATGAAATCTGCATTTCTGAGATTTCAATGCCATGTTCAATGTCAAAGCATCGCTGCCCCATGCAGGGGCCAGTATGTAATGTATAGCTCTGGCCAAAAGTTCCCGAACGATTTGCATAGGCAACCCGCAACTACACTATGTTATCTTTATGAGAAAACGCAGCGGCTGCCGCTGCCCCGTTCGGGAACTTTTGGCCAGAGCTGTACATACATAATTCATTATGATAACATGCTGCATTTTGGGAGACATGTATGTATGTATATGTATGTATCATACACGATTGACTTGATAGATGTATATGCACGTGCATAACTTTATTAAACGGGTTTGTTTTACATACATACCTGTAACGATTTCAGACTCTTCCAAGTCAGAAGGTTTCTTATTGTAGATATCATTGGCCAGCGTGGCTTTCAGTCGCTCCAGTTCGCGTGCGCCGTATTTTACTCGTTTTTCAGCACGCATCTTTTTCCTCCACTTACTGCGAAGACTCTTTGCCATTTTAATATATTCAAGTGTTCCTAATATATGATAATATAAATTAAAAAGGCTATATTTTAGAAAATTTATAACAAAAAACAGCTTTGCACGTGTGTTTTTAATTCCAGCTGTTATCAAGAAGGCAACCTGAAAAAGTCTGGAAAAAGTACAGACCACACTTAAAAATTTATTTTTTGCAAAATTCTTGTTAATAATAAATTAAAAATAAAATTTCAATATTGAAAAAATAGAAATTAAATAATTCAATTGAATTTACCTAAATATTTGAAAAAACTTAAACAATTTTTTTTGTACATTTTATGTTGGTTAAACTGAAATCAGGTGGACAGAAAAAATCTCGTGTGGTTGCAAATTTCGATTTTTCTGATACATTTTTCTCGTTTATTTCTATAAGTTACTCACTTGAAAAATGGAAGAAATTCAGAAAAAGTTACAAAAAGAGCTGGATGCAATGAAGCAATTACAGAAAGGTAAGTAGAACGAATCAAAGAACATAAAATATTGTTTTGTAGTTTGAGCTGTCATCATAGTGGTCATACATTATGTATATGTATTACTAAAAGCATCACTGCTTTCGTGCCGATGCCGACTATTACATGCTAAAGATTTCATATTTGAGAGTTTGTCTTGGTGTATTGAAAAACATGGCAAAAAGTTGGTAAGAAAATTAACGTTTAATTACAATAAAAACAATATCTACATCGGAAATCGGATCATACATACATACTCTTTTGCAAACCTATCCACCATCCACATGCTTACATACGCCCACATGACACCTGGTTGGTTTTGCTGTTATAAATTTTGTAAAAAGAACCCAAATAACTAATACATTGACTAAAAGTGCCAAAAAATATGTATTGGTCATTTATTTATCATACTGTATTATTAATACTTCATGACAATGTAAATATACTGAGTAGTCATAAATGGCGGGTGGTTCGATATTAACCCTGATCGAGAATATGCTGGGAGTTGGACAAACTTGCGTGGTGCATTGTATAACCAGAACCTATCATTTCATATTTCTAATTTTGTTCATGCCTATCCATACAGAACGTTACTTCTCCCCCATGTCTCCCTGTCAACTCTGAAGCAACTGTATTTAGTTGCTACTTTGCATTTAGATACTTATGAGTTTCTTATGGTAGCGCTATATTATAGCTTTGATATATAAAGTCAGTAGTATGCCTACTGTAATAGATATTACGATAATTACTAACATATTAATATAGGGACTGGGTATTATAGACAATAAAACATGATATTTCTATTTCACTTTATAATATGTTGTTTAGTGTGATGTTTATTTAATGAACTGTATATACTCACAATAGATACAAAAATCCAAACATGATGATATTCAAGATACACGTATAGTAAGCGTCTCTCTATATAAAATATTTGAAACTATACTGCGCTCTCGGAATATCTTACAGGGTGCTTTTATACTAAATCCAAAGGGTGTGGCTCAAGCCCTTACTGTGATCACGATCATCTCCATATAAGGATGTGTACAGTAGTTTGCCACTATTATAGTATTTTGCTAATTTTTATATAACTGATTTCTGCATAGTATATTCGCTAGGGCTACTATAGAGATGAGCGCCAATGCATAAGTGTTGATACATATATGGTGATGATACATATATGGATATTACTATGTGTGACAAAAATAGATTACTTAAGTGCAGCGCGAGCGGAGGGCTCTCGCCGCTAAGCAAGCAAGCAAGCATTGCTTCTCTCTCTTTCCCTATCTATACGAATTCACATGTATGCAAATTGTAATAAATTTCTATATATCAAATAAGTTGCATGTTTACATCCCTATGTACAGCATATCTTAATTCAAACTCAAGAATTAATGTTTCTTGTATGCATCGTATGAACATAATATATAGGCTGACCATCCGTCCCGGATTAGCCGGGACAGTCCCGGTTTCAACACTAAAGTCCCGGCAAGATTTTGCAAAAATCGTCAATGTCCCGGTTTTATATTTTGCAGGAATTTTAATAAAAAGTATACAATTAAAAGCTCTCGGAGAAAAAATAAATTTAAAAAAAAAAAAAAAACGTCAAAAGATGTCGACGCATTTTCGTAATATTTTTCGTAGCATATCAAAATTATACACCATAGTTACGCCAAATTTTTAATTATTTATTAATTTTTTTGAGAGTGGGTGTTTCGGCTCAAATAGGACGTACACATCACATACCATACGTTACGTCGGTTACGTATGTTATTTGTGATATAACTATTATTAATTATTAAAAAATTGTTTCATAATTTTTTTTTTATTATTATTATTATTATTATTATTATTTTTTTTTTTTTTGCAGGGAAAAGGTTAAAAATAGACGACAGAAAGCATTGAAAAAAATCCATGTACTTTTAAATAAACTCTTGCAAAAAGACACAAAACTGATGAAATTTCGGAGGCCACGCCCCCTTTTCTGAAAATTTTTCGCCTCCGGCGGGGACCACCGGCCGCGCTTCGCGCGGGCCTCTTGGTCTCTTCTGTGCATTGCTCTGCAGTGTCCCGGGTTGCACACTTTTAATTATGGTCAGCCTAATAATATATGTATATGTACTATATTCTACTAAATAGCATGTTCAGTCTCTGTTTGAGCGGCTAGGTGTACATATATTTACCTTTACATTGTATTAAGTCTAGTTGTGTTCACTACATAGGTACGGCATGTATAACACTGACTTATACATAACTAATGAAGTTTCTTATTTTCAGACTATCAGAAGACAATGGGTATTCGGCAGCAACTAGATGCACAGCTCAGTGAAAATGATATTGTCAAAGAGGTAACTAATACAATATTGATAATTGATAACTAAATTAAATTTATTAAGTATGATACTCATCTTGGAGCTGTCATATTTTAAATGACATGTCACCTTTTTATTATAATATACTGTACCTACCAGCAGTAAGAACCTAGTATTATTATTTGCACCCAGATTACTTTATCATTTCAAATTTTGTAGGTCATATGCAAGTAAAACTTACCTTGCTGTCTATATATTTGTCCTATTTGACTATTTTCGTATTATAAATAGAAAATATGAGTAAAACAAAATAATAGTGTTTTAAAGGTTGCAATTGTGTCTAACTTTTTGTGTTGAATTATGTTTCAGGAATTAACTCGACTCAAATCTAGTAATACTGTGTTTAAATTGATTGGCCCAGTCCTTGTGAAGCAAGAATTAGAAGAAGCAAGGCAAACTATTTCAAAGCGTATTGACTACATCTCCGGAGAGTTGTAAGTTATTGAGCCATATGTCCCTCCAACCCTTACATCATTCCGAGACTGCACCTGATAATTTTTAACTTTATAATTATAATTAAATTAACCAATTTACTTAAGAGCCAAAGAATTTTTTCCTGCTTTCTAGCAAAGCTTAGCAGGGGGGGGGGGGGGGCTATATTTAACTAGCTATATTAGTTAGATCGGAAAAATTGGGGAAAGGTAGGAGAGCATGCATGTATTTTTATTTATGGACTTGCTTTGAAATTATTCTCTCATGGCGTTTCTTTCAACTTAACAATTATTCCAAAATACATATATGTGTGGAAAAAAACATCCCAAAGAAATTAGTGAAAAAGTTGCAGCCTGTGACGTCATTTTGCGACTTTCATTTTTATATATATATATATATAATATATATATATAGGCTATATATATTACCGGTATTTTTTTTTTTTTAAATATACTTAAAGAACTGAAAAATTATAAATTCACATATCTTATCGGTTCAGGACAATATCCTCTTTTAGAAAATGCAATAAAATTGCACCTTTTTTTTTTTTTTTTTTTTATATGTCTTCCTCATTAGAGATTCCAAATACTTTTTTGGCAGTTCCTATAATGCCAGCTGAGCAGGCAGAGATGATTCATGCAGCTTGTAGTATTCTGTCACCACTTTTTGTATGTAAACCTCTTGATAAAAGTTTCCCAATGGGGCTGCGGCAGCAGCTGCGCTTCCTCATAAAGATAACATTGCATAGTTTAAAGTTGTTGCGAGCAATATGTGTATCGCGTTTTTTGTCATGGTAAGCAAAATGTCTATCTCGTTTTTAGTCACGGGTAGCAAAATGTGGATCTTGTTTTTTGTCACGCTAAGCAATATGTGTGTCGAGTGCCATCTCCATTACGTTCGGAAACGACTTACACTCATTGCTTTGCGTGATAAAATACGAGAAACACATTTTGCTACGCGTGACAAATAACGAGATAGACATTTTGCTAAAAGTGACAATAAACGAGATACACATTTTGCTAAAAGTGACAATAAACGAGATACACATATTGTAGGCAACAACATCAAATAAGTTGTTTAAATAATTTGTTTGGAAACTTTTATCCAGAGATATACGGTACTCTCTGAAAACCAAGCCAGTCTGCTTGCACTGCTTGCTGGCGAGCCCAGGCATATAACCTAGGTGATACAGTACTGTCCGAGTTTTACTCTATATTTATAAATAACTGGCATTCATAGCCAAATTATACCATCTAAATTGCCCGATTTTGAGTAATTAAAAAGCTTTGGGGAAAGCAGTTTATTCTATTGTTTTTTGCACTTAATAGCTAACAGTAAAAGTAAATTTTTAGCACAAGATGATGTGTGTAAAAAGCAATTACAATCCCTTTCTTTAACAATATTATTTACCTTTACCAAACACCAAATTTATTAAATTTTAGTTTAAGTATTAAAGAAAATTATAGAAATACCAGCAAGGGCCTTACCACAGTAGAAGTTATATGCAAGGTCGATGTCTCACGTGGCACAGAGCTATAATTCAACTATAACTTATGTGCCACTCGAGGCCTTGACCTCTTCATAGAATTTCTACAATGGTAAGGCCCTTGCTGGTATTTCTATCCTCTTATTTAATACTCATCCTCATTGCAATCGCCCCCTAAATTAAAATTTTAGTTTTAAAGAAAAAAAAGGGTAGAATTACTTGAATTACCAGCAAGGGCCTTACCACATTAGAAGTTTTTATAACAGTATTTCAATTACAAAAAACTGTGCCACGCGAGACTTCGACCTCTCCACAGAACTTCTACTGTGGTAAGACTCTTGCTGGTTATTCTATCCTATTCTTTATTATTGATCCTAACTGCGATGGTCTTTTGCTTAAATTAATTTATTAATATGTACTGTATAATTAGTTTCAAATGTAGGGAAACAATATAAAAAAGAAAAACCCGAATGTAATGTTGAAAATTTCATTTATGATTTCAGACAGCGCCAAGAAAAGCTGCTAGAAGAACAAGACAAGAAAATGAATAAACAACGAGAAATTCTGGGAAATCTTCAAACTGAAATGCAACAACAGCAATTTAAAAGTGCTATGAAAGCTTCAGTGTAAGGGACTTCTGAAAAAAAAAAATTTCTACATTACTTCTATTTATTTTTGATTGTGCTTATCCTTAATAATAATAATTATGTTCAGATGCACTTCCCAAGATTTTTTGCCTATGCTCTCAACTCTCAAGTGCCACATAATTCAGGTCTAACAGTTTGGTTAACAAATTAGAGACGATGTCGTGAATGATTGCTGGCAATACCTTCTTTACATAATAAATATATTCCCACGCTCACTTGTCTTGCTGTGTATCTTATTAGACCTGAAATATAAGCTTCAAAGCAAGCAAGCTCTGTACAATTAAATGTTTTCTTAAAAAAATATATATATTCTAATTGTGTTGACTTTTCTCTGTTAATTAAATTTAAATTCTAGCAAGTCAGTTTTGCCATTGGATCATTTTGTACAAGTCTCAATTTTAATAAACTTCAATAAAATTTAACAATCAATGCTTTCAATAACAAATCTTGCAAAGCTGAAGTATTAAATTATAGCTACTTAATTGTCAATGTTTAAGAGGAATTAAATAAAACAATATTATTTGTAATTTTCATAAAATTGTTTTGAATATTTTTATGATTACACATTAAAAACACTGATATTATATTATTATTATTATTTTAATAGTTAAATTTTTAAAATTCTATACATAATTTTTTACAACCAAGTACCACAAAAGACATGTAATATTTGGCAAAATAAAAAAAAAGTTATAAATGCACAAAAAGCAAATAATACATTATTAAATTGGGGGGGGGGGGGGGGGGCAGGAATAATTAAAAAAAAAAATGCATGAGCAGCTAGTTATGTCATGGCAGTGCTGCAGCCTAAATAGCAATAATACATTAACAAAGCTATAATTACAGTTTGCTAGTAGAATATAATGAAAAATGTATTTTTTTTTCTTGAAGAGCATTATCTAATTGTTAAGGTTAGCTACTATTTGTGGCGTATTCAGTGGATTAATTTTATGATATAAATTTTTAAAAGTTATGGAAAAATGTCTATGGTACACATTATAGTCTTTACTAAAAATCAATTAAATCTTTCAATCCAGTTATATAAATAAAAAATAAAAAGACATAAAACCAATCCACTTTTTTTTTTATGCCACTCTCAAAATACTCTCAAATATTAATATTAATTAATTATATAATACATCAATCTCACACACATTACATTTATTCTACAAATTTAATTATTCATTCACTCTGAGTAATTTTTGTAATTTTATATCTACAAAAAAAGTACTCGGATTTGTGGCAGTGCTTAAATATTCATAATTCTTTTCTAATAATGTAAAAAAAAGGAATACTGGTAACAAATTAACATATAAAAAATACAGTTAGGAAATTAATGCAAATGATAAAGAAAAAAAAAATCCTAGCTGCTACCAGCAAACAAAAGTAGTATAGGAAAAGAAAAAAAAAAGTAAGAAAATCCTGCCTTGTACACAAACATTTAAAAACAGGATTTTGAAATAGAAAAGAAGCATTTTAAAATATAAAAATTAATCACAAAATACATAGATATAAAAAACAGCTATAGTTTTAAAACTATATTGAAGAGAAACATATGTTGTTGTTTTTAATACTCTCCATCATAATATGTTACCAAAGATCATATAATTATGATCTTTGATATTACCTCCCAAAATCCCTTTCACATTACAGTAAAAGCACAACTGACTAGGATCAAGGGATTTTTTTTTTAATCATTATTTTTATTATTATTACTTTTTTTTTTATGATGTTACGTTCATAATGTAGTGCATTAGGCCTTGAAGTTTTGTGGCGGGCATTTAATACAAAACTAGACTGTGAGGCTTATATTTTTACCTGGAAAGGTATAAAATATAACTGCTAAAAATTCTAGTCTTGTATCAAATAATCTCAATTTTCATAAAATTAACTCATTTCAGTACATTGGCTGTAATTTTGATACAAAAGGAAACAACATTTCTAAAAGCCATATAATGCACTACATAATATATTACAATACCAAGATTTCATTTTACTAATACATTTTGAACCCTTATTATGTTTTGAGCATTAAATCAGCAATTGTGAGAGTAATTTGAACACTTAACTATATTATTTTCATTTTGCCTATCTATTGTATAACCTCTTCCATTTGTTTTGCTCAAATTCTTTGCTAACTTATTGGCTACCAAATTTTAATATTGTAAGATTTATATACCCTATACTAAATATATTTTAAATGTCCTAATTTCACAGCTATAGATAAACTATGAGACTGCACACCTTTCTAACCTTTCTTGCTCAAAACATAATATTATCAACCAATTATTGAATAACAATAAGAAATATTAAGAAAGTTTTACTCTATTTAATATACTGACATTTTTTTATATAATATATGAGATTATTTTTTTCCCTACCATAAAAGTTAAGAATGGGAAATAAAATTCATTTCATCTATTAAAAAAAAAAAAAAAAAAAAAAAAAATAGAAACAGGAACTACTTACATTTAAATTGTAAATATCAAGAAGTACTTTCAAATTGTTATGATATAATTCCCATATTTAAGATCTGTCGTGACAATTTCAGGACCTATAATAATTATGATCTCCATATATAGATGTGTAACAGAAATTATACAGATAATTTTCTAATATATTAAAATGACTCCTGATATTAAGGATACCAATTTTAATTAGAGGCCCTGAAATAATTTTTCTCATTGATCTAGTGTGGGAGATGAATGAGAAAGTAGCTTACATGTGGGACAAAATAATTTAATCAGGCTTGATTGAGGATATGTCTCTTCAGGTGTTGCTAGGAGGTGAGCACGTTGCACAACATTGACCAGGGAGTGTTGTGGGTACTGATGGTAATGTGCACGTTAGTGTAGGGCACATGTTTCTTGTACATGTGATTTGATGCTCCTGTAACATACAAGGGATTTTATTTAAAGCGATAGCTAACCCTCAAAATAAGTATTTTTTTGTTCTTTTCTTAAACACTTCAATAGTTATCAGTTGTTTATTTCACTTTTCTAGTCCGCAGAATAAGCGAATCCCACGAGGGTAACGATATACGGTAGAGTACACACCCCTCTACTATGAGAGTAAAAAATTTGTACCCCTTACTCTACCTGGTAAGCTTAACTGAAAAGGGGAACAGATTTTTTACTCACACAGTAAAGGAAATCTACTACGTCAGAGTTTTCCTCTTTACCCTCGCAGGGCTTGCTTATCCCCCGGGCCGGAAAAGTCAAATAAACGACTAATCTTTATTGAATTATTTTAGAGAAAAAAAAATACTTATTTTTAGGGTTGTGTATCGCTTTAATGATTGCAAAAACCATAATTACTGTAATTATAAGAGAAATGTGAGAATTTCTTTTGAAATGAGTTTGCATTAGAAAGAAAAGAAAAAATGAATGGATTGGAGGGAGAGTGGTATGCAGTTCAAAGCTTGTAAAAATTATACAATTTTAAACATTTATAAACATTTTCATTTTTTTTTTAAGCTGATTTGGAAGTTTTATACTTGCAATTTTATGTGCATTTTTCGTCTATTAAGTTACTTCACTAGTTTTTTTTTTTTTTTTTTTTTTTTTTTTTGTGATTTTTGTATATCGTCAGGTTAGAGCACAAACAGTGTATCTACAAAAGCAGAAAAAGTTGAAACTATATTTTTGTGTAATGTTTTGAACTTTGTTGCTTTTGTAGATACACGGTTTGTGCTCTAATCCGACGATATGATAATGGAATTATATTTTTACGCACCTGACAATGACATTGGGTACAAGAATCTTGTTTCCAAGTTTCTCCATTCAGTCTCGAGTGTCCCTCATCATCAACACATTTATGATGATTTTTCCTCTTTTGTTTGGCATCACAGTGGTGTTCAAGTTTGCGAATTTTCTTTTTAAGTTGCTTCAGAGTCTTCTGGAAATGATGAAGCATTGCCTCCATTCCCTCAATTCTTTCTTCTTCCTCGTCTTCTTCAACTTCTGGGTCAACATAGTTGATGGCTAGTTTTGTTGGTGTGGGGGATGTGAGATCGGGAATGGGATTGGGTACCATTGTTGTGTTATCATAGTGCATAGGTTTGTCACTCGGTAATGAATACTCCACACCTCGTCGCAGTCGTCCAACTGGATGACGTGTGATTGAGTTGAATCTACCAGCGCTATTGCAGTCTGGAAAAAAAATTTAATCATAGTGTCAATGAATTTTTTATTATTTTATAATATACATTATTATTATTATTTTTAGCTCCACACTTGATGATGTGGGGGCTAACGCACGCACTGGGCTCATACTGTAGCCAAGATGCACGCACCCTGTCACCACCCAAAACATGTGACTATTTTACTAGGAGGCGAGTTGATGGCTGTTAAGCGCTCTGTCCTCCTCCATTGGGGTGACGTCCTCTCCCGGGCGCGGTGGGACACTTTTTTTCCGCGATCTCATTAGAGTCGGATGCCCATTATTATCATCCAAAAATGCAAGCTATAGGCTTAAAAAAAAAAAAAAAAAAAAAACTAAAAAGTAAAATAAACTTACCGTGACAGCACTCGCTCCACATTTTGAGGTCCATTTTAGGAATTTCAGTGCATGGGGCAATGCCAGCGGATTGTCTCGAAGGCAAAAGGAACACGTCATGGGTCACTCTGTCGATTGCGTCTCCATTCTCACAAAGCACGGAAGCAAGTGATACCTGCTTCAGCTGGGTTAGTTGTTCAGGCTTAAATGTTGCCGGGTCCTCGTACCAAAACCTGAGCACAAAATTTTAGGGTTGAAGCATTATACATAGTAAAAAATATACTGCTCAACTTTTCTCAAAGGAAGCGAGTAACAAATTTTATAGTTGGGTCTTATATATCTTTGAAAGGAAAAGTATACCATAATTATGATATATATATGAGATGAAAAATTGACTTTTTACCTGTCTCCGTCTCTCAATCGCTGAAATTGATCTACGAGGATACACAGGAACGTTGGTCCAACTTTTGCACCTTCCACTTGGTCTTCTAAAATTCCTCCAACCCATAGATCAATATTTCCTGTAATATTGTAAAGTTTGAAATGTATAAATATATTAGAAAATAATAATTAGGCGTAAACAAATTTATTTTATAGGTAACTTAAAATTTTCATTTCAAATAAAATATCCAAATATAATTTTTAAAATAATTAATGATAATGAATAAAATAAAATAATCGTACCTGGATGACCGTACAGCTCCTGCAATCTGTCCCTCACCGCGGCACTTCGAATTTCATGCCTCAAATCATTAAAGGACTCTGCGACAGATAAGTTGCACAGTCTGCGGTACTCATTGTAGCCTGGCAAGCCGTGGTCTCTGCCACGCTGGATGTTGATGGCGGCAAGGTCGAGAGCCACCGAATGAGCCGCGGAAAACAGACGCTCTGTGAGGTCAGAGTTCAAGCTCTGGTGTGGCGTCTTTAGTTTCGCGGGGGAGAATAATAGTCCTCTCATTAGAGGGTCGACACCTCCTTCTTCCACCAGTCTCCAGGGAGAGAAAAATGCCTATAAGAAGAAATAAAGCAAGTGTGAGGAAAAATATACAAATTTTAAAGTAACAACAAATTAATATTGTCTAATATTTTGGCTACTAACCTTATGCAAAGGTAGAGGTCCCTCAGGAATGGGATGGAAAGAGGCATTGAGTCGCTCCAGCACGGGGTTGATCAGAGAGTGACCAAACCTGAGCGCGGCGGTGGCGAACTCATTAGCAATACGTGGATCCGTGTTTGGTCGATACCCTTGGTACGTGCCGAGTTTCTCCATGCCCTCGGGTCCCAGAATGTGAGGCAGCCAGTGCTTATACGTGATGTGCTGCATCTCAGCTCCTAAAACCTGATGCGGGACACACAGAAATTTTAAATAAATTGATAATAACAAAAAATAACAATAATAATTTCTCATCTAATCGTCATATAATACTTTAAATACATGATCGTTTTGTAAATATATGCTGATCACAGAACAAAATATCGTAAATAGTTTATAATAATTCTTAATTTTATTGTCTTTATTTCATTATATTAAATGTTAAAAAAAAAAAAAAAAAAAAAATCAATTTTAGCCTTTTTTTATTTTAATTTTCAGTATATTGCAGGATAACATTTTATAAACAAATTTGTTTCGAAAAGCATTAGCTAAAAACTTAAATGTATTTAATATTGTACGTATTATATATATATATATAATATTTTCTTCAAGTCGATCCTGATCCCGTGTATTAT
This sequence comes from Ecdyonurus torrentis, assembly GCA_949318235.1. Lineage (NCBI taxonomy): Eukaryota > Metazoa > Arthropoda > Insecta > Ephemeroptera > Heptageniidae > Ecdyonurus > Ecdyonurus torrentis. The sequence goes on along the minus strand of OX439132.1, from coordinate 23,679,155 downwards.
AGAGATTTTCTTTTTCTACGACGAAGAATAATGATTTACTTAGAACTTAATTCTCACATAGACTATTATGAAAATTATATGGTTATTATATATAAAATATGGTAATTACTATACCTTGCGGGCTTCATGGAAAAGCACATCAGAATCCCAATGCGGGTTAACTCGACGCAACTCGGTGGCTACACGATTATGTTCGCGTAACCAAATGGTATGCATGGCTAAAAGCGCCACCTGCTCATTTGCACGAACATCACCAGCGAGGAAACAGCCGATCTGACTCTCACGTGGATCACGTCGACAGTCCATGAAGTCTCTTTCTTGTAGCGGGGGCAGCAGACCTCGCACTCTGGGTAGTGAACTGGTGCGCATCAACCCATAATGAGACGTGAAATCACGTAGTTCGTTGGTGATCGAGTCGGAGAAACCGTAGATCTAAATACAAAATAATGCATTTAAATATATACGAATAAAAATATAAAGCACCATTAAATTGAAAATTTTGTAACTTTTTAATGTGTACTTAAATTTCAATTAGAGTAACGCTGGGTACAGTGAGTAATGCATTTTGCATTTTGGATTTTTTTTTAATGTTATGGTACGTATCTTAAATTTTTTATATGATGTATACAGCACTTTATATAACGTTTCAAATGAATTTGTTGTATGGATATATTTAGGTATACGATAAGACAAATCTGTCAAATTTTCAGATACATATTACAATATACACAACTTTAAAGGAAAAGTCAAAAAAATGTGTTGTTATATACCTGTGAAGCATCGATGAACGAAGTAAGTTGATTGATTTGCTCTCTTGGGTTGACAGAGTCAAAGAGAACAGAAGTGCCTCCAGAGCCGCAGATCGCGCTACTTCTCACGAAATCCATACAACGTCCCGCCCGACCTCGCGGATCGTTAGCGGGGATCTCGATCGGATAACACGGTGACGCCAACTCGCATGATCTAAAAATAATGACATTTCTTTTTTGTTTACACATGTAGCACTCTTGTATGACATTAATATTTTGTATTTTGTCGATATATTATTGATTTTAGAAAAGAACAAACAATATGTGCCACCAGAAAAAGGTCTTGCCGCTTTAAATCTAAATTAAATTTTAAACACAGTAAAAACTTTCTGATTATTTCAAAATTTTCAAAATAATTTTTATTATTAAAGAAATAATTTATTAAATGGCTTATTAAAAGCTGAAAAATTAATTCAATAAATAGCATTTTATCCTTAATTGTTGACTAATCTTAAATAACCTTCATTCCATAAAAAACACGTTTTTATTCTCTCATTTGCTAATGTCAAAGAAATAATGTAGAGATAATGGAGCTAATTTGTAGCACAAAATTAAATATAATTATTGTAGTGAACAAAAGAAGAACAATGAAAGTAATAAGGGCGTGCCGACCGACAAAAAAAGTAATTTTACCCTTTGCATGCAATGCCTTCCTCGTAACTCTCTCCGCTGAGGGAGGGGATTGCGTGGTCGAGGTCATGGTCGAAGAACTGACCCCACTGCATCAGCATGTGACTCGCAGCGTGGTCCGGAGTTACCTCGGAGGTACTGATTAGTCGCGTGGATATCAGGCGCGCGCTTGGCTTCGAGAATCCAAAGTACTTCTGGCTCCTCGTCCAACCTGCGGTCATTTAATTATTAAAAGTTATTTATATATTGTATAAACTTTTTGATTTGAATATAACCTAATTACGTAAACTATAGAAATGAGACCAATTGCAAGTATTTTATTATGCAGCTCAAGTAATTTTATTTTTTATCTCCAGTCATCATATAATTCACTTCCTTTTATATACATATAGCTTTTATTTTAAAAGTTTTCTTAATTAAACTTAATTAAAGTATATAAAAATATACTATTTTTATAATATGACTACACAAGAAATTACTTATAAAATTCAGAATAAAATATTATGTAAATTAAGGAGATATTAAATTTAATATACTTCAATAAAACGGAACTGCATAAAAACAGTTCATATAGCTATAACTCTACAGTATATAATCACCATGTATAATAAGCATATTAAAAACATTAAAATGTGATATTACCATAATAAATTACACAGTATATGTAGTATAGTAACATAGAAATATACTTACCAATTGGTAAATTGAATCCATTTTCATATTCAGAAGGCACTAATCTTGAAAATGCAGTCAGTGATGCTCCCCACATGGGGTGTTGTAAATTATTACATGTTCCATCTAATGTGCGATATTTAGCGTGAAAACACATATCATCACAGTTGACGTGAGGTCTATGAGCCATGCATCCTGATAGATTGGCGATCACTTCCAACTGATTTGCCGAGAGAAGCTCACGATACGAGAAATCTGAAAATATATATCAAGTCAACATTGCATTAATCTTTCTAGCCCTATAATGTTTTCATATCAATTTATATTTTCCTAAACAGAATTTGAATGAAAATTATAATGATAGGGGTTTCTTTCATAATTATCCACCTTTTTTAATTAAAAAAATCTTATTCTTCAACAAAGCCTTTTTTTTTTCGTCTTATTTATAAGGAATCAACTTGAATTGAATTTAAAGGCGTAGAACACCTTGAACAAAAAAATTGCCTAATATCCTAACATGCCTAAATATCATCTTTAATTTAGCCGGAGTCATTGATTTCTAATTTATTTTCCATTCACAAAATGTCAGTTGCGGGTTTACTTCGTCACAGCTCGCCTGGTCTACGCGCGCGGAAACAGGCGAGCTGTGACGTAATAAACCCGCAACTGACATTTTGTGAATGGAAAATAAATTAGAAATCAATGATCCCGGCCAAAATAATGTTGATTTTTTGGTATGTTAGGATATTAGGCAAGTTTTTTGTTCAAGATGTTCTACGCCTTTAAATAAATACCCAATTCAAGTTGATTCCTTATAAATAAGACGAAAAAAAAAAGACTTTATTTTTATTTTACTAAGTTTGTACGTACTGTACATCAAGAAATGAAATCTGGTCACACGTGTAAAATGACACGGAGACGAAAGTAAAAGTTAGCAGACTGTAAGCACTCAAATCTAATTTAGCAGAAAAATTGCGATTGGTGTCTAGACTAACAAACTAAATAACTACATAATATACTAAATATTTGTAGACTTGGTCTATAAAAAATAAAAAATAAATAAAAGTACAGTACTTCGCGTTCAGTTAAACACGTCATTTAATTGTGATACTCGAATTTACTAGTATAATGAACCAAGTTTGTTGTTATACATGTAATCTCACTTTTTCAGTACATTACATCATAGTAGAATAATAATATGTATAATAATGTAGAGAGAATGAGAGAATAAAAAAACTAAAAAAAAAAAAAAAAAAAAAAAAAAAACTTACCACTTCCAGTTAAATTTAATTTCATGCCAGAGAGCACGTGTTTACGCACATTAGCGAGCGTAATTTCGTAAATTTCAGCCGCTCTAGCAACTTGCCGAGCCTCTGCATTAGGATAGCGAAGAATTCGGAGTAATTCACCGGGAGTTGCGGGGGTTGTACGAGAGAAGAGAGAGTTTAAAGTGTCGTTCACTGCACGGTCTACAGATCTTTGAGCCTCTTGGAATGCTCGTTGTACAAATCTATCTCCAGGACCAGCTACTACCGCAACGCCTACATTAAACAATATTAAATGTTAATTAAGGTTCTCCGGTGATTAAACTAAAAAGTTGAAAAAGGCAGAAAATCTTAATTTTTTTCCCAGGATAAAAGAAATTTAAATATGTAAAAAAATTTGAGGTGTCACTGTTATGTAAAACTAGTATAAAGCTGAATAAATTTTTAAAGAAAGTAAAATATGAAATGATTCTCAGTTTTTATTATTATTATTTATTATACAACATCCTTAAAACAATGACAAAATTATTTCAAATAAAAATAAATGTATATATAGTTATATATTTATACAATTTATATAAAGAAGCGACAATGCCATACAAAAATTTTAACACTATAAATTTAAGGAATAAAAATAGAAATAATCTATAAAAATGTATATAACCATAGTTGGTAGTTTTGTATGTTCACATTACTATACGCACCTCTTACTTCAATTTTTCCCCTAGCCGAGATTTGTCCATGTTCATTCACTGCATAGCAAGCATACTCCCCGCTATCTTCTTGGGAAACGTTATACACGTAAAGACTGCCCACCGACGATACCCTGTGCACGGAAAAAAAATACTGAAAGAGTTAACTAACTATAAGTTGGCACAATTAAACTACGTCAAAGTAACTTTTTATCAGTAAAGCTTTGTTGTCTAAAAGTCACTCTGTTGTAAGATATGAACCAATAAACGCCAAACAACAAAATATTAAAGAAGCGTATATACGTTGTACAGCATAAATTGTGAAGTTCCTCATTTTATTGTGAATATTTGAAAATAGTAATTTGCATAAACTATAATATGCAAATCGATTTGTGTTTACGAATGAAAACCTTTTATTTTCTTACAAATATAACATCAGTTTAGTCACGTTTAAAAATATTTATGCAATTACACGCGTTCCGTGATTTAAAATATAATTTCATAAAATATGCGTGATGCAATTCAAACAAAAGCATTACCGTTCAAAGCATTTATTAATATTCAAAAAATAGATGCTATATTTAAAAATAAATATAAAATTCTATTTTAAAAATTATAAATTTCATCGTGCCATTTTTAGCAATTATATCGTTATCAAAACTTTTAACTTATAATAAAAGTTGCGATGAAGTCAATATGTTATATATTATTATGATATATTATGATCTAGCTACCATACAGGTTTATAATTTAATCCCTCAGTCAACAGACATCACAGCGCGGCATTTGTAATTTAGTATAGGTTATATGGCGTGCAATTTATAGTATCCTGCAGCGTATGCAACCAGTTGAGCACAAAATTGTGCAGTTGACAGATATACACGACGTTACTCTGCCCGTCTGTTTGCCTTTTACTTTAAATAAGATTCACTCTAGCGAAGTTTAATGATTTTACATTTCAATCATGCGGGTTGATGCATCTATAACGGAGAAAATTTAATCGAAATATTCATATGCTATAAAAGTAGTGCATTTAAGATTATTATGTATAAAAAGAAGATATTTCAATTTCAGTATATAAGAAATATTGAAATGTAAGCGAAATAAATTTGCTCTATAAAGCACAGATGTAAAAAGAAAGATAAAAAAAAATACTGCAGTAGTTTTATAATGTGGTGTTATCATGTCCGCACATATAGCGGAAAGGCAACAATTGTTTTAACGTATTACAATGACATTTTTTAAAAACATTATTACCGACTCTAAAAGTATAAAGTTAACTTTTATAATACTTACAATGACAACCATTATCTCTTTAAATTATGTTCGTGATGTATGTAGTTACTTTTGCGTACTTTTATAGCTAGCGAAATATTACACTTACAAAATACTACAGCCATATTATATTTTTATTTATTATATAGTTAATTGATAGTATTGACTTACCTATGCCTCGCATCTTCATCTACTGGAACACTATCTTTCCTCCATGAGATCGCGGGCTGCGGATGACCTGAAGCACTACAAGGTACCTCGATGGTTGCCCCTGGTGGGACACTCATGTCATATGGTGCATGTTGTAGAGTGGGAGGCTCACGGTTATCATCTTGCACAATCAGCCAAGCTCCCGCGAGCAATCTACCAGCGGCATTCTTAGCACTGCATGTATATGAGCCCGCGTCTGACGCTTTTACTCGTTCGATTCGTAATATTTGTCCTGGGGCACACAATTTATAATTACTATATCATTAAATAAATAGTATATATAGATACCTAAAAATTTCATCTGTATAAAGCAAATTTGCATTTAAGTCGCTATAATATACTTTTTTTATTGCATGTTTAATCTGCTAATTAATTTTGTTAATTACGAAGTTAATTATCTGACATGAGAAAAGGTTATGTCGATATATTATTCTTAATTTTAGTTTTACAATTAAAACTTTTTTGCAAGTCATTTCATAATTACTATTTAACAATTAAAGAAAAATTAGAAATGAAAGAAAATATGTTACTATATAATATGACGTCAGTTTAAAATATATAAAGAACTGTTGTATGAGTAATTAATATTCTGCAAAATAATTATCAAACTGTATGTCAAATAATTAATAGAAATTCTAAACAATGAGCTAATTTCATTAAAATTATTGTTAGTTTAAATTGCTTCTCTAAGAAAAATGATCAGTTCGTGAAAGTTTTATATGTGCGATTGTGAAGAATTATTTTACCATTAGCGAGGAGTGCAACATTTCCACCCGATGCGACGAGTTGTCCCTCGCGGAACCAGCTGATGGTGGGTGGCGGTTGACCCTCGGCCACACAGCGAAACTGCGCCGCGCCACCCACAGACACGGTCTCGTTACGTGGCGCTTCGACCAGCAACGGCGCCGCTGTGGTCACAAGTGTATAAGGTCAAGTCAACAGGTCAAATCAAGACAAGTGATTGTTTCAAATATGCCGTATAATTTTTGACAGATTTTATAATAGTCTAATAATAATAATAACACAAATTTCAATGTCATTGTCTATCAAAAAACTATTCTCCTTTTTTATTTGAAAGTATCTTATAATTTATTTTATCTTGATATTCAAGATCAATTTTTATCTCAATAAAATGTTATATATGATGACGTTTGATGTGGTAATTTTAGGATTTATTTAATGTATATAATTAAGTAATTAGATCAAAGGAATACTTAATTTATAAATTAAGTAATATAAACATTACCAGCTTAATATAAATATATTAAAAATAAAAGTCAACTTACCATTTACTTTGAGTAACGCAATAGCATGAATACGTCCTAAATAATTCGACGCTGAACATCTATATGATCCTGAATCTTCTTTTCTTGCATCTAAAATGACTAAACTTCCATTGGAGGTCACCTGTAAAAAAAAAGCACATGTATGGATAGAAAATTCATGAAGATTCAATTATAACAATAATAAAGTAAAATGCCGCCGCGTGTGTTAACGTGACATAACCTCCTGACCTTGATCCTATCAGACGAGATGACGTTTCTGCCATCTCGGGTCCAGCTGACGTCAGGGCTCGGTTGCCCAGATACTTCACAATGCAGAGTCACGCTTTTGCCCTGTACAACTTGATGATCCTCGGGGGTCCGCACGAATCTCGGTTTTACTACACACAAGGGAGAAAAAAAATGTGACAATAATACTTATTATGTGTCAGCTTTTATTTATTTCTTCAATTTTACCCGTTGTGAAAGTATAGGACATAAATTCATTTTAACATTCATAAAAATAAATATTTTATGTTTAAGAAAGTTATAAAGAAATAAGAATAAAGGCGCAACAAAATAATATAGCTATAAGGGGTACCAAATTAAGACATTAAAAAAAAAAAAAAAACAAAAAAAAAAAAACATAGTCATCACGATTATAAAGATAGATCTTTTAGCATTTCAAATTGTGATTTTTTATATAAAATTTTCTGTCTTTTTTTTTTCCTCCCACTCTTAAGTTATTTTTTAATTTCATCCTATTTTCCATATAGGAATTATTCAGAGTTATATAGTACATTTAAAATCCAAATAATCGTGAGAGTGTATGAGAGAGAGGGAGAGAGAGAGAGAGAGAGAGAATACTGACGTAATTTTAAATAAAGACAATAATTTCTGCAATGACCTGTGTGCATGTGATTACTTTAAGTATATAAAAATGTCACGAAGAGTGACCAGTGACTCACCAGTGGCGCCGCTGACACGCATCACGGCAGAACGTGACTTGACATCCCCCGCTGGATTTTTAGCCATACACTCGTACACACCCACATCTTCAAGTAAGGCATTCTCAATCATCAGAGTACCGTCTTTGAGTACAGAATACCGCGGGTCAGAGAAACTAACCTCGTTGCTATATAACAATAAAATATGTGATTTTTTTATATATATATATTTTTTTTCTACCACACATTGAGAATCATATTACATTGGCAAAGTTTCATATTACGTACATACGTGATTCCATATTCACAGTACTTATACGTCATGTTTAAACTATTGAAATTTTATACCTAATCCATTTTTGTGCTCATAAATCATGCCACGTTATTTGATAGATTTATTCGTAAATCATTTTGAGCAATACTATTTACATTGGGTTTGCTACACACGTTTATTTAGTGATTTGAAGTTAGAGTCAGAAATAAATTGGTTTTCAATGGTAAGTGAACGTGTTGGGGAAAAAAATGAAGATAAATATTAAGATTCAAACAAATACATATTTTAAAAGAATTTAATTTTTTTTTCAACATTATCGTATTTTTGCGAAGAAAAAAATCCATGTTTTTTGCAATAAGTCCTTTAGTTATTATAAGCCTAATATTTCAATGCAATTTATATGAAAAATAATTCACTCTGACTTAACATAAAATATAATTTTATATAAGATATAAAAAGCCACTTTAAAGTTTTTATAAAATCTAATTTACTTTTTTTAATACTCTATAATATATATAAGTTCTTGGTAAACATTTTATCGATAAATCAGAAACATGTAGGACATTATACGTGACGAAAAGCTTAAAATGTTTAAACCGATAAAATATATATAATATTATATATAAAAAAAAAGAGCAAAAATGCAAGTCTCGTAATTACATAAGGTCACGTCTATATCGGTATCAAAATAATCACATAAGCTCTTAAAATACTCTACACCAAAAACTCAATATATAAGTTTGACACCCTGCAGCGTAAACTAAACTTTTTAAGTCTTATAAGATATAACCCTATATACAGTAACAGTATAATAACATTTCTTGAAATATTATTTGAATCATATATTATAAATACTATATTTTTATTTTTTTAAATTAACATTCTGGTTTTTATAATCTTAAGAAAATATCATGCAATTTACGTTTTATTATATATATATATATATATATATATATATATATATATATATATATATATATATATATATATATGTGTGTGTGTGTGTATATATATATATATATATATATATATATATATATATATATATATATATATATGTGTGTGTGTGTGTGTATATATATATATATATATATATATATATATAATACCGCATTCATCAATGACATTACAAAAACGACCGACTTCATATGCTTATCTCTTTACTATGCCAGTACTAAAAGTTCAATATGTTATATATATGTTGATAAGATTCGTCTTGTTATATTATGTTAAGTATAAAATTAAAGGTATAGTGAAGGTTTTATTGTAGAAGATATTATAGGTTTAAAATAAAATCGTTGTAAATATTTTATCTAAAAAAATATTAGTTTCGTGTTGTGATTTTTTTTTAAGTAAAACTTCTATTTGTTCGTTAATATTGATGTATATTCCATGCACTTCGCAAAGCTTATTCTTTCCTAAGTTACTAATTAATACACATTTCTTAAAATTATTTACAAGTACAAAAATGGAATCAGAATAAATTTTGATAGATTTCTTTGAAAAACATGAATTTTGACAAACAACGATACAAAAAGCTTTAAATTTATTTACGATAAAAAATAAAAACATATATTTTACTCTTAAAACTAAAACATTTGAAACGTGATAAAAATATTGAAACAGATTTGACTGCAGCTTTAATCAGACTTACCTGTTTCTAAGCCAGACAATGTCGGGCTCTGGGTCTCCCTCTGCCTTGCATGTGAAGTACACCGTACCACCAAATGTGAGCTCAACGTCATGCGGCTGTTCCTTAATCTCCGGCTTCTCTGCAAAATAAACGTAACATGTTGTATTTCAGGAAATTGCAGACTTGGGCAGTAACGATGTTACGTAATTTCACTACTTTTTGTTAAAAATAACGTAACATCATTTCTTTTTGGTGAGTAACGCGTTACTTTTTCAAGTAATATTTGCCATGGTATAATGACACTATTTTCTAATATTTTAAGCACTGAAAGAAATAAGCTTATAAATCTATAAGTACATTAATATACTTTTGTCAAAATTACTTTTATGATTTTGATTTTAATTTATCTATTTATAATTAATCGGAAAACAACAACAATATTTTTAACATAATTTTAAATATATTTTTATTTATGAAGAAAAATTTAGAAGTAAATAAAGTAAAGTAACATTAAATGTAACTTAAGAGTAGTGAGTAATGTTGTTTCATTACTTTTTCGTGAAATAGCGAGTAACCTAACGTAGTTATAAAATATCAGTTACGTGACCAAGTCTGGGGAATTGTCAATATCGTGTCATTGAAGTGACCATCGAAAAGAGTAAAAAAATATATATATATATATATATATATTTGAAGGAAACAAAAATTTCACAAAGACAACTGTTTTATATGCATTACAATACTTACTTAAATGTCTGTTATACTCTACTATATATATTGCATTATTATAAAGATAATGGTATTCAGTAGAAAATTGAAATGGTACCTGCCTCCTGGCTCTATTAAATCTAATGGAAATAAATTATTTGAATTGAACGTACAAAAAAAAAAAAAAAAAAAAAAACATTTCGTGTCTTTCAAATATAACTTATTCTTAAAGTTTATATATTTTTTTCAGGACAGTATATATTATTATGTTTTGCAAATACATAGAGATGGAAAGAAAAACTTGTACAATAGTTTTCGCATTCTCTGCAAATTTTTTGCACTGTATTTTTATAATATAACGAGTCACATGTTATGAATTTATAGTAGTTTTAATGTTTAGCAAGAAAAGAAAAAAAAATTATTATATACATATTTTTTCATATTATTTATTATTATTTTTACTGTTGCGATGGAGACTTTGAAGTTTTTTCTAGGTTAATTTGAAATACAAATTTTTATGCTTTTGTCTTTGAAAAGTACAAACATTGTATTATTAAGTTAGTCTTTGTTCTATAAAAGTTTAAGCATAAATTACAGCAAAATGTAAGCTATGGCAATATGATCGTCAGTAAGAAGAGAGAGAGAGAGAGAGAGAGAGAGAAGAGAGAGAGAGAGAGAGAGAGAGAGAGAGAGAGAGAGAGAGAGAGAGAGAGAGAGAGAGAGAGAGAGAGAGAGAGAGAGAGAGAGAGAGACAAAGAAAAGGAAGGAAAGGAGAAAGGAAAGAAGAACGGAATAAAAAAATCTCAACATTTTATGTATTTTTTCTTTCTTCTTTTTCATCGTCTTTATTTCTTTCTTCTCATTTTTTTTCCAACAAAGTTTTTAGAACAAAATTTTAATAAATTTAAATTATCATTGAAAAATTGCAATGTACAGGTACAGTACAGTATAGTGTCCAGTGATGCATATTAAAAATACAAGCAAACTCGGTTAAATTAGCACTCTGCGCTTTCATCGTCATTCTTATACAATTTGCGGTGAAATCCTCTTTTTTTATTATTTATTTATTTATAAAGCTAGATTTTATTTCATTTTTTTTAATTATACCTTTAGAAATATAGGTTAAGTAATTAAGTTGATGATTAAGTACTTTGTATTTTCTTTTTAAATAATATTTTCATAATAAATAGCATCCTATACTTTTTTTTTGGCAGCACTAGCTAAATTTTACGGTAAGTTAAACCTCACCCCTTGATGCAGGTTTGTTATTTATTGCTCCAATTTTACTAACAAATCGTTAAAAAATATACAAATCTCACAAATAAATCGTTACAATTGAATTTTCTTTTCAAGCATACATACAATATAATATTGTATAGAATTTTGTTATTGTTGACATACAAAATTGAACTAAATTTTATTCAAAATATTTTGACGCAATGCCAATTGTATAACAACAAAATAATTCGTTCTAAAGTCCCCCAAGAGATTAATTTAAAAAAAAAAATGACATAACTTGTTGATATATTGCATACAAATTTGGGTTTATGTATATTCGTATTTTAAAATATTCTCTTGTGTTATAATTGCTTGGCAAGCTTTTATAGATATTCAGTTGCGGTTTTTTGAAATTTTCTAAACGAGTACACAAACATATAGTGAAAAATTTATTTTCATTATTATTTATTTTTAGAAATGATTTAAATTTTTATTTGGAGAATTTTGTTTTATATATTTTTATTATGCATGTTTATAATTGATATTAAATGTGCTACATTTCAAACAATATAGTTGTAAAATAACGTTTTGTAAGAGTTCATTTTTCTCTTTCACAATATTATGTTTTTTAATCCATAGACAATTGGAAGAAAATAAATACCTTTTCATTATGCTATAAAAAATTTAATTTTCTCAATTGTTCTTGTTATTTTTACTTCAGTATAAAACTTAACGTGATGGTATTTGGCTGATAAGAAAAAAAAATCTATATTATTAACTTCTAATTTATATAATTAAATGAAAAATTAATAATATAATTTAATTACGTATAAAAATATTTTTACTTTCCGATGAATGTCAATACATGGTTTTCTCAGAAATGCTTGTAATGATCATCATTAATTTTCTCGCTTGGTATTAAGAGGTATATATTTTATAAACGTATAATTATGCATAACTAGCATTATTCACGTTACGTGGCTTTATGTAAAATTGAAGTATACAACTTACTGCAGTGGAAGTCGTCCTCGGTGACTGCGGCGAGAGATTTTCCTTGCATGTCAGTGGGTTGCTGACACGTGGCGGCTGCTTGCGTGGTCTTCATCTGATCCTTCAGCAGCTTCACCAGCCAAACCATCTCACAATCACAGATCAGAGCATTGCTGTCAAGACGTCTGAAAACCATCAACATACACGACGTTTGTGAGAAACAAATTAAATAAAAACAAAACAAAAAACAAAATAAAAACAGAGATTTTGAAACTTTCATATCATGTTTTAAAGGTTAAAATTGGATTGATTTTTTTTCCTCAATGTTACAAATCCCATCAGTATCAAGATACATATTCCTTTAGTACATTAAATAAATTGAAGTTTTATTTACAATTCCATGAATAGTTAACTGAAATAAAGGAAATGAAGAACAAAGAAATTCTTTCAGAATTTTGAATGGTTCAATTTTTAAATAACGAAACACTTTTATATTCAAATATTTTATTAAAAAAGTAAACCTTCAAAAGAATAAAACAAAGTTTTTTCCTTTCTTTCTTTCTTTTCATTTTTATGGACAGAGAGCAGATTATTTTACTTTTTTATACTTTGTAAACATTTCGTTTTGCATATATTTGAGTGGAAAAAAAAGCAAGGAAAAAAAAAAAAACTTTGTTGTTTGCTTTGGTTGTCTGGGAGTCTAGAAAAAGTTAAAAACTTGTCTATTCTGTGTTTACGCTAAAAATCCATTTTGTCATAATTTTATGAACTTTTTTCTGCAACAACGGTCAATTTAAACTTTTTGCTTTTCATTTTTATATAAATTCAAGTTGTATTAATAAAAAATTAGAATAAATGTAGTTTTTACAAAGAAAGAGTATCGTGTTAAATTGTTACAAATCACTTTTTTTAAAGTGATCAATAAATCTTAAATAATGGACAATTGTGGCTTGAAATAATGAGTATCAATAGATTTTCTATAGGTACTTTGAACAATTGCTAATAAAATCTTGCAAGAAATGTTTATTCATTTCTATAGTTGTATTGTTTCTAAGCTTATAGGAATTGTTGTTATGAATTAATTGAGAATTTACATAATAATTTCTTCACATATGATGACGCAAGTACGCATATGACTGCAGAGATTCATGGTTATGTATGTATGTATAAAACATTCATTATTCAAAACGTAATCAATTTACATTCACTTAACTGACTTAACCATCATACGAATTGTAAATCTAAAATTATATAACAGAATAATAATAGAAAAAAAAGGCTTCACTTGCAAATTAAAAAGTGAGACTGTTAAAAATATATACAAGTGCCTCAATTGTAAATGACGCAACATTTTTTTTTTTTTTTATCAACGAGTTTTTAATTTTCATGCATCATTTAAAGGAAACATTTTTGCAATATAATCTTTTTATAGGAATTCATCCCCCCCCCCCCTCCATCCCTAAAGACATTGGAAATTGAATTAGGTCCAATTTCAGTATCCCTTTCAAAAATAATACTTTTTATATACAGTAGGTTATAAAATAAATAATAATAGTCTAATTATTAATTAATATTCTTAATATAATACCGTCTAAAATTTGTATTAAAAAAAATTACCAAATACTTTAAACAAAGTTTAAAATTTTGTACAACTATGCAACTTTATCTTTGAGATAATAATAGAAAGTGTATTTAAACGTATAGAAATAATATTATGTAGATAGAAATAGAGTATACAATAAAGTTGGTCTGAAGTTCAAGTTTAACTGCTATTTCTATTTATGTGTTATTCACTATACTATACTTCACACTCACACTCACTATAATATACAATACACATAACGCCAGATGTTTAACATTTAAATATATTTATATTATATTATTATTATCATATTCATTGAGAATAATAATATTATTATACTTACAGTCGTTTTAGAGACACCATATTGCGAAATGCTCCGGCTGGAATACGTTGAAGTTTATTATGCTGAAGGAACCTGTTAAAAAAAAAAAAGAAGTTATTATTATTACAATAGAATTTAAATTTATAAGATATAGATGGATAAAAATAGTAGTTACAATTATTAGAGCCCTTCTCAACTTACTTTTTTATTATTTAGAATACTAGACTGATAATTACCATACCTTAATATCGTTGATTTTGTATTTTTTTTTTTCCGTTTTGCGGTTATATCACGTATCTGACGTCACAGTGTACCGATGGGGCCGTGATAGGGGTAAAGAACTTGAGGGAGGGGCTTAAATTTAATCAGAGCGGTGACTGTGATTGGCTGCAGTACATTGTGACGTCAGATACGTGATATAACCGCAAAAAGGAAAATATAAACAAAAATAAATACAAAATCAACGTGATGGTGTCTAATTAATGGATATTAAGGTATGGTAATTATCAATCTAGTATTCTAAATGATAAAAAAGTAAGTTGACAAGGGCTTTAAATGTTTCATAATGACAATTTTATCATATTTAAATAATTTTTTTAGAATAGTTAAAAACTATTAAAATCATTGAACTTGATGACATTGACGATATTGTAAAACAGCATTACACGTGATGTGAATACATGAATAATAATTGTTATGTGGTTACATATTATATAATACTAAATTATATTATCAAATTGTATTTTATCAATATAATAAATTGTATAATATAAACAATGAAACAGAGAAAATATAATAATTTTATAGTTCAATGAATTTAGTTATACAATATATGACAATTACCATTGTATAACAATATATTATTCAATTTATATGTTATAGTATTTAAAGGCTTGTTTGTTATATATAATCACGAAATTAAATAAAGCTGACATTTTCAAATACATCATTATTACGTATAACTAAATGGTTATGAAATGTAAAAAAAAAAAAAAAAAAAAAAAAAAAAAAAAAAAAAAAAAATGGATTCAATTTTCAAAAATTTAGATCATTCTAAATATTTTAAAAATAAAAACTCATAATTGCAATATTTCTTTTAATGTTACTCAATATATTTTTTTCATTAAGAAAATAATTGAGATTACTAAATTTACATCAATGAAAAAAAAAATATATATATGCAAGTCACGTATTGAGAAATTTAAATAAATGGAAGTATGTGTTTTCTTAACAAGAAAAGTATTTTTTGACAGTTTGAAGTGCAACATTAATAAAAATTACGATTATAAAGTACACAAAGCCTTAAAAAAATGTAAATAAAAATTTGAAAAAAAAATATATAAATATATATTTTTTTGAATATCAAGTATTATAACCTCCAAATTAACTCTGTCATATAATTTAATTTAAAAAATTACTACGCGTATGATAACCAGTCATTAAATTGCTGTATGTAATATGTACATCTGTGGATATTTACATTATAATATTCAATGTATAATGACTTCATACAATTATTATTCATGTGTATAAAAAAAGTCTAGAGAAAGAAAGAAGAATAATATATATAAAAAAAATTTGAATAAGCAATGAAATAAGCTGTCTTCAAACAAAACAAAGTGATTTACAACCCAAACAGTTGGCAAGTATAGTGAACAACGACACTTAATGATGACCAGCAGCAATTAAATGATGTCACATTTCATACTCATGCATTGTAAAAATATATATACATATTGAAACTTTATAATAATATTAAAAGTACAGTCAAGGGTTAAAAAAAAACTTGTATAAATAAATCGCGTGTTGCTCATTCAGTTAATACAAAAATTAAATAATTAGTTCTTTTAATTATACACTAAGTTGTTGTTTATTTCCAAGTTTTTTTTTTTTTTTTTTTTTTTTTTTTTTTTTTTTTAATATCACAAAATATTTTTTTAACTCTCACTTGTACCTTTAATATTTATTGCAGCAAAGCTCACTATTACGTACTTCTTTTTTTTAGTATATAATAGTGTTTAAGTAAATAAAACCCACTAATTACTTATAAATGAGGATTTAAAGTTAGTTTAAAGTAATAATAATATACACAAGAAGTAAGTGTGCAGGTAATTATAATATTAAATAATCTCGTAAAGTTACATACTTAGTTTTTTTGTTCTTAAAATATACATGACTTTAATATAAATTATACTTCTTATTTTTAATAATTCAAAGAAAAAACAACTTATATTTAATTCATCGTTAAATCCTTTTTCCTAAAGTAATAATATAGTGCTGAAGTTGAAAGTCGAAACTTAATTAATGTAAATTTATATTAATTGAGGTCAGTATATATAATATTATATTATTATGAATTATAAATTTAATTTATGCAGTAACATTATATTATATTTTATAATTGATTTTCAATTAACATAATTTATAAAATATATAAGTTTCAAATTTCAGTGTAAATCATTTCATAATATTTTATTTATTTATTTTGTTAAATTTAAGATATAGATTTATTAATAACTTCTAAGAACTGAAGTTAATTTAAAAATTATTAAATATTAATTTACATTTAGTCCTAAGGTAAAATTAAAAATAAAATTATTTAAAACACACTTCTTCATAAATTTACACACAAAACAAGCAAGCATGCATGCAGATCAATACAGATTTGTATATTATAAAAAAAAAAAATGAAACATGCAATAGAAAATGCAATTCAAAACCACAAACCATACAACTCTCAACAAATAGTTCGCCCATATTATATTAGTTATATATTATACCATAGTAACAAAGTATCCTTCTAGTCCAGTTTACTACTTCTACCAAATACAATTAAGAATTAAAATTGTAAAACAAATACTAATTTACTTTAATCTATAGAGTCTCATTCTTAACATTTACTTACAATCTTTCTAGAAGACTCAAATCACTAAAAACTCCTGGACTTAATTTTTCAATCTTGTTGAAATGAAGATATCTGCAAAAGCGTGAACAGACAGAGACATGGACGTAACCCTAAGTTAAAATAGTCTCCAACATACATTTATAGCAGACATATCAGCACATACAGTCAAATTCAGTCAGATTTCCAAATGCAAGACATTCTTTTTCATCTCTAACCATTTTTACATTTTAAATCATAGCATAAAAAAAAAAAAAAAAAAAAAAAAAAAAAAAAAGCGAGTGAAATGGTATGGAAAATCTATTATAAGGTATAAAGGATAAAAAGCAATCAGA